>JAUCNO010001888.1:1648887-1667690 GCA_032353835.1 Enteromius viviparus
GGAGTGGTGCGTATTATTTGTGATGTTTTTATCAGCTGTTTGGACTCTCATTCTGACGGCACCCATTCACTGCACAGGAACCATTGCATGCAATGCTACTTTTCTCGAAATCTGATAAAGAAACAAACTCATGCTAATCTTGGCTCTCAATTTTTTTTGCATTTGAATGTGTAATCTGGCCAATTTAAAGGAATGGTTCACTCAAAAATGAAAATATCTTGAAACTGTACCCACCCCCTGGCCATTTGTGTTTGAGGGAATTATTAGAAAGTGCACTTAATGTCATGATTGTGTATTATCTGCAACTAAATGGGAAAAATGTCAATATGCCTTGTTATTATTTTCATCTTTCCCATGGCAGAGGACAAAGACTGAATAGATGCATTTGCTGGCTTGCACAGTTGCATGTCCTTGGATGTAATTCATGCCTTTGTTTTGATGTTGTTTTTCTGCTCTCAGCATTCAGTCCCTCTGCACTCCAGATTTGGAGTTGCCCCTAATTGCTTTCTCATTGTGACTAAGAACAAGATGCTGTTCATACGAGGAACGACATGAGTGTCAGATTCAGTAGCATCAGGCTGTCATCCACCTCCACACTCTGACCAAGACATGAGTTTATTCTAGTGCAGGCCTGACCGCTGCGCTTTTGTTGACTTTGACACATGTGGTGAAGGTTATGAACAGATACTACACCACTGCCAATCTTTACAACACTGAAGTGTTTTGGTTCTATCTATCTATCTCAATAAATTAGAATGTTGTGAAAACGTTCAATCAGTAATTCAACTCAACACTGAGTCTTTGTTTCCTTTAATTGTGATGATTTAGGCTCACATTTAACAAAAACCTACCAATCTCAACATATTAGAATGGGCTACTTCATAACACCAATAAAAAACCTTTATAGTGAATTGTTGGCCTTCTGGAAAGTATTTTCATTTATTGTAAATGTACTCAGTACTTGGTAGGGGCTCCTTTTGCTTTAATTACTGCCTCAGCTCAGCGTGGCCTGGAGGTGATCAGTTTGGGGCATTGCTGAGGTGGTATGGGCGCCCAGGTTTCTTTGACCCTGGCCTTCAGCTCATCTGCATTGTTTTGGTCTCTTGTTTCTCATTTCTGACGTTGGTTTTCAAAAACATCATGTGTTTTTTACAATGCTGATTCATTTCGAAACTATTATTATTACTTAACTAACAATAAACTGTGCCATTTATTAAAGTGACCCTATTATGAAAGCAATATATTTTGGTTTGGGGAGTCCCAAACAACAGGTTAACATGCATGCAACAAAATATTTTGATTGTCTTATTATATGCATTTCATTTTTACCTTATTTGTTCAATGAATCCCAAACGATTGCTTCAAGCTTTTAACGCTTCAAAAGCGACACCTAGTGGTGAAAAATCAGTTTGCGTTTTCATTCAGACCAACGGCAAAAGACCACAAAGTGTTTGGACGATCTGCTAATGGGATTCATTTCAAAAACAACTCGTTCCAGTGATACAGAGTCAATGCATTCATTTGGGAGACAATAACTCTATACAAGTGCACTTTCAGATTTAAAACTTTGCCAGATTTTTATTATTCACTTAAAAAGTGCATTTATTTCATTTATGGATTCAGTTGTTTGGTTAATTAGTTTTGGTTAAAATTTGTAATCCAACTACAATTCAGAATTAAAAATCAATCAATATTAGTGTGTATATTTATATTCATAAAATGTATATTATATAATATATAAACATATTTTTCTTAAATGCATGGATGTATTTATAAAAGCATAATAAAGTAGACACACATGTATTGTGTAAACTAGTGTAAGCACTAATAAATGCTATGTTTTTCAGTTCATGTTCTGTTTTGGGCCATTGTGCACTTCATTCTCTGTCAATAACCAAATTCTTTACTGATTTTAGGATTTGGTGGCTGTTTTGAGAAAAGAAAAATACAGGCACATTTTATTTTTATGTACAATAACAGTGAAATGGGGGAAAGCGTGTCCATGTGACAGTGACTACAGGTGGAGCCCCACAGAGGCAGTGATTGCTGTTGAAGCTGCACAGATGTGAAGGACCGCAGATGGCTCAGCAACACAAACGCCTGATTCTCCAGGGACAGAAAATGAAAAATATATATATTTATTTATATACACTCACACATTTATATAAAACAGCCTACACAAGTGTGATCTCTGTGCTTTCTCCGGCGAGATTTCCCAGTGAGAGTTGCTCGAACAAATCTTAGAAGCTGACACCTGTAAAGATTTGCAGCGAGAAAGAAAAGAAATATCCCAAACTATGTTATTAGCATGACTCTTCCCGATGAAAGAGCATAATATAATAAATTCTTACACCCATAACAAACTTTTTTGCACTAAAACAGCAGTAAGACGTACACCAGCCAATGTTGGACCGGTGTGGGATTACAAACGATGCCAATAATTGACTTGGCTGATTGATAAAAGTGTTATGTTTTCTTGTATCAATTCCAAAATCTCCCAACAGCCAACATTTTTAATGAATTTTGAGTATGTATCGTCTAAATGTTCATTTGATTTTGCACATTTATTTTTGCCATTATTTAATATACCACTGTTAGCAGCTCTACTCTCTACATATCAGCAAGACTTTATACTCATGAACTCTACATCTTGTCAAATCAAAATCTCATGCATGAGGGAAATATTTTCATATTACTATTAATTTTTTATCAGGCTGCCTGGAAACAACTCATGTTTACAAGAGACAGATTTGATAAAACAAGCGCTTTGAGGGAAATCTTTGAAAGCGAGTGAATGAGTTTTGTTTGAGAACCTCTGTGCATTATGCTTTATTTAAAATAAAATCATCAGGACTTACACTGTCAGTCAAAAGTTTGGAATAACTAGAGCTTTATTAATGTTTTTGAGTCTCCTCTTTCCACCAAGGTTGCATTTACTTCATAAAAAATACAGTAAAAATTGTGAAATATTATTACAATTTAAAATAACCGTTTCTACAGTAATATAAATTAAAATGTATTTAATTCCAGTAACGTAAACTGAATTTTCAGCATAAATGCTCCAGTCTTCAGCGACACAATACTTCCTTCAATAAAACACTTTTACTGCTTTTTTTTTTAAAGAGATTTTCAGTACAACCATTTTTTGGAGACATTACATTTTTCCCATGGTCTATTATTGTGCTCTAATCTATTTCAGATAAACCCGCCTCCAAAAAGCACATAAAAACAAAATGAAGTAGTGCCTCTAGATATCGCCACAAGCATTAAAAAATCCATATCAGTCAACCACTATGAAAAAGCTTCATACTTACGAGACTCCAGTCGACATCTAGTCAAATCATAATCCCACGCAGGGAAATGGCATGCTGTGCACAATGATATGAATGTGTGATATGAATATGAAGCAGTTTTTGGATTATTTGCATCTGCTTAATATAATGGACAGAAAACAGAAATGGCTCTTAATTACAGATGCACCAGAGAAGTGTTAATGTGTTACATATGGATCACACAATGGCCATTTTACCCTTTTGCACATGATTGAGTAAATGATGCATCACTGCACAATGCAACTAGAATCCAGTATATCATTCATACAGCCTCAGGCCATCCACGACTGAGTTGAGTTTGTTTCTTCATCAGATTTGGAGAAATGTAGCATTGCATCAGTGTCTCAGCAATGGGTGTGAATGGGTGCCGTGAAAATAAGAGTCCAAACGGCTGATAAAAACACAATAATTCACAGCCCTTCAGTCCATCAGTGAAAATTTGGAAAACATCTGGAGATCTGTTTTAAATTTAAAAAACATACTATGCTAAAATATGAGTTTATAATCCATAATAATGCTTCCTACAGTGAAAAAGTTCATCTTCTGTCGTCTCTCGCGCATCAAAATCCAGCCACAGACATGTTTAGAGCTGTTTCTCCAGATGTTAACTGCTGGACAGGAGTGGTGTGGATTATTGTGATGTTTTTTATCAGCTGTTTTGACTCTCATTCTGACGGCACCCATTCACACCCATTGCTGAGACACTGATGCTACATTAAAGAAACAAACTCGACTTCATCTTGGATGACTCACACATTTTCATCAAAGTGTCTTTCTTGGCTAGAATCTCTTCTGTTTCTTCATCATTTTCACTCTTTTCTTTCATCTGGTTGTTATAGTGGATGTACAAAGACAGCTCTCTTCACATTCACAGCAGGCTTCATATAAATAGGTGTCTTGTTTTATTACTTCACGCTTAAGCGTTGCTTGAAAAGGCTGTCTTTAAAAATAAATAGCACTGGGTTTGCTGTCAGATACCAGATATGAAAAACATACATAATTTAAACCTTTAATTACATTTATATCAACTTGAATGAACATCAATTCAAATATGTAATTTAATAATATTTTAATGATACATGTGAGGTCCCTGTGTCTGGGAAGCCCTGAACTAATGCATTGACATCCCTATATAACCTAAAGTGTCCAGATACTTTTTAAGCAGGGGCGGACTGGCCATCTGGACCACCTACTTTTTGGGCCATCTTCTCATACCATATCTGCCTTTTAAGGCCACTGCAGTGGTCATTTCTCTCTCTGACCCTTGTATAACAGTGTTTGATTTAATAAATGTGATTCATTTTAATTCATTCATCATCATCATATGTCAGTGTTTTGTTCCTCCCCCTCCCACATTTGTGGGATGTAGCTGTTGCGATTTCCGAGTCATCGTCATGTTAGTCAGAGAAATGGTTGCCTGACGAGCATCACCGCGCACTGGGATCCGGGAACCGAGTTAAAATGTAAATACAGCAACAACGTCAACGCAACAACATCTTTCCAGATGAGATGCGCGTTTTTCTCTGCGGCGCACGCGGGTAAGATCAACATTTGCATTGGCTGTTTGGAAATAGTCTTTACTTATTATTTGGCATCGATCGATTGCAATACGCGGCGATGGAGAAGTTATTGGCAAACTCGGCGCTATTAGAGATCAGAGCGAGTGAATCCGCGGCATAGCGTGATGTCTTGCTGTTTGTCAGACAGAAATAATAACCCTCGCAAGGGGAAATATGCAACTGAAATTCACAAGCAAGCAAGTGCATCTGTCATTCGGGTGTGTGTGTGTGAGAGAGAGAGCAGGCGTCTGACATCGTTCAACTTTTTACCCAGCTCATATCAGTCTTGTTATTGCAGATTTACTCTGATGCGAACGCATAACGGCTATGATTCAAGAATGCGATCGTGCACAGCCATTCGTTCTTTATCGCAAAATAAATAAAGCCCCGACAGGACTGTATGTCATCATGGAGAGGTTTGTTTTGTGATAACACCCGCTGGCTGTGTATCAACGCGCGTCTTACACGGTTATATATATATTAGCCTACTTATAAAATACTTTGCAGCTAAGTAAAGCAATGAGTTGCTGTGCAAATGCCTTTTAAGTTAATGTAGCCTATTAAAATGAAATAATATTATTACTCTGGACTATATGCATGTCGATAATCCAACCGATGTTTTTTGCCTGTTTGTTTTGTTTGTTTGTTTGTTTGCATCGAACGCTTTGCTTGACAGAAGGTGATTTTTTTTACTAATTATCGTTCTTACCATTTCGTCGCAATTACTAATTAGTATGAGGATCCAAACTGCGAAGTTCGTATTTACGTGTGGCGAAGTCGTATTTATGACGTCATGGCCATTCAAATCGCTCCCTCTTGAGCACGATGGCGATTATGAATTAATACAAAAACACAGCCAGGTATTTAACCTTATATGAATTGATGAATAATGCATTGTAGTTGTACAATAATCATACATGCAACCTTGTTTTTATTGTGATTTTTTTACTGTTAACATGCACTGCATCCATTGCATCAGCCATGTTTTTTCACAACACACCCCCAAATTGGAAAATCCAGAATGTAATTACATTATGATGCTGTTCATATATGCATTCAATCTTTCCTACACGACTTGAATGCACTAGTTGACTGTGTGCACGCTCAAGCATAGGTCGACATAAATAGGCAATGCTTCTATTAAATTATTAACTCTTTTACCTGTAAGGTGGGACTAAATCCACTGTGAGTGTTGCAATTTCTTCCTATTCAGTGAAATACTCCCCTTATAACGTCTCATATTCAGAGCAGTAGCACTGAAGCAGTGGCTTTTGTCTCATGTAACACAGATGTCATCATGCATATCGCTTGTTTTGGCTTTAGTATATGTACAGCTGGCAGCAGTTAGCCTACAGTTATATTTGAACCCACTGTGTGTCTTCCACAATATGAAGATAGACAAATAGATGCTGTTCAGTTCAGTGTCTCTCAGCTGGTTCTGCTTCAGGACACAGAGTTTACATTGTGCATCAAGTGGCAACACCACTTAAGAAACAAAAGAAAAATGTCCTAAAATCAAACACTAAAATGCATTTAAATGCAAAGACTCAGTAATATGAGACAAGTCTTAAGATGGCATAAGCTATCTGCTTTTTAAATATTTCTTGAATTTCAGTGCTTTTAGAGTCATATTTCCTGAAGGCATATCACACCAGCGGTCCATGTTGATAAACAGCTACAATTATTTTCTTACTTGGTTTTTCTGTCATGATTTCTTGTACAAATATGTAAATATTTGTACATAGGCTAATTTCTCAGTAAATGTATCTTTATTTTATATTTTTATATTTTTACTGGAAAACGAGCAGAAATACTAAGTAAGAGTTTTTTTTTGCAATGCATCTGTCCAAACTGATTAACAAGGATTTTACAAGACTTGTCGTCGCTTGTAAACCGTTGTTTAATTTCGATATCATGCCTGCTTTTATATTTATTACATGCATTAAGCATAGGTTTTAATGCTGAATTGATATAAACCACAAATTAACATTGCTTTTTTCTCTTTTCAGATGACAGCACACAATATCTACTCAACTGCCATCCATCGTCATGAACATGCATATGTGGATATTGGCCATCCTGTCTTTCTCCGCGTTTTTCACCCTAATTGAGATGTTTGATATTTATGGGGATATATGTGCAGGCCTGTGCATCTGCGAAGAAAGAGACGGGATTTTTACAGCCAGCTGTGAAAACAGAGGAATTAACAATCTGTCAGAGGTAACGCCTTTACACTTCACTGCTTATCATCTTCTGCTCACAGGGAACCTGTTAAAGAAAGTCTCCCTCAACGATTTCGTTCAGTATGAAGGACTCACCATTTTACATCTGGGCAACAACGATATATCAGAAATCGATGGGGGTGCTTTTAACGGTCTACAGGGATTAAAGCGACTGCATCTAAACAACAATAAAATCGAGGCACTAAAAGACGACACTTTTCTTGGACTTGAAAGCCTCGAGTACCTACAGATTGACTATAATTATATTAGCCACATTGAACCGAAAGCCCTGAGCATTTTACGTCATTTAGAGGTGCTCATCCTCAATGACAATTTACTATCCGCTCTGCCAAACAACATCTTTCAGTACATTCCTTTAACTCATCTCGACCTGAGAGGCAATCAGCTCAAAGTGCTTCCCTACATCGGCCTTTTGGAGCACCTGAGTCACATCGTGGAGCTACAGCTCGAAGAAAACCCATGGAATTGCTCTTGTGAGTTAATCGCGCTAAAAGCCTGGCTTGAGAGCATATCGTACACGGCTTTGGTCGGAGATGTGGTTTGCGAGACCCCCTTTAGACTGCACGGGCGAGACCTGGATGAAATCTCGAAGCAAGAGCTGTGTCCCCGCCGAGCCATCGCAGAATACGAAATGCGTGCAGAACCGGCTCACAGCAGCGAGATCCTCTACAAAACCACGTCGGCAACTTTCACGGCGGGATTCGCGTACTCCACCATCCTGCGTGCCACAAAAAGCAGCCGATTATCAGGAAAACTTCGCGTTAAGCCTACTTCGCGCTCATCTTCGAGCAAGCCGCAGAATTACGGCCCGATGTTGGCCTACCAAACCAAATCCCCGGTTCCTCTAGACTGTCCCAACGCGTGCACGTGCAATCTCCAAATCTCAGACCTTGGGTTGAACGTTAACTGTCAAGAACGGAAAATCGAAAGCATCTCGGATCTCGAGCCCAAGCCGTACAACCCCAAAAAAATGTACCTCACTGGAAACTACATCTCTTCGGTGTGCAGTTCCGACTTCAACGGCGCAACCGGATTGGATTTGCTCCACTTAGGCAACAACCGCATCGCCATCATTCACGATAAGACATTCGGCCAGCTCATACACTTACGACGGCTTTACTTAAACGGCAACTTAATCGAGCAGCTCACAGAGGACATGTTCTACGGTTTACAAAGCTTGCAGTTTTTGTATTTGGAGTATAACGTCATTCGAGAGATCACGGTTGGCGCCTTTCAGCAAATGCCCAATCTGCAACTGCTGTTTCTCAACAACAACCTCCTCAAGACTCTACCGCTGGGCGTCTTTGACGGATTGAGCCTGGCTCGACTGAACCTGCGCAGCAACCACTTGCGAACTCTCCCGGCCGGCGGCGTTCTCGAAGAGCTAACGGCACTGGTGCAGATCGACCTCTTCGAGAACCCCTGGGATTGCTCATGCCTTGCTGTGGAGATGAAAAGCTGGCTGGAGCAGCTCAGCACCGGCACTGTGGTGAACAGCGTCATTTGCGAATCTCCTCTGAGTCTTTCGGGAGACGATATGCGGTCCGTTCGTGCACCTCATCTCTGCCCGGAAAGCTCAAATGCGCAATCTTCTGCCGTGCCACCCTCGGAGGAATCCTTTCCTGGTAGCACGATCACTTTAGAAACAGCTTTGGATTATGACTCACAGTATCCCGCCGTCCCTCTTTCCGTTCTTATACTTGCTTTGCTGCTTCTTTTTATATTATCAGTTTTCGTAGCTGCTGGATTGTTCGCCGTTATAATGAAGCGGCGGAAAAAGTCTGAACGGCTAGCTTCGTTAACCACTAATGCTAGCTCTTTTAATGCAATCTACACCGACCAGGCGAAGTCTAGAACGTCGGCGGGCCATGTCTACGAATATATTCCACCCGCAACAGAAAGTGCTGCAAAAAACGACCCGTATAGTGAAGGCAGCGCAATCGAGAGTTATAGAGACTTTGAGGAACTCAACAGAGTTCTGGCATCCAATTCGGACGAAGATGTGGGGAGCAATGCTATAAGCTCTGAGTTCAGCGCCGGGACCCCAGACGCACTCAACAGACATTCTCCTTTCTTGGACGACAACTACTTTTACCGAGATATCTTGGGTAGGGACCAGCAGCCCTCTTACAGGGGTAGTTTAGCATGTAAGCACGGCACACATGCATCAGCTCACTGCGCACCAGACTTTGATGCAAGACATCAATACTTGAATCCGGAAAGAGTTGGGCAGACCATGGTGTACTGCTCAACTCCGGCCACCGTCTACATAGAGCCCAACAGAAGTGAATACTGGGAACTGAAAGCCAAGCTTCATTTCGAACCAGACTATTTAGAGGTTCACGAGAAAAGGACGACCTTCACACAGTTCTGAAATACAGATTTTTTTTTTCATTTTATCTGAGAGATATTAGGGTGAATCTCACAAAAAAAATATGATTGCACTTAAAAATGCAAAGAAATAAAATGTGCTTTTATATTATTAAATAAATATCATTTTATATTTCTAAATGTATGTTTTATTTTTTATTTTGCTTAAAGAAAATGAAGCCTAATTATTATTATCATTCTTATTTCTTAATTTTATTTTGCATTTTGACATTTTGCTGGACAATTAAGCACGTTTTCCCCAAATACCATTGTCATTTCACAAAATAAAATAAAATAATAATTCTATAATTCTCATTAATGTGGCAAAAAATTATTTAATACATTTTCTATACATTTTGACATTTTGCAGGACAATTAAACACACACACACACACACACACACACATATATATTAGTGCTGTAAAGTGAAATCACTAAAAATCACAAATTAATTGCATCCAAAATAAAAGTTTTTGTTTACCAAATATATGTGTGTGTACTGTATTAATTTATTTATATATATATATATATATATATATATATATAAATACACACACCTGCATGTATAAAATAAGAAAAATATGTTTATATATTTAATGTATTTATATAAAATATAAATATATACATGTATGGCCATGTTAATTATATATATAGATATATATTTACAGTATATTGTATGTGTGTGTATTTATATATACATAATATACACACACATATTATGTAAACAAAACTTTTATTTTGGATGTTATAAATTATGATTAATCTTATATTATTGCAGTGTGACAATGGAAATGGAAAGTGTTATTATACAATCTTTAACACTGCTTTGAATGTATTATTAAAAGTACATTTAAAATGTAATCAAAAAATAAAAACATGCACAATTAATTGTCACAATCAAATAAATCTCAAACCAGGTTTATATTTATAATGCAAAATGAATTTTCTTAAGCATTTAGTTTTTTTGTGAGATTTGCACTATATTCTCATACATATCATGCATCGGAAAACATAAATTTGACCTTCTTTTTACTTCTGTATCATCTGTTTAATACATCCTGAGGTCCGTGAATGATTTCTGTGCGTGAATATAAAAGTGACACTTGTCTTAAAGATGTTGTGACCGTTCACGTTTATATCAAGGCTTTACATGTTTCATGGTGTTTTATGTACACTTTCTCTAGTGATTCTGCAGCTCTTTGCACTTTTTTTCCACTGGTTAAATTATATGAATAAGAATTTTTCTAAGATTTCTAATGACAGCCCTGGCAGGCAAAACCAATTACTTTTTAGATTTAATTAGCAATGCTGGGGAAATGAGTTTTTTTGTTTAAATTTCTGAGTTTGTGTACATTATCTACAAGGCATATGCAGTGGAAGCACAAAATGTAGAGTATATAACCTACAGCCTATAGGTCACAGCGGCTCTGCAATATTGTAAACTCCCTTTAAATGTTAGCGGCGTTTGTCCACCCACGTCGACTAATAAGAAGCGCCATGAAGAGCGGTCTTGGGAGAAGACAAGACGACTACAGGGAAAGTGTGTAAAGCCAAAAACTAACCCCCTTTCCCCCTCGCTAGTTTCCTTCAGTTTTCTGATGTGTGACTCAGTGAAGGAAACAACAACCCGAGCCTCTTTTTACACAAGGGTTTGTTATTCAGCAAATGCCAATGAAAATTTCATGCAGGGCTTGAGGCGGTCTGGAGAGATTGTTATGCAAAAACAGCAGTCGCTGCGGAACGTCAGTGTTTCTTCTCCTTCGCCCGTGCAGGATTTTGACTGAAAATAGCAATTATTTCATGGATTTATAAGTCACTATCATGAGTATTATATCGTGTCATTTCTGTGTTTACATGTGCAAACTGAATGAATTACAGACTCAAAGTCTTTGACATGTGACAATATGCTGTATACATGGAGCAGATGGTCCTATATTTATCTCATCTTAACAGACAGATACCATATGGATGTTTGCTTTGGCCAGGAAAAACATATAATTTAACAGAATATTTTAATGTGAATAAAATGTAAATAAAAATAAAATAAAGAGTGGTAAATTGAAAAATACAAAATTAAATTAATCATAATATAATATATATTTTTATCATATATATTTTTACTTTTATTCATTATGGACAATATATATATATATGAGTGTGTGTGTGTGTGTGTGTGTGTGTGTGTAATGCGTGTGTGTGTGTGTGTGTGTGTGTAAAACACTTATAATCACAAAAATAAAAATGAACAGAAATATGTACATTAAAAATAATAAAAATGACAAAACACTAAATGTTTACTACAATTAAAATTAAATAAAAAATATTAAAATTTAAACACTAAAAATTAATAAAACTATGATTTTTCAAACAAACTAAAATAACAAGACATTTGTAATGTTAAAAAATATTTAGATTTCAGATAAATTGAAAAAAAAAATATCTTTCTCCTCATCAAATAATTTTGTAAAATTTAAAGCATACATTAAACTGATCAAACGTAAAGACATTTATACTGTTAAAGAAGATTTCTTATTTTAATAAGTCCTGTTCTTTTAAACTCTATTAATCAAAGAATCCTGAAAAATTAAACATATCACTGTTTACACAAAAAAGAAATGTGAAGCACAACTGTTTTCAACATTGATAATAATCAGAATTGTTTCTTGAGCAGAAAATCATATCAGAATGTTTTCTGAAGATCATGTAACACTAAAGACTGGAGGAATGATGCTGAAAAATTCAGCTAAACAGCACTGAAATAAATTACAGTTTGACAGATATTTACATGGAAAACAGCTATTTTACGTTTTAATGTTTTTATTTTAATATTTTGATCAAATAATGGCAGCCTTAATGAGCAAAAAATACTTACTTAAAAACAAACCAAAAAAACACATTAAAAATCGTTCTCCTAGACTATGGCAGTATATATGGAGCAGATGTTCATATATATAACAGTCGGATACCATATGGATGTTTGCTTCGACCTGCAATGAACAACAAAACATATCATCTGCTACAGCTAATTTGTTGAAAAAGTCCAAACGAGACACGATGACAGGATCTCCAATAGTCCAGTTCTGCTCTCATATCAAACCTCGTCAGGAGCTCAGAAACATCTGCACAGAAAACAGCAGAGCAGCTCGTCAAACACTGAAGCCAAGCAGCATCTCGGCTAGTCGATTCTGATTTTCTCCAGTTTTTCTTTGCATGTCCACGTGACCTTTTTAGCACTCCAGCATGAAGAAATAATGTTGCCGTGCAGTCCTTGAGCCGGACCCCGAGGCTGTTTGTATTTTTTCAGAGTCTCTGGGAGCCTGTGGCAATCCTTTCTGCTGTAAAGTCTTTTAAACATGAAGTGTTTGCAGTCACAGCGTCGTCTCTCTGTGTTAAATGACTTTCCTCTTCGTGCCAAAGGCTAAATCAAACTTTTAAGTTGAGCTACCATAAATATCAAATGAATTTTAAGCTGGCTATTTACACTTGAATTCACATTCATACACATTTTCATGTAGAAAGGTGCATGAGCTCAGATCAATAAAGCAGATCAATCATTTCCAGAGAGAAATACGAAACCTGTGATAACTGATAGAAAATAAGATCTGGTGGTAATACATTTTATTATTATTATTTGTTATTTTATTTATATTTTTCTGAAGATGTAAATAAAGACTGAGTGTGTTTTATAAAAAAAAAAAATGTTTTAGTCTTTCTACTTCTTAAAAAACGAATTTAAAATTCTGTGAGTTATATATTGTTTATTTCCAATTATTTGTGAAATTTACAAGCAATTTTTGAGCAAAAAAAGACATACATTCAGTGTATTAAAAATATGAGATTTTAAAATGTTTCTTTTATGCTTTGTGTTGTCATTTTTATTTTATTTTTTTATTTTTTTGTCCCCCAAATATTTAGTAAATGGCTATTTCAGCTGTACTGAAATTCAACTTAACATTTTTTATGTTAAAGGTTATTATCTAATATTAATTCATACTGTTTTATTTAAATTTGTTTATTTTGGTATATTTGCATAATTTATTTTACTAATTGTTTGCACGTTTTTGTGACAACTTCTACTGTCATACCAAAAAAAACCGGTATCATTTATACGGTATCACTGATCAGAGCTCAGCCTCAGTTTTTGAGTGAAAAAGCTTTATTTGTGGATAATTTTATCTTGAATGGAGGTGCATAAGCTCACATCAATGAACCCTACAACTTATTCATTCCAAAAATAAACATAAAACACATTAATTGAAAGAAAATAAGCTGATTAAAAAATAATAATATATCAGAATTTGTGGATAATTATGGCAATACATACCTAAACACAGGGGTGTTTTTTTAAGTAAAAAAAGTGTGAGCAAAGTTTTACATTTTAAATAAAATGATTATCAAATGATTAAAAAATAAATTTAATATTTACTGAAATAATAAAAACATAAAAATAAGTAATATTGCTACAATTTGTACCTTTATTTTATGAAATAAAATTAATATTATATAAATATAAATATTATAATAAAAATATAATATTGTTAGTTAATAAAATATAATATTTTTTATTTATTAAATAGTTTTAATTATTTACATGTTTTTCATTAAAATTTGATTGTTTTTTTACTAACCCAATTCAATCTGTTTGTGATTTTGAATATTTGCTGGAATTGCTTGTTTTTCAGTCAGAGAGAAATCCCTGTTTTGGGCTGCGTTTAAACTGAGTGTGAACGTCGCTGCCATCAGCTTGCACCTTAAAAGTTAATTTAGTTCAGTTTGCAAGTATGAGTTCGATAGTGTACTTCTCTCTTGTTTTTTTCTCCAGGAAAGCATATGTGAACCTTGAGGCATTGAGGCAGACGTTTTCAATATCTGTTATTTTTTCTCTCCCACACAGTGCTTGAAGGCTGTCTTTAACATTTCTTTCAAGGCATTGCTGTTCTCAGGCCGTTTGGAGTGATTCTCTCGCTTAAGGACGTGCCTCAGTGTTTCAATAAGAAACGTGACATTACTTATATATCATCTATTTTCATCTGCCGCTCTGTACATCCTTCAGCTAGTCTTGTTTATGATCTATACTCTCCCTTCGGTATCTTCTACACTGTTGTTTGATGGATGTGAAACACATACTATAAAAACGCCTGCAGATTTTACACATTTGAAGAATTATATAAAATATACAAGAAATGTTCAGTGACACACTGTTAAGTAAGAAATGCAAAGGTGGCATTTATGTCATAATTTTTTCAGTGTTATTTTAATATTATTTATATTACACTGTAATTGCCCTATGAACTTATAAAGATTATTGCAGTATGTTTTACAAGAAAATACTATTTAAATTTTTCTACTTTAAAATTGCATATATTTCTTGCTTTTCTTTGTAATAATTTGTGGAAAAAGTCAGAATTTGGTAATTTCTGAAATGGTCTAATTGTTTAAAAGTTAAAAGTATTTTGTATTGCATGCATTCATTTGTAATCAATATTTAGTTTTTTATATTTTTAGGGTTTTTACATTTTTTGATTTTGCCATTTTGTGTTTTCCCAAAAATATTTCACTTTGTTTTTATTGTATTTTTTGTAAATACTTTCACTAGATTTATTTAGGTTTTTCGTATAATATTTATTTTATTAAAGAGTTGATTCATTTAATGAATAAATTAATATAAAATAAATTAAATTAAATTAATTAATATTAAAATAACAGTATATCACTAACTGTGTGTATTTAAATTGTAAATTAGCTTTTATTGTTATATTTTACATTTTCATTTTAATCATTCATTGTTACATTTTCATTTAACATGTGAATATTTTTTCTTACATAGATGCTTTTATCATTTCTAATATTTTTTCCTGATAAATATTTACATCTAGCTTCAATTATTTAATTCCAGCTTTAGTACTTACTTTCATATTCTATTTGCATTCTATTTTCTCAGTTAGTTGTCAGGGCAAGATTTCTATCTATTTATGTGTTTATTTATTTTAAGTTGATGTTTATCATCTAATATTAAAATGTTATTTATTATCTGTTCATTTCAGTTAGCCTAATCAAAATAATTTCTTTCTTTCCTCTATTTCATGCATAAATAACAACATTTTTCGGATACTCTACATACTCGTTCCTACAAATAAAATAATTCTGGATGTATAAATGGACAAATTAAGAAAAGAAAGCAGGAGCAGATCAGTTGAAGGAAAGCATTCTGGTTTTGCTCATTAGCAGAACATTCTGTGCTCAGTGGACGAAGAGCTTCTCCTCATTAAAAGCCTACCTCTGGCTTTACCCAGTATTGAGTTAATGCAGCTCCAGGCCACTTTATCAGTCATGTGGACAGAAAAGGTGAAGCAGAATGTTATTGCATGGCCTTGTTTAGCAGCTTTATTACCAGAATAATGTGAAGCATCTACCTGTTAAAGGGGTCATCCGGTGCCACATGCATTTGGACTGAAATGTGTGAAATCAAGCCATTCTCAAATGCATGTCTGTGTGGCGTCACACAGACAGAGGCCACACCCACAATAGTTGATTGACAGCAGCGTGTCACACAGACTGAACTGGTACCTCAGACCCGTCCTGAGTGAGCCGTCATCAGACCGAGACACCGAGACAAGCAGGACTCCTGAGAGATTGAGGTGTTTTCTTGTTGAATGTATTAATGAACAGAGCAGTAGTGATTTACTCCCGACATCTGAGAGACTGCAGACACATAGGAATAACGTTGTGTTTGGTTCTGAAGGGAAACGCCCCCTTGATCAACCGAAATGCGTTTATGATCATGCAAATCATTCATGATCCAGCCTCACCTACAGAAGCAGTGAATATAATGTCTTTTAATGAATCTTTGCAAATCCCTTTCCTGATAATGTGCTAATTAGCAAGTTTCACTATGAATAAGGCTAAAAAAAGATCATCTGAGAGCGCCTCGGAAAAGAGGGGCGGAGTCAGCGGAGCTCGTGAAGATTTCAAGGGGAAGTACACAGAACAGAGTGATTTCTAAAGAGCTGGTTTTGTCAGGGGAAAATGAGTGTTTTTACTCTATCCTTGAGAAATTTAAAAACAAAATATATTACAAACTTTCGATTAAGACCCTAAAGAATCATATTAACTTGTGGAAAATTGGCTTTGTGTGACCCCAGATTGACTTTAACGTGTTTGTCTGCTGTGAGTGTGTCCTGAACTGACTTCTTATGCAGGACTATGTTCTCAATCTGGGCAAAACAGTAAAAATCATTCACTGAGAAACCTGTATGGAGTAATGTTTCGATTGTAATGAAATTGGGGCTTGTTGTCACACTTCTGTTATTATTTCTCAAAATGTGTCGATTTTTCATACTTTGATTCTGTATATTTCAGGTAAAAGGGTTACTGAACATTTCCACCAATATTAAGCAGGAAAAATTTTGCGGTTCATTCAATACGCATTTCAGTGGTTGAACTTTTTTTCTAAGTTTTGTTTTTCATCTAACATATTTTATTTTATTAAAGCTTTATTTTAATCCATGAAAAATGTTAGAAATCTGTCTGATTGACAACTGTCTGTCTGTCTGAAATACTAACTCTTTTCAGTTGGATTCCAGACCTCACAGTTACTGAGATAAACCCAGTGTGACAACTTGCCCCGGTCTCCCCTGCTCTGTGATGACTCACTTACTTAACACAAATCCCTCGGAGTCCACGGCTAATTTTAAAAGGGGTTTGAGAAACCCGCCCACCTTTTTCCCTTTGCCAGGCTGGAAGCGACTCTTTGGCAGATTGTGAGTGTTAAAGTGGCTGAGCCGCGTAAGATCTGAGCGTCGCTCATCGCTGGAAATGAGGCCAGATCTGGATTATATAAGCCTGAGGAGGCATGGCAGACTGAGGGGAGAGGACTCATATGACTGCGAGCTCACTGGAGGAGAAACGACTCAAATTTGCTCTTTTTATAAGTCAGCATCACTCTCTGATTACTTTCTAGAAGAGTGGGCATTCCCGTTCTCCGTGTCACCCGGCTGTCACTCACCGGAGCAAATGGAAAACACGCGTATAGCGTTTAGCTGAGCCTATAGTTCCTGTGCAGGTTAGCATCGCTGTACTGTACCTACATAAAACAGTATGTGTGCATAAATGATTTACTCAGCGTGCATTGTGCCTCCAGGACTCGAGACACTCCGTTTTGGAAATAGCTGTGTCCTCAACCCACATTCAGCCTGGAAAAAAGTGACCAGTCTTTTTGAAAGGGGTATTTCCTATTTAGCAGTCACTGAAAATATGCATTAAAATAAATGTTCATGTTCGATGATCTATGTAATGTGATACAATGAATCGTTTCAGGGTTTCTCAGAAGCAGACATTGGGTGAACCTTTACGGAGGTGAACGGAGACTAATTTAATTTAATATAATTTTTGAAATTTAGCAGATGCTAAATTTAGCTTTTATACAAATAAAGACCAATGAAGCTTTCAATGTCAACAAATACGTCATTTTTTACATTCTCATTTGTGCCACACTTTCAACTGGACCTGTTTGAACCTAAAAGGTGCAGTTTGGTATAGGTACATATTAGTACTTAAAGTTTACATATTTGATCTTAATATGTATTATTGTTGATTGATTATGCTGGTAAAAAGAGCAATTTTTTTTCACTCAGTAATTGCTGGTTAATTTCACAAATAATTAAAATTGAAGTAACACACTAAATTAAAAAGACATTTCGAATTAGAAAAAAAGAAAAAAATAGAAAAATATTTTTGTAAAAAAGCACTTCAATAATGGGCCTGTTTACTCACTAAAATTATATTCATTGAAATTATTTTACGGTGCATAGTAACTGTACATTTAAAAAACATTTTAGATTTACAGTTGAGAAATCATCACAGTCTGTAAAAAGGGCCAATATTTTACATTTATTTATTAATATATTTTCTAACTACACTGTAAAAAACTTTACCAATGCTTCGGGAAAAACTGTTAAATGGTTAATGGTAAATTCCTGTAAAATTCCTGACATTCCCAGAATTCCTTGCATTGCATTTCAAATTTAGTTTTAATTTGCTATTTTTTCTTTGAAATAACTCTTTTTCTTCTTAGTATTTTCTTATCAGTTATGTTTCTTATCAGGGTTTTGTGTCAAATGTAATGTTGTTAAATGAATGTTTATTGGATATTTGAGTTTAATGAGTCTGACCATGATGGCGTTTGCAAGGTAAAAAGTATGCAAGGTTCACGGCATAGACTCTTTAAAGGAGAAGTTCACTTTTAAAAAAACTTTTGCTGATAATTTACTCACCCCTATGTCATCCAAGATGTCCATGTC
>JAUCNO010001888.1:1692254-1725966 GCA_032353835.1 Enteromius viviparus
TGATAACAAAAAGATCAAACATATGATTATTTAAGCAAAACACTTTCAAATGTGGAGCGTCACGCAGGGAATTCTGGGAATATCAGTTTTTAATCTGTAGATTTGACATTGATTTGTTCTTATTACTTCTTAAAACTGAAGAATTAACAACATTTTACTGTAAAATTAACATTAATTTTACTGTTAATTTTGGTTAGATGTTTTACAGTTTTTCCCTGCAATATAATATGGTAATTTACTGTTAACGTATTAACTGTTTTTTTCTGTAGCATTTTTACAATTTATTGTTTTTACAGTGTCATTTATATGTTTTTAACCAAAGCAACTTAAAAATTAAGACAATGGAAGCAATCAAAATCAACAAAATCAGCAATGATACGCAAGTGATATAAGTCTAAACGTGGTGCACAAAGGTTTTCTTTTTTGCCAATTAAATAACAGATAAAAATAATAGAATAGAAAAAATATATATTTGGGGTTCTTTTGTCTGCTTTTCCATAGAAATAGACAAATATAGTGCAAGTCTTTTTTATTATTATTCATTATATCTCACTTTAGTTACACTATTATTTTTTCTTAATTTTTTCTTAAAACTAATTTTTTTATTAATTTATGTATTTATTTTTTCAAGGATTTATCAGAAGGTTTCTTTGCCGCACCGTCTCCTATTTATCGGTACTCTCTCTCTCTCTCTCCCCGTGTCTTTTATTCTTCTCATGTGAGATTTTACACATCAATGGCCCTGGAGGTGAAAGGTGAGCTGGCGTGACCCCGGATCAGCAGTAAGACAATCCCAGCGCTGCTTTTCTAACAGAAGAGCCTCCCACCGGCCCCTGAGAAGGAGGAGCCGCAAGCAACTGCCATTTTACAAAGAGGTGGTGCTAAAATACAGCAATAACACATTCCAGTGGAGACAAACTCAAGCCTTGTGCTCTTATCTCATACCTGATTCACACGGTTTAAACATTTAGTATATCAGATGTTTATTACAAATTATTTGGGTTGTGTTGTTAGCTGTGAAGGTCTAGAGGGATATTACGTTTAAGACACAAACTCAACAAACTAAAGTCAAAATTGACATATTTATTAGTATTTTAGTACTTTTGATATGTTTATTCAGGGTTAAAGTAATGCTTTCATAACCACCAAAATGAATTTAAAAATACTAATAAAAATATACCTTTAAATAAGAATGCTACCACTTAAAACACGCAAAACAAAAATGTGCAGTATTTTCTGTTTAATAGAGTATTTTCTCACAAGACTCATAAATTGTAATAAACATTTGCAATTCTAAAAAATCGATTTTACAGAAAAAAAGATCATGATTTTATAGCTTTTATTGAACAGGCAAAATATTACAAGTTTAAAAACAAATTAACAGACAAGGACTAAAAATGTATGCAGTTATAATAAAAAACTGTAGTCGTATATACTTATAGCAAATTTGTGAAAACACACAAAAAAGTTTCATATCCCTTTTAATTCTGAAACTTACATTAAGGTCGTTTTTCATCCGTTTTAAGATATAAACTGATTTAATTAAAAAATAAAATGAACTATCAAAAAAAACATCATTCTCCAAATATGCAAGAATACAGCAGCATACAAAAACAAGTTAATCACAATAACGGCTCGCTAAAAATAGCATGCATTAATATTTCACGTTTGAGACATCAATAACATCACATAAAGATGAACAACATTCTAAAAAAAAAATTTCGACGGGTTATCTTTTTTTACTCCACTTTAACACAAAAATCAAAATACCAACGAAAACAACTTTAGCTAAATAATTAATTTAAGTAAAAACGCAGTATCATAAAAAATTCCCCAAAACGTTCCTCGCTTGTCTTACAAGATAGAAGATGCTGCGAGATCTAAAGGCTCCGGACTCCTCGCATCTGCTAGAGATGTTGACCCACATAGTTGTTTACAGTTGTGGGCATTTTTCATTGTAGTAGCGCTTGTTGGATTGGCGGAGGAACGGTGGATATCGGAAGTAGTTTGTGCATGCTAATGAAGGAGTTGGGCTTGTGTGGATATTTACGTTCAACGGGAGCCGCCCTTCATTCACCACATGGTTAAAAGCTGAGCGCGTTCGCGCCACTTTCGCAATTTTACTACGGTTTTGTAACGCAAGCCACAGCGTGCTCGGATGCGACGCGTGTTGATGCTGTATTTCCACGGTCGGTGCTAGAAGTTTAGCGTTTAGTTTCGACGATTTGCCCGGAGCGGTGACAGTAAACGGTAAGTGTGCACAAGTGAGTGAAGATGGTGGATTCTACAAACCAATGTCTTACTACGCGCGTGTTATTGACGCGAAACCTGTTGTTGCCTTTTTTCGCGCGATTCACTCAGCCAAGTCTGGCGCGTTCTTGCGTAAACCTCTAAAGCGTTCACTTTATTGTTAGCAGACGGTTAGAGCAGCGGTTTTGGGCTAAAATGCTGTAGTTAGAGACGCGTGGTAGCCCACCATAGTTCAGGGAATGAGGGAGATTTGAAAAGCGTGCGCGAGGCTGCTGCAGTGCCAAACGAGCGTTCGCTCCAGTCACCGTTTACATTGTATCGGCGCCTTAAATGCGTTCCGAAACGTTCCTCGAGAACTTTCCATGGGCCCAGCGTTCCAAAATATTAGATATTCGCTGTGCTTCGTGAACGCTAGTGCTGGAGTTCGCTTGCCACCAGAACAAAGCGACAGCACATGGGGCAGCTGCAGGCCGCGCGGTACTGTGTTAGCAACATTGCTAGGCTAGGTGGCGTTCAGCGTGCTTGAAACGCAACTTTGCACGTTTGAACCCGACACGTGCGCTTAAATGTTTGGGGAGCTAAACTCGCACCTCTGTTGACCATACAGAACGGAGTTTGTGGTTTCCTGCAAATATTTGTAGATTAGCGTGCGTTCTGTGCGAGCGCATGTGCGGTTGAACGCATTGGGCCGGTCACGTTTAAGAATAGGATTTCAAAGCGTTCCGCACAGCACACAATGGTTTTTGGCGAGAAATCAAACAAATGCCGTTTATTTACACTGGTCGACTCTCACGTTGGGTAAACGGAGATGCCGCGTCAAACCAAAATTAGCTGGGGCTGGTGTTGTCGAACGTGTAACGTTATAAGCGTGCGTTCGATGGATTTCGCGGCACTTGCTCGGAGTTGTAGAGTACTTTTTTACCGACTAGCTTTGCAAGTTCCAACCCAAACAACGAGCAAAGCTGTGAACACTCGACTTTGCCCTTGTTTTTAGTTTGTTTCTCCAACACAACTACTGCGGACTCTTCGGCGCCATATTGGTGCAAATCATGGGGGAGGGGTGTGCGCGCGTTTCTCCGGAGTGCGCATGCGGCGTAGAACGCCGGTTGTCTCTCAAAAACATTTATAGTTTTACTACAAATTAAACGAGGTTAAAGCTTGACCACGTTACACTAGCCATAGTTTAAACCTGTTTTAGTATGTTATGCCCACCCAGTCTCACGGCAGTTCGTGATTTGGTCACTTAATTTAATTTGTGTATTCGTACCAGGGGCACGTTTATTAGTTCAGCACTGATGCATAATTTCAATTGGATGCATCTTAGTTTTAAAAAACGTGTCCCTTCCACGCGCTACAATAAAACCAATTTTCGTAAGGGGTTCTAAACTTATCGAATACTATAAAGTGTATTAGTTTCCATTTGTAGAAAAATTAAGTTAGGATCCTAAATACAGTGGTAGACATTTTAAGTGGGTCCAAAAAGTTGTCCAAAATGCAGACTACTGAATATTACTAAAACTGAAGGTAAATGAGTGTAATAACATGCCTTTTCCCACTTTTTCCAGAAAAACCTTCGACCACCTGAAATCACCACCTACCAGGGTCCACGTTAGCTGCTAACGCCTTCCCAAAAGGGGTTCTGCCCGGTTCCTCGTGGCCGTGAGCTTGTCAACTCCATGTCAGCGTAGTGTCAAAGTGCTTACAGTGCAGGTAGTTCTGTAAAATCTACTGCAGTGAAGGCACTTCAAGCTCTACTTTGACATGAACGCACACGAGCAGCATCGTTAACTACTGCTTATGCTAAGGTGCATTTAGTGCAGATAGTGAAATAGACTAGCACCTACTGCCCTAAGTGCCCCTTCTGGCATAAGGGGCTGGCAAATCCCGCTGTTCCCCATTGGCTGTTACCTATTCTTTCATTTCATGCAGTTCTCTGCTAGTTTTGCATAGTTGCACTACAAGAAATATTGAGTTGTGCAAATCTATGCAAAACTGATGGTGGCCTGCTTCCCCATCCTTTCCTGTGCTTCTCGCTTTGACCGTTTCTGCTTAAGCGTGCGTGTTTGTGTTTTTCAGGTTAACCCCCTGTTTGTCCTGGCTCTGTGCTGTAAAACTCTCACTCTGGTTCCAGCAGTATTAAAGTGCTTATAGTGCAGGTAGTTTTGTACAATGCCTATCTACTGCAATGTGAGCACTTAAAGTACTTCTAGATGCGAGCGTCGCAGGAGACAGCTTGACCGTCACGCTTTCCTGTGCTGTGCACTGTCCTGGTCAGTTTTGCTGGTTTGCAGTCAGCGTTCGTATCGTTGCTGTGCAAATCCATGCAAAACTGACCGTAACGGTGAGGAATCTCCGCTTCCCGTCACACTCCAGCATCCCTTTCTTTGCAGGTTGGGATCAGCCGCAATGCTCTGCGCTGGAAGTATTGCACTTGTCCCGGCCTGTAAAGAGCATGGGAAATTGTTCAGCTGCTTTTGTGTTCTTTAATTTAAAAACATGTATTCTTTGTTTCTGTCTTGTTTAAATTTGACCTCAATAAAAGTTTTAAATGCACATTTGCTTGTGTAAAGTTGTTTAAAGCCTACTGTCATGATCTTGAAAAAGGCTGTTCTTGTATTAAAACATAACCAGTATCGGGTTAATTAAAGATGAATTTTAAGGTGTAATGTTCAGTGGGTGCATATTATATGCTACCAGTCAAAGTTTGTTTTAACAACTGCTGGTTAAGTGCCTTCAACTAAAAGTTGAGTTGAATCCTGTCATTTTTACATTACTGACACTGTTCAGCTTTGAGAATTTGTATTGTTAAAAGTGCTATTTAAATAAAGCTGACCTTTTTACAATAACTAATGATTTAAGTAAATATGGAAATTGCTAAACTGGAAGTTTTACACATGAATACAGGCCCCTTCAATTCGAGAAACCAATTAAATATCAGTTTGGTTAGTAGTTCAAACTTGAATGCATTCATTGTTATTAGATCTTGTTTTATGGTATGTTGCATGTTTTGCACCATTTTTCTTGAATTTTCCTTTTATATACTTTAATATTGTAATAAGTTTGCATTTTTATTTTTTATATTTGGTCAATCTTGCAGGTAACTGTATGAACACTAGGTGGCCGTATTGTATTTGGAATAATCTAGAATGACTCGTTCATGTTAAGTATTTTTGTGTGACTTGCATGCTCATACTTTAGCATAATTACCTGCTTTAACAATAAAACGTAATGATTTAGAAATTTTTACAGGGTTTCAATGTTTACTTTTATGTCCTGGTTTTAACGTCAATTGTTCTTTAGTCTAGAAATGGACAAACGTCTTTATAGTGACGTTCTTCAGTTTCAGTTGGCATTTGGAGTGAACATTTTGTACAAAAAGCTAGTGTTCTTCACAAAAGAAAAGTTAGACTAAATAGACCTATCGTTTTTTAAACATTTAAAAGTCTTCGTTCATGAAGTGATATATATTTGGGTAATATACAATCCTAAAGAGTTCAATGTGAGTCGTTTTATCAAACCAAACTATAATTTGATGGTTCAGGAATAAATGGCGTTCTCGCTTGCGTCTATATATCGTGTTTTCGAGATCAGAAACAAAACTTATGTTCTTTCATAAACTTGTCGGATCATCTTTGTTTGCAGATGTTAAAGCACCTCATGCCCTGACTCTGGTAAGGTTATAGCAGGTATAGTGAGATTTGTTGAATATTTTTTAGACCCATTTGTTGTTGAAATGATGACCGTTCAAAAGTTTTGTTGCCTATTTATAGAAATGAATGCTTTGATTGAGGAGGGACACGATAAGTTGAAAAAAAGTGACGGGAAAAACATGAATAAGATTTGTTTTAAGTCGGCTAAATGCTTTGCTTTTGAATTTTGTTCATCAAAGAATCCCCAATGAATATAACGGTTTCCACAAATAATCAGCAGCACAGCCATAATAATCAGAAATGTTTCCGTATCTGATTTAAATGCATCCAACCGTCACTGAAGACTAATCTTAATATAGCCTGGATAAAATAGCTCGCAAAGTTTTAAAAATGTACAAAATTTATTTGTCGGTGTGTTTTCATCAAAATCTTTCATCAAAGTAGTCCTGAAATAAAAAACAATACCTATTCTTGTTTTAGGATAACTTTGACTGAAGGCTTTTATCCACTTCGAAAGTTGACTACTGTAGTCTGGTGACGGATTCGTATATATATTACGAGGTGGCTAATTCGTACAAATTCATACGATTAGTCTAAACCCCAGTGACGGGTAGGTTTAGGGGCGGGGTTAGGTGTGGGTCATTCGTACAAATTCATACGAATTGGCAACTCGTAAAATACGTACGATTTAGCGAAACTCATTTGAGTTTGTGAGGTCGTACGAATGTGTAGACAACACCCTGTAAAATATGTTCGATTTGCCGTGAGATCGGGGCTTGTTTATAACCTCAATGAAGTCAACACTGGGTGAATACGAAGAAAAAAACTTCTGGAAAAGGTTTGTTTCAACAGTCATCATCCTCCAGGAAGTGACATAATTTTGGAGGGAAAGTACCAACAGCACAAGCTCCAACACCGTAAGTTTTTCAATGAATTGAGTGGATTCAATATTTTATGGAGCTGGTTGGCTTTTCACGATAGGTTAATTTTAAAGCAGCTTTACAGGAAATCATTGCTGTAAAATTCTGAATAACAGTAAGGCCTGTGCATCCATCAAACTGTAGCCTCCATATTTTAGTCTTTAAAAACTTTCAGAAACAAAATTAGCTGTCAAGACTAATTTGACTTAGTCTTTTAACATTCAATGCTTGAGATAAAATTCCCAAAAAACTATAGTGTTAGATCGCCGTGGCCTATAATTTATCTTGTGTAATCAAAAAAATGTTTCCTTCATTTGTTTTAATTTTCATTTTACATTCACTTTAACAGCTTTTGTTTAATTTTTTTTTTCATCTTAAATTTTTTTTTTTACATTTTAATCTAAGAATATTTCCATTTTTCTTTGAATTATGTCTGACATTTTATCTCAGAATTTTCAGTTTGCTTTTTATACTTCATTTCTTTTTTCTCAGAATTTTGAGTTTGCATCTTTAAAGGCACAATATGTAATTTTGCTATAAAATATCCAAAAACCACTTGCACAGTGTTATATATTTCATGCAGTTGTGTACTTGTGTCATCTCAAAAGTTCTGTAGGATTTGTAAATTCAAAGAAATTCCAGCTTTAAATAATGAAACGCATATCTGCGCTACACTCGGTTTCCACCTATGAATACTACGGCAAGACGCGTGGACAAATGCAGAAGTGGTAGTTATTTATTGTGCACTCTCCACAATCCCCCCAAAAAACGTAGATGTAGGCAAACTGAGGCAGGAAGATATTGAAAACAAATGAACAAGAACAAATATTGTGGCGTTTCCGAAATGAAGGGAGCTTCAAGAAAACCTTGGACTGGACAGAGACTCCGTTCTCGTGTGTTTTTTAATAGACGGGTGAGCAAATATATATTATGTATTGTGTAAGTAATAGTCATGTACAGGTGGTTAGGTGATTAAACTGATATAAATTAGCTTTTCACATGATTTGTGAAAAGGACATCTCCCATTGTTCCATGCGCCCTCATTGTTGTTTTTTAATTATTATTTTTAATTTGCGTCTTTAAATGCTCACCTTTTTTTATTCTTAGAATTTTGAGGTTTTATCCTTAATTCTGACTTTATTCTCGGAATTTTAAGTTTGCATTTTTAAATTCTGACGACTTCTCTTACAGTTTTTAGGTTGCATCTCAGAATTCCAACACAGTCTCACGACCAATTCGTAGGTTAGGTGTAGGTCATTCGTACAAATTCATACAAATTGGCATCTCGAAAAATACGTACAATTTAGCAAGAATTCATACGAGTGAGGTTGTACGAAAATTTTTACGAATTAGCCACCTCATAAAATATGTACAAATTGCTGTGAGATTTTTTTTTTCTCAGAATTTGAGTTTACATTTTGCAATGTCTTCCAAAAAAATTGTTACAGTTACCTCTTAATTTTTTATTTCATGAGGAAAAGAAGCGTGCATAGGCCTGCGCCAGTGTGAAATCAGACTGTAATGT
This sequence comes from Enteromius viviparus, assembly GCA_032353835.1. Lineage (NCBI taxonomy): Eukaryota > Metazoa > Chordata > Actinopteri > Cypriniformes > Cyprinidae > Enteromius > Enteromius viviparus. Next base: position 1,700,600 of record JAUCNO010001888.1, read on the forward strand.
GACAGGAGCCGATGGGAACCTGATCCTGAGGGTCTACTCATTATTCACCTAAATCTTTCGCACTGAAGTAACAACATGTCAGATTAGTGTGGGTCTCTCTCCTTCCCGCATTCGCCATTCATTGAATCATTTATTGCAGCGGCCTATGAAAGCATCATCAATCTTGTTTCGTCTGATCTAATGTGCTGTCAGCTGCTCCGTGTCCCCTTGTCCGGCCTCATAATTTAACCATTAATATGTTTCCTAATGTCCTCCAGGCATGTGGAAGTATGGAGGTCATTATAGTTTGCAGCGGACAGATGCGAGAGGAGGATTCGACTGGGATTTCGCCGAGCAGCATCACCATGTTTTCAATGAGAGAAAATAACACAAAAGACATTTTTGTTAAAAGGACAGCGCTACAAAAATCAGCTACAGCAACAACTTTATCATGAATGCGAGCAGTTGATCACAAGCAACTGGCTTTCTTCCAAACTGCATCCAGTGGAAATAGTTCCCATGCCTCTTATGAAAGCATCTTTCAGTAAGATTTTCTTCATAGAGATATGTGACAGACAAAAGCATGTTTCGTCTTTTTGGAACGATCCGCTATTTCCCCATGACTGTAATTAATTATTAACCGGTCCAGAAGCATGCTGGCGTGTAACCAGCTTCTCTACAACTGGACTGGCCTAGAGAAAGTTCAGCGGAAACAGCATGTATCCAACAACTGGAAGTGACAGGGAAAGAATGAAATAGATTTATATAGCAGCATTTTTGAGGCGTGTAATAATCATAAATATCAGCATTTAAAGACTGCATGATATCTGTTCCAGAAACAGTGTTGTCTCTTGAATTGAACAGATTTGGAGCAATAGGTCAGCAATGGATGTTTGTGAATGGGTGCCGTCAGAATGAGAGAAACAGCTGATAAAAGCATCACAATAATTCACACCACTCCAGTCCATCAGTTAATGTCTTGAGAAGCCAAAATCTGCATGTTTGTAATTCATCATAAATATGATTTTTTTTTGTCACTTCTGGCTAAAATATGGGTTTATAATACATAATAATGCTGGTTTGATTCAGGAGAAAAATCTGCACAGATCAAGCAGTGTTTACAAACTGTCCAAAACAGATGTGTACTTATGGACAGGAATGCTGTGGATTATTTATCAGCTGTTGTTCTAAAAAAAAAAAAAGGAGAAAATTAAATTATGTAATTATTTTGTCACAATCCGCTTTGTAATTCACAGCTACGCCTGAAAGGATTAAAACTAAACTTTATATATATATATATATATATATATATATATATAAAAAATTATTTTAGAATTTTCCAGTACCATTTTTTAAGATTTACTTGAGAAGCAAAGTGATATAAAAAAGTAAAAATAAATATAAAATAATACAAAAATAATATTATATATATATATATTAATATTTAATTATAAGATTCTTTTTCTTGGTCCATCAGCTGATATAGTTATTATTTTAAGCCAAAACAAACATGTGGCTGGATTTTGATGTAAGAGACAACAGGAGATATACTCTTTCACTGAACGAAGCATTACTGAGGATTATGGAGTGGTATTTTAGTCAGAAGCGACTATTTAAAGTTAGAAATCTCTTGATGGATTTGTTTTAAACCCCAGCTTTTGTCTTCTCCAGATGTTAACTGCTGGACTGGACTGGTGTGGATTATTGTGATGTTCTTATCAGACTCTCATTCTGACGGCACCCATTAACTGCAGAGCATCCCCTGCTGAGACACTGACACAATGCGACATTTCTCCAGATATGATGAAGGAACAAACTCACCTGTATCTTGAATGGCTTGAGTAAGGGCATCTTTAACAAATTTTCACTTTTGGCTGAACTGTTCCTTAAGTGTCATCTGTTTACTGGGGAATAAAGTTTGCTACCTAGAACAAGTCCTCTGAAGCTCATCTGATTGACAGCTTGGCTTCCAAGGGTGGCCAGTATATAAGTGTGTATGTTCTTATGAGTCAGAGAGAGTCTATGAGTGTAGGAGTGATGCTGGCAGAATGAGAACTGTGTGGAAAACAGCATGTACATAAATGTAAATACATCCCTCTCTATGTAACCTTACACTAATTATAGGTTCAATTTATTTTTTATTTTTACTTCTTTGCTGGAGTATGCTTGTTTTTAGTGTAGGTCTTGTTGATTAAATGTTTTCTAATTTCAGTGCATGAGAAGTCTGAGGTTTTAAACTTTGTGAATGTGTGGATGTGGGTGGCATATCTATCTTTATCTATATTCTCTATACCTATCTATCTGGCACAGCCCAATTCCAGCCCCCCTGAATGCAACTATTTTAGTGATTAGTGAAATATTGCTTTTTTCTTTTTTAGTATTAACTTTTTTATTTTCAAGATTTAAAAAAATAACAACAAAAAAAGAGACAGTGTGCTAATAAAATATTTTACATCTGAGGATAAGAATTTGGCTGCAATAGAAATGCATGTCATGTTTCTGTCATCAATTTTCATGAATTACTGCACAACAGTTATTTGTGTGGTTTGGCTATTTTTAAATTGCTGTTCTAAATTAGTAATTATAAAAATGTAAATAAATAAATATATATATATAATATTTTCCAGACATTCTTAAGATACATTTACTTAAAGTAAAATGACATTAAAAAAATAATAATTTTTGTAAGTATTTTTTTTCTGAGAACAATATATAAATATATTATTAATATATATATATATATAATATTTTATTTATTATTAATATATCATAATATATATAATAAAAAAATGTTGCCTATCGGCTTATATTGTTATTATTTTAAGCCAAAACCCATTTAATCTTGATGCATTTTTCAGAAAACATGGCATGTCCTTTTGCTTCTCAACTAGGTCTAAATATATCTCGATTTAAGAATGCTTAAGTATAATGAAAAACCATAATTATTATTTTTTTCTCTGAGTGTAGCAAAGCTAGCTAAAGGTCAAGACTAACTTAATAAAATAAATAAAAATTAAAAATTACAAAGTTTTTATATTCAATTTATTGTAAAGTGATACATAATATCATATGAACATACCGCTGTAAATCGATCGAGATGGAACGCGCGAAAGCTCTGTTGTTATGGTTACCGTCGCTGCAGTTAAATCCGCTTAAACAACTTAAAAGTTTTTTACTGAAAAATTATATTTTAAAACCTGTATACAGTTGTATGAAAAAACACTACTACAGTTTAAGTGTAGGCTACTGTAGACACTCCCCCTCTCGGGGAATTCAAGGATGGGGTCAGACCCTCCTAAACTCTCCTCATAATTAGTAAATATCCTTTTAAACGTTTCCACGTGTTCCACAGCCGTAAAAATCGCGACTGATAATCATTTGCGCGCTCTACCTCCTGAATAACGCTCCGTTTGTAACAGAGCGCGTTCAGAACGTTTTGATGACGTATCGCGCACGCTGTCCGCGGTAGGTAAAATCGCTTTCCTCAAGTCAAAGAGAAGAAAACCCCTGTGAAGTGAAGTTCCAGCTGTGTGTGGAGGACCTGACTCTGACAGCTGCAGGTTCATTCGCATCTCTCCGCGAACTCTCGAGGAACTCCGGTCAGAACGCGCGATGCTTTCTGCTGCGAAACTTTAAGGCGCGTTGACTCCCAAATAGAGAGGAATCGGCGCGCGCTTCTCCGAGACCAGCTCCACGCCGAGGATCTGCAGCGGAATAAATCAGGTCTCCGCGGAGCTCGCGATGTCGGCGGTGTTTGCTGTGCTCTGCGCGCTTTTGGCCCCGGTTGCGGCGGATCTCCGCGCGGTGAACTGCAGCCAGGTGAAAGACGCGTTCACTGACCTGGGTTACAATCCTGCAAACGTTCCCAGCGAGGAAACAGCAGGTATCGATTGAATTGCAATACTGTCATCTGCTTAAACGCCGCTTAACATGAGAGTCCGGGGCAAGTTGTCACACGGTCTGTAGCCTGTGTCAGTATTGTTTTAAGTGAAAAGTCCGTGATTGTTTTGCATTTGTTGTGCATGCTAGTTTCATAGTTCAAAAACAGAATAAGATAATATTTAACTATATACTGACGAACTGTTTGGTAACAAGTGGTATACATTGAAGGCTGAGATAAAACGTCAGGTTGGGGCAAGTTGTCACAAATTTGTGTCTTAAGTAAAAGGGGTATATTTGTATAAATAACCAAAAATTCATTGTATGGGTCAAGATGCTTAATTTTTCTTTTTTTATGGCACAACTAATTAGCATATTATTTAAAGATCATGTTCCATGAAGATATTTTGTGAATTAAATACCTTAAATATATTAACACTTAATTTCGGTTAGTTATATTCATTTGGGGCTTCTTTTGGATCTTCACAATAATTTTTAATATTTTATTTTTCTCAATTTTTTCAAATAGTTGCATCTTGGCTATGTATTGTCCTATCCTAACATAAATCAATGGAAAGCTTATTTTTTCAGCTTCATGTGATGATCCATAGATCTCAATTTCAAAAAATTTACCGGTTTTACCCTATGTTGGTTTACATGTAAATTTGTGCTTTGAAAAAGCATTGAAATTTCAGCTATGATTCATAATTGATGTATTGTTTATTTAACGGCCTATAATCCTACAATTCGATTGTGACAACTTGCCCCGGAGTAGCAACTCATTGGCATGAACTAACTGTTAAATATGGGTAGCAATGATATAAATGTTCCAGAGCTTGTTAACAGTTCATATTCTCCTAGGTGTGAGTTTTCTGATAGTTATAAAAGGGGAGATTTCAGTCACAGAGGTTGCAGAAGTTCTTGTGTGAATGAATGAGACCGTGTTATTTTACATATTAACTAACCCTTCTTTTATGCAGTGGCACATTCTTAACACCAACATTTTGAATAAGTCATGGTCATGTGAGTCATGGCTTTAATTACTGGTTTGTTTTAAAAATAAAGATCTCAAGGTTGCAGTAGGTTCCTACCAACTTTTAAACCAAGCCTATGCCCTTGGTTTAACTTTATTTTGTGGTATGAGTGAGGCTGCAAGCGTTCTAGACGCTAAAATGAGTCACGGACCAAAAAAGGTTGAGAAAACCCCCAAAAAGTGCATGTGCAAACCTTTTTGTGCTGTAGTAGACTATTTAGGACGATTTGATGTTCACCATAATGTCTGACATAAGTCAAGCAGCGTATTTTGCAGTTCATCTTTACTGATAAAAGTCAAGATCTAAACTGAACTCAGTAACCTTTTCTGTTGATCCTGTCAAGATGTCAGACTGGAATTATTTTTTATTTAAATTTCATAAGGTGGAAATTCTAAATTGTTTATTTTATTTTTATTTAATATAATTAATCACTAATTTAGTTTTATTGTTGATAGGTGGATTTAATTTAATTTAATTTAATTTATTGTGTTTGGTTATCATTTGGTTATTTTATTCTATTTTTGCACATTTTATTTTATTTTACCAATTTTTTTATTTAATTGAATTATTATTTTCTTTTATTTTAATGCTGATACAAAGTTAAGGAAGCTAAGGAAATATTTAATTTTATTTAAATTGATTTAGTTTTATGTTTCATTTGATTTGATTTTGTATTATTGCTGATAATAATCGAAAACTAAAAATAATATTCTGAGATCCTAAAGTAATAATTTTGTTGCACAGAAACACGTTCCCTTTAAAGGAATAGTTCATCCTTTTTTTAATTAAATTTTATTTTAGATAAGAAGACAAAATCGAACTCCATAACCTCTTGCGCTGTGTGTTTTGAGAAGACCCTGTCTAAAAGGCTGGTAGTGCATCACACTTACAGCATCTGCTGGCTTGTCAACAGCGCTAAATGTGTCCTCCGCTCCTGAGCTTCTTAACAGCTCTTCTCATGTATTTAAATCAATGTTACGAGGCCTGCTCCGGCTGAGGGCCCAGTGTGAGACCCCCAGCCCCTGCTTGTGTTCAGTGTGATTTTTGTTGAACTAAACTAATGTTTGGTGAAGGTGAATATGAATATGTCTGGTGCTGTTCTCAGCCGGACCCTGTAATTTCAGAGGTCAACCAAAAGCCTGAAATAACGCTGTTGACATTTTGTGACCTCCTTGACTTCACGATCAGAGATAGAACTGCTGTTGATGGGCGAGAGGTCTTCGTCTGGAAGCGGGCAGTCTAACACATCGCTGTCAGGAGAGCCATTCATCAGCAGGGTCACTGCATTATTTTAAAGGCGACATTGACCTTGTTGACCTTTATTAATACGCTTACATGTTGGTTTTATTACAGAGCCAACTGAAAATTAACACACAAACAATACACAGCGTCCATATCTTCATGCAGATTAAATATATACAGATTAATTCCAATTCGATTCAAATAAAATGTATTTGTATAGCGCTTTTCACGAAACATATCATTGTGTCAGATTATTGCTGGTTTAATACTATTATTATTTTATTTTATTATTATTTATTTAACATTTTTATTATATATTTTTAAATATTTTTTATTCATATTATTTTGCTTAAATAGACATTGAATTGGAAAACGGCACATTTCCCTTGGAAACATTATTATTGGATTTAATTTAATTCATTTAAATTTAATTAATTTATTTAAATTTTAAATTTTATTTTTTGGGGTTTATTTTTTTTTATTTGAGTTAGTAAATAAAATAATTATTACACCTGGTAATTTATATGCATTATATATTTATATTTTATTTATTTTTTATTAAAACATAACAATAACTTGGACTCCAAAACCATCCAAAAATATGGAAATGAAAATTTTTTTGTTATTTTAATTTTATTATATTATCTTATTTTTTTATTTAGTTTTTTTTTGTTATTTTATTTTATTTTATTTTATATACAGTAATTGTGTTTTTATTTTAGATTTTTAATCATGATTTCATTGTTTTAAACAATAACTTACAAACTGTTGAACCCAAATTGAGTTTGCATGAAATGTAACTCCAAAACCAAACCAAAATATGGAAGTGACCGACTGCTGAGACAATCTGTGAGCTCTGCTGCCCACACGAACAGCCACAACAAGACGAGAGAGACAGAGAGGACTGAAGTGAATGTAAATGCTTTCTTTAATTAGACTCAAAGAGAGCCGTCATAATGAGAGAATCTGTGGAGTGACTGACAATCAGGTTGATTTATGGACTCACTTTCAACATGAAGGCCCCCTGACTGTTTGTTTCATCTTGTGCATCTCTTCTGCTCACCGAGGCTGCATGTATTTGATCAAAAATAGTAAAATAATATTACGATTTAGAATAGCTGTTTTCTATGTGAATATATCTTAAAATGAAATTTATTTCTCTGATACAAAGCTGAATTTTCAGCAGTCACGTGATCCTTCAGATATCATTCTAATATGCTCAAGCATCATTTCTGGTTATTATCGGTGTCTCTCTCTGGTCTGTAGGAGACGATCTGCGGGTTTGTGCTCCTCAGAGAAGCTGCTGTAAGCCAGAAATGGAGGAGAACTTCAGCCAGAGAAGCTCACGGGACTTTGAGAAGCTCATGGACGACACGAGCGAAGAGCTGAGGGACACGTTTATGACCGGACATAAAAGGTTTGATGGTACGATTTGTTCTTTAACGTTCATTGATTAGTTGGTGTCAAATTAAGTTATTTTGAGACTGTTTTTAGTGGAATAAGGGATTATTAACCCTATAAAACCCACACTTCGAAAGCCTACTTGATTGCTGTTGAAGCCGTTTAACTCAGTCTACTGCCATCTGAGTTATATAATATGCTTTTTTATCCCGTAAAAGCTCTTTTAGTGTATTTGTAGCTCATGCTTCTCATCTCTTTACTTGATTCTCTATCAGTTAAAAAAAATCAGTCTGATATCTGATCGTCAGGGTCTTTTGAAGAGCCTTTGTTTCCAGAAGTTTTATTTAAATTAATTATAAATTAATAATTATTTTTACTTTTATTATTATTTATTTTCTTTATATTTCGTTTTTTTTCTCTTTCATTTTTTTTTACAATTAGTATTACATTTATTATTTGTCAGATAATTTTTTTATTGCTTATTTCTTTAATAAAGTTTTATTGTTTTATTTAGGTACTTTATTTTATTTATATTTGTATTAATTCATTTATATTCATACAATTAATATTGCATCTGTAGTAAATCAATTATGATTATAACTTTTTATTCAAGGCTTATTTTTTTATTATTTTTTGTTATATTCACCTTTTTATTTAACTACTTTATTTTTACATTCTTACAATTACTGTTACATTTATTATATGACAGACAAATATTATTTGGCAAAGGTTTCATAATTTTATCCAAAGTAGCTTTCTGTGCATCCTCGCTGTAGGAGCTGTGCTGTTTATGATAATATTGCACAACCTTGTGTGCCTTATTGCTTTTTTACAGTTATGCCATATTAAAATATTAGCTGTAAAAAGCCATTTATTGCAACATCCAGAAGCGGAGCGATTAGTTTTATAATTCTCAGCATGTTTTCTGTGTGAATAAATAACCTGTTTACTGTGACGTTAGTAATTCAGAGGTTTCATCATGCACCGTGATGATCGGGACACACAAACAAAGACAGAGCATAAGAGCAATGTGCTGCGCTGCATTCAGATCAACATGATGCCATTGAGACGGAGCTCATGAAGAAGCACTTCACAGGAGAAAGTGAAGAGTTATCTCTTCAGTCTTTATCAATGTCATGTCACTCAATTTAAACTTTACATCTTTTCTTTCAAGCTCTTGGTGAACTTACATAATTCAATTCAATAATTTGAGTTAATTTACTTGCAATAATATCATCTGGGGTTCTAGACTTTGTTTATTTTCTGTCCTGCAAATTGTTATGAAAAAGATAGCTATATATTTTTGATCACATCTCTAAATATGCAACAATGAACCCATAAAAAATACGGTAATAACATTTGAGGTTTTACGGTTTTAGGTTACGTTTACAGTTAAATACCATAATTACATTAACTGATATAATGTTTATATACCAACAGTGATGAGAAAGTCACATGATGAACCAGAGCTAATCACAAGCAGCTTTTAAATATGAACATATACAGAAGGAGCTCATTCACACAAACACTTAACACCATCACAGTGACACTTATTAAACTCAAATATGCAATAAACATTAATTTAACAACATTACATGTGACACACAACCCTGATAAACATAACGGATAAGAAAAAACTAAAAGGAACGACTATTTAAAAAAAAAACATCAAATTCAAGCAAAACATGAAATGCAGTGCAGGTTATTCTGTAATGTCAGATTACGGTTTTTCCCTGTAAATTTTACAGGAATTTACCGTTAACCATAGAATTTAAAATCAGTCATTTTGTATTTCTTCAGCTGTATGCTTATCAAAAAGTGTCCCCTGTTGTGCTCCAGACTCACATGTTAGTATTGGACTGTAAAAGCAGTATTTTGTGCTTTCACAGAGTTCTTCCTGGAGTTGCTGGAGAGCACCGAGCGCTCTCTGCACGAGATGTTTCTGCGCACCTATGGAAAGCCGTACTTGCAGAACGCAGAGGTCTTCCAGGGCCTGTTCTCCGAGCTGAAGAGGTACTACACAGGCGGCAACGTCAATCTGGAGGAGATGCTGAACGATTTCTGGATGCGTCTGCTGGAGCGCATGTTCCAGCTCCTGAATTCCCAGTATCTCATCACCGAGGACTATTTGGAATGCATCGGCAAGTACATGGAGCAGCTTAAGCCCTTTGGAGATGTTCCCAAGAAGCTGAAGGCTCAGGTTACACGAGCGTTCATCGCCGCCCGCACCTTCGTCCAGGGCCTCGTGGTGGGACGGGAAGTGGCTAACAGGGTTTCTAAGGTGAGTGTTTATAAAGCGGTTTAAACAGCCCCGTCAGACTGATCGTTGTGACTTTCTGAGGAAAATGAAACCTGTAGCATCTGAGAGTATAAACTGCATTCAATGTAAGGCGTTCATTCATGCATGAGGTTTGTTGGGCCCTTTGAAATCTGTTTCACTGTTTGAACAAAATCCATTTGTAACACATTTAATTAATTGTATTCATGTTCAGAGTGTTTTATTTTTTTCATCTTTTTAGTTTACATTTTATTGGATTCCATTTAAATATTTAAATTAAATGTAAAGCATATTCACCTAATTGAAATCATTAAAAATTATAGTATTTATTTTAATTAAGTTTAATCAATTAAATTTTTGGGGCCTTTTCTTTTCAATTTAAATGATTTTTGTTTTCTGTTGTTCTTTTTCTGGATTCTGTTATAATAGTTACATTTTATAGAATTTATTAAAAGTTAAAAAAAAATAATTTTGGGGGCCTTTAAAATGTGTTTTGTTTTTTCCCCCATCTTTTTAGTTATGATTTTTTTGTTTACATTTTAATGGTTAAATTAAATAAATGTTTATCTAACCATCTGAAACAATGTAACTTATTTAATTTAAGTTTATTACAGTTTTATAAATTAAGATTTTCCTTTTTTTCAGTTTAAATTTTACTGCGTTCAGTTTTTTCCCCCATTTAAATTTTTCCAGATTTCATTTGATTGGTTCAAATAAATTTAAAGCATGTCTAATTAATTTAAATCATGACATATATAATTTATTAACATTTTATAAATACGATTTTAGACCCTTATGAAATCAGCCTTTTTTTCTTGAACAGTTTGAATGAATTAAAATTAAATGTTTGGGCCCTATGCATTTTTTTTTCATCTTTTAAGTTTAAATTATACTCTATTATTCTATTCTGTTATTTTTCTTTTTCACTTAATGCATAAAATATTTTTTTTTTCTCATTCATCAGTTGTTATATTTTAAATTACATTTATTTGACTGGAATCCTTCTCCTTTTCCACACTGTGAGAAATAATCAGTCCCTCTTGTATCACTCAACCATCCTATAGAAATACATTAAACCAGATGAGTTTGCTGGTCTTACCTGATTTAAGATTAAATTGATCTGTTCCCTTGGGCTGGAAAAGCTGGTGTTTAACTGGTTTAGCTATAGATGATTTCTCATATAATATACCTGTACACAGATCCACATGACTTTTACATCCATGAAAAACCATAAAAAATAAGATTTCTCTATACATTAGATCTCGTGCTAATACACAGTACTGATTCACAGGAAGAAAAAGGGTGTCAGAAATGGGGTTTATGCATTTACAGCCCTTGTCGGTTTAAGGATTAGTAGCTTCTTCTGAATAAGGTGTATTATAGAATCAGTTAAAGGTCACCGCTCTAAATGTTGTGTGTGAGCTCAAACGGTTCAGTGGTTTAATGGCCTAATTTACTTACCCTCGTTTTCCAAACACTTGACATACATGTATATATGTATATAGACATACATAAAAAAACAAAATCTTTAAATTAAAATGAAAACAGATAATCTAAAAATAAACTTTAAATAAACTTTTTTCAATGTCTATTTTTCTAAAAAAAAAAGTTGTCTAAATACCAGAATTAGTCATCTATATAATAATTAATTTAGATTAATTCTTCTTTAAATTTTTTGTTTTAACTCATACAGTATATTTAGCCTATAATTTATTTTCGTTCTCGAAACTACATTTTCTTGTGAAACTTGAGGAAGTTGCATGAGCACCGTGACAGTTTTCATTATATTTGATCTTCTCAGTTGCAGTGACGAGTGTCCTTTTGTAGAACGTTTGTTGTTGTTATTTGCATCCATGTGGGTCATCTTCTGTCCACAGGTCACCATGAGCTCTGCGTGCGTCAGCGGCTTCACTAAAATGCTCTACTGCTCGTACTGTCAGGGTTTGTTCTCGCTGAAGCCCTGCAACAACTACTGTCTGAATGTGATGAAGGGCTGTCTGGCCAATCAGGCCGATCTGGAGCCGGAATGGAGCAAATATATCGGTAAGACCTCTAAACTAAACTAATTAAGCGCATCGGAAATCTGAACCGGAGTTGTTGACTTTATTATAGGGCTGGGATTAGTGATCGTGAGCAGATATGTTAATAAAAATGATACAGGAGAAATAAACACAGCAAGAGCTAGTCATTGCATGTGTGATGTGTGTGAAAGAATGCCATGTTTTTAGCATCTGAGTCTCAATACACACTACCAGTCAAATGTTTGGAAACAGTAAGATTTTATGTATTATTTTAAATCGCAAAAATATTTCCTGTATTTCTGATCAAATAAGATTAAATACAGAAACACAAAGATGTTCATGCATCTTATTTGACAAAAAAAATGCAATGGTTTAGTGTAAATTGCTGTATTTTATTTCATTATATTTAAAAAACAAATTCATTTTTAAAGTTGCATTAATGAACACCATTTTGGATATGAATTTGATATAATTTAATGTAAATTATTATATTAAACACACAAACACAACAAGAAAAGAACAGAATTGTGAAATGAAAAGGAAAATGGATTTTTAAGTTGCATTTGTCTATTTTTAAGAGCTTGTAAAATTAATGTGATTTAGTTGCATATAAAATGTGTAAGGTTTTGGATTGCACGATTTTACATAATAAAGTTAATGTGATGCATTCATGAATGAACTTTAATTTATTGCTAGTTAATCCAATTTCTTATATATCACTCTCACACATTAGAACTAATGGAGTCTGGTTTAAACTGTTGTTTTATTCATGCATTGGTAAATTTAGACATTTAAGGCTATTTTTCTTCCATGTGATTTCAAACTAGCTTTACTATTGTTATCACTATTGTACACAAAATGTTATTCTGTAATTAATATTAGCCTCATCATAATCCTAATCATATTTTTTATGCATTTTTAATTGACACAGTTCTGTCGAGCAGGGTCTTATTTCACAAGTGCAATGTTTGTTGTAAATTAATTGCTGTTTTTAAATTAGGTTTTCTGAATTAATTTTATTAGACGCTGTTTTGATATAAATTTGTATTGAATCTTAAAACACAGAAATAAGATAAAAATAAACCAACATCGTATTAATATAATATAATATTGTTGTTTGCCAGATTTTCTTGCGATTCTCATTCCAACTCATAAGTGACGTAGTGTTTCAGCTCAGCATCTAAAACATCTTCTGTGTTATTTAGAATAAAACTGCACATTTTACAGCCGCTTGCTAAAGCAGCAGAGCTGTGATATGAATCTGGAGAAGCTGTAAAGGACATGCCTACTGACATCTGCTGTCAGATGCCTGCTGTCAAGACGGACAGAGAACACCCACAAACCTACTCAACACAATCTGTATAAGACCCAAGCGCTTTTGTTCCTTCTGACCGACACATGAGCCAGAAACCTGCTCGAGTTCACTCCAGCTTAGTGTGAAGGATCGCATTCGTTCAGGTCATTACACTGTGATGAATATTTAAGAAAATAAGGATTTTATGTGCAGGTCTGTAGGTTTAATTCAGGTATTGGTCAACAGACATTTCATTGTTTGATCAAAATTATTGCAAGGGATAATTTAGTAAATATTGCTAAGGACACCTCTACTAAATTCGACACCACTGAAAATCACAAAAAACAATGTCTGAGTTATAGCTATAGCTCTCTCCTTAAATATGAAGAGATCAAGCAACAGATTAATGAGCACACTTTGTAAAATTCGTAAAAAAATAAATACAACCTCACGTTGTGTCAATCGTGTTTACACACTGCCTCTGAAACCTCTGTACGTCATAAAACAAAAACATTCAGATCAAGTTTGATTTTCTGCATTTTCGCATCCGTAGCATGCATTGTGACAAACCCTGAAAAACTGTGTAATGTGCAATGACCTTTACTCCAGAGTTCACATAGACATAATTATAGAAATCAAATATAAATCAATATTCATAATTAATGCTGTCAAATGATTAATCGTAATTAATTGCATCCAAAATAAATGTTTTCGTTTACGTAATATATGTGTGCGCTGGGAATATTTATTATGTTTATATAAAGACACACACATACAGTATATATCCTGAAAATATTTACAGGTATTTATATTTATATATTTCTATTCTTATATTAACATATTTTGTCTTAAATATATGTGTGCATGTGTTTGTATTTATAAATACATAATAAATATACACATTTATTGTGTAAAGAAAAACTTTTGGTAACACTTCAGAATAGGGGGTCAGAATAATGCGTTAGTTAAGCATTAATTAATGGTTAATTTGTTCATAATTAAGCATTAGTTGAGCAAAAACACACTACTAATTAATGATTACAATGTTAAGTTAATACTTAATTACTAGTGTGTTTTTGCTCAACTAATGCTTAATTATGAACAAATTAACCATTAATTAATGCTTAACTAACGCAATATTCTGACCCCCTATTCTGAAGTGTTACAAAACTTTTATTTTGGTTGGGATATATTATCAGTAATAATATAAATCAGACATTAATGTGAGCTGTTTTTGGCCAAATTCAGATCACCTTGTGTTCCGTACACACACGATTCACTAAAATTCGTGAGTGACTATACCATTAATTCCAGACAAATACAGGTAGTGGCAACCGCATTTACAGAGATTCTGTGCAGCGTGTATAGAACTGAACTGATCAACTAGTTGATGTATTTAAACGTCCATCAGAATGGGTCTTTGTCTGTATGTGAGATGCAAGAAATTAACTATCAAAGAAGTCGTAACCTTAGCATATTTTGACACAGGGCTAGTTGCTAGCTACTCACGAGCCATGTGGTAAAGTGTTAGTGTTGCCAGATCTTCATAGAACAAAGACAACAAAGAAGGGCAAGCACAAAAACACCCAAATGCTTTTGTTTTAAAGCCCAGAAGTAAACTGATATCCGCAACAGATTAACTCCATAAGGTCAGACAATATGCCTGAAAGTGCTTGTTTGTATGAGGACATGGCAGAAAGTTAATTTTAAGGTGCACTGTCAGTGTGCAAGAATTAGTTTTCTGTTGGAGTTTTTCTTATGGTATGAATTGCTGGGATGAAGGCTTTACAGTGATGTACTTCAACACATAAGAGCATACAGTGAGCAGCTGTTGTGTCGAGCTCATGCAGCCTAGGAATTTGTCTCTCCGTTTATTCCAGGCAGATCTTGGGCAGAGCTTTGGTTTGGCTTAGATGGGCATTGCGGGGCGTTTTTAACATTGGTTCCACAGAGTGGTCTGTGTTCAGATGACTTGGCTGGAAGGGGAAGTCCGGTTGCCTGGTTTAACCCTGGACCCAGAGTCATATTGAGGGGAATTACTCTCTGAGCACTGTTCACGTCGCAAACATGAATGTGAGAAGGGATGATGGGGTTTCCTTCGGGGTGTCCGTGCCTTTAAACCGAACCTGAAGATTGTGTGTAAATGTGCTCCGCTTCAGGCCATCCAAGGTTAGGAGATTGTGTCTTCATCAGATTTGTAGAAACGGATCATTGCATCAATGTGTCAGTGAATGGGTGCCTTCAGAATGAGAGTCCAAATAGCTGATTAAAAACATAACAATAATCCACAGCACTCCGGTCCAGCAGTTAACATCTCCATCAGACATATTAAACTTTTATTAAAAATTTAAACAACTATAGTAATGGATAATCCATAATAATGCTTCCTTGAGTGAAAAAGTCCATCTCCTATTGTCTCTTACATCAAAATCCAGCAATTTGTTGACCAGAAACTTTTTTAATGAGAGGCCTCAGGCCAAAGATGTAGATGGGTTTGTTTCTTCATCAGATTTGGAGAAATGTGACATTGCATCAGTATCTCAGCAATGGATGTGAATGGGTGCCGTCAGAAAGAGAGTCCAAACGACTGATATCACAATGTCCTGAGAAGCCAAAAGAAATAAAACTATCATTAAGATGTTTTAAAAATTTAAACCAGTTATAATCCATAACGCTTCGTCTATTTCCTGTTGTCTCTCGCATCAAAATCCATGCAGAGACATATTTATTTAGAGCTTTTCCAACATCCGGTGCTGAGACACTAATGATGCAATGCTGTATTTCTCCAAGTCTGATTAAGAAACAAACTCATCTTGGATGGTCTTGGTGTTATGTTGCTAAATGGTTGTTAGTAAGTTATTTAGTTGTTAGGGGATTTGGGGTGGTTGCTATGGCGTTGCTATTCCGTTTAAAACATTCTTTGTCAAAATATAAAAACAAATGATTTTTTCCTGACCAGTTCTTTGTCAAACACTTACAAGAAAAGTGAATTAACAAACACACCAATAAGTCTTGCCCTTTCTGCAGTCCTTTGTTACCAAACTGTAAACGGATCCTTATTGATTTTATTTGCTCATTTCTTTTTAAACGCATGATTTGTTTCATTAGGTAACAGGATCTAGCCACAACTTCACAATTCATGAAAATTCAAGCCCTGAACATTTCCTGTGCCCTGAGAAGAGCTGCTCATGAATAAGACATTAGTGCTTTATTAGAAGACTGACACAACACTGCAGAGACGAGCAAGAGGTCTTTATGAAGTCTAATGAAGGCACACATTCTTCATGGACAATTAAGTCCAACATTAAGGGATGCGTTTATTATTTTACTGCTTAACTTTTTTTTAAAAATGAGTCCTAAAACAACTTTTTTTAAAGGATTACATATTATATATATATATATATAGGAATATTTATATTTTAGTAAAAATATAATTCCTAAAGGAAAAAAAAAATAGAGTTGTCCTACTAACACTGCTTTATTTTCTTCTATTTATAAGAGTGTTTTAAAGCCAATTTTGTGTTATTTTTAAGATAAGTACATATTACCCAATAAGAAAGTCAAGCCTATTTTGCCTACGTTTGTGTATATATATATATATAAATATAAATATAAAAAATTGTCCTCACAGTGGCTTTTTTTCATATTAAGCAAAATTATATTCAAAATGAAAAAAGCAAAAATGGTTCTTTAAAACTTTAAAAACTAAAAGATAAATCAAAAATAGTTTTTAAAATGGCTGTATTTTCTGTTCAGGCAAAATATGAATAAATCTAACACAAAAAATAAAAATAAAAATGAATATATATATATATATATATATATATATATATATATATACCCAAAAATTTGCTTTTTTGAATTATGCATTTATTTTATATTTTGCCTAAGAAGGACAATTTGGCCATTAATAAAAAAAAAAGCCTTTTTTAATTATTATTTTGATATTTTTTGATAATTCTATTTTGCCTAAACAGTTAGCTAATTTTTACATTTATTTATTTATAAACCATATTTTGCTGAAAAACTATTTTAAAGACAATATTTGCATTATTTTTTCCTTTTTTTGTGTCTTATTTTGCCTATGAAGTAAATAAAGCTTTATAAGGAGCATTTAATAATGCACATGAAGTGATGCTGCAGGTTCAGTCCCTCTTTTCATTGACAGAACTATATTTGGGGGACTTCTAGAATAAAGAATAGAAGCAGCTCTAATGGTATGTTTGACACTTGTTGAAGCCGTGTCGTTTCTCTGAAGGACTGATGTGGAGCCGTATTGTCTGGCGAGGCTGATGCCAGCTCCAGTGCCCGGCTGCTGAGCTGCTCCACATCATGTTTGGAGGTTTTTGTGGCGTTTGGATGTTCAGACATGCAGTCCACGCCTGGGAAAATAGATGTTGATGTGAAAGAAATGTTCTCCTCCATCATACTTGTGGACAAAAGTATTGCCACACCCGCGTCAGCTGCCATTAGCACGGCCTGTGAATGTATTAGAGGCTTCATGAACGTAACATCCATCCTCTGAACACGCTCAACCCTGGTTAGAAATCAACATTTAAATTTTTTTTAAATTGTTAATTAAGTATTAACTGCACAATAATAATAATTAAATATAAAAAAATTGGTTTGTCTGACAATAAAATGGAGCTATTTTTTTTTAGAAATCAAATTTTATCTACAATCTAAAAACCCATACATTTTGTTTTTAGAAATTATATTTTAGCTAATAAAAGACTTTACAATTAAAAATTTTTTTTTTTACAATTTTTAAGAATTTTTTGCATAATTTTTTGCATTAAAGTTTCATTTTGCCAAATAATTTTGTTTTGTTTTGTTTTGTCTTTTACATTATTTGTACTTTTTGTGGAAATAAAGCCTATTTTAATGACCTTTTTTCATGGCAATTTAATATTAATTTTAGAAATTATGTTTTGCCAAAGAGGCTGTCTTAAGGATAATTGCGGAAATTATTACAGATTTATAACAGAAATTATATCCTGCCTAGAAAATATATTAAAATTATATTATATTATACATTATATTAAAATAGCACCATTTTAAGAATGTTTTTCTTTTATTTATTTATATATATATATATATATATATATATATATATAATTATGTTTTGAAATTATGTTTTGCCCAAAAAGAAAAAAGAGACTATTTTAAGGATAATGTTTGCATTATTATTGCATTTTTTTTTTTTTTTTTTTACAGAAATGATGCTCTGCCTAAAGAATAAAATGTAATAAAAGGACTTTTTAGAAGTTATATTGTTTTTAAAATTAAAATAACACTATGGTAAGAACTGTTTGCGTTTTCTTATAATTAGTTTTTTTATTATTTATAAACATTTTGAGGACCATTTTTGCTGAAATTCTGTGCCTTTTTATTTATTTTTTTGTTTTTTATAATATTTCACCAAAAATCAAATAAAGCCTATTTTAATGACACTTGTGGATATTTTTTATTTTGTGATGTTTCTCGATAATGTCAAATGCATCGCATCCATTACTCTCCAGGTGGACTATCATCAGCTATTAAATAACACACACTCTCTCTGTCTGTCCGTCTTCTGTGTGTGTGTGACAGATGCCATGCTGCTCGTGACGGAGCGTCTGGAAGGGCCCTTCAACATCGAGACGGTCATGGAGCCCATCGACGTGAAGATATCCGAAGCCATTATGAACATGCAGGAGAACAGCATGCAGCTCTCCTATCAAGTACGTCTCGTCCAGCAGCTGCGCTCCTCCATAATCATCGTGTTGTGATATCACGTCTTGAACAAGCAAACCTAGAATTAAGTGATCTGTGGCATTCTCTGGCCCTGGCCCCAAACCCGAAGCCTCTCATCCCGCTTCCAGTCTTATTTTTAACAGCATAGTTGCGGATGGTCAGAAATTTGTAGCTCGGCGCTCGGGCCAGTAAATGTGTCTTCTGCATCTCTCTGCATTTCTGATGCAGCCACTAATTGCAGTTTTTAGAGGAGAAAAAACGGCAGAGCGTGGTTTAAAGCACAGGAGATGCCGTTATTCGGCCCCCTCGTGGGATTTCAGCTTCTTGGAATAGTTGAAGGTGATGTGTGTCATTTTTCGGTCGTTAAAATACTTTCTCTTATCCTTTAATATGCAGGGACAACTACAAGTAAAGCATTGGTTTGACATGGCAAGAGCATTTTGACAAAAATTAAGTGAGTTTGAAATAAGCAAAATTATTATGTTTTCTGTTTGAAATAAGATTATTTTGCTTGCTCTGAGCAAAAACTCCTGAAAACAAGGCAAAATTTTTTTGCTTGTCTAGAAAATCCTTCTTGATTTAAATTTTTTAAAATATATTTTGGTTGGAAATAAGACAAAAAAATCTACGCTAGAAAAGCATTTTTTTTTTTTTATAGTTTTTCCTTTTTATTTTTAAAATAATTCAAAAATAAATTAATTACATTTAATTAATTAATTAAATTTAATCAATTAAATCTATTTTTTTATTAATTAAAAAGATTTTTGTTTTTAGTTAATTTAGTTTTAGTTTACATCAAGTTTTTTTGTCTTCTAAAATGTATTATTTTAATCTATTAAAGTTTTTATTAAAATAAAGTTTTATTAGTTTATTTTAATTTTTTTAAGTAGTGAAAATATTTCTTTTGTTTTATTTGTAATTCTAGTTTTAGTTGACATTAATAACCCTGGCACAACATTTTTCTATATTTACTTTTTATAGAAAAAAAGTAAGTATTTAGTAGTTTTTCTGGTAAATATTCGTACAAATATTTGCCTAAAATATTAATCTTTTTTCTATATAAATTCAACTGAATCATTTTTTGTCTTTTATATTTGCTTAAAATAATTCTTTTGTATAGTCATATAAAATTCACCTAAATATATATTTTTTCTCTTATTTATCTATATTCAAATTCACATTAAACGGTATAAATTATTTTCACAATTCAGCCAAAATTGTACAATTTTCTCTTACTGTATATTCATAGAATTTATTTTCTGTATTTTTGATCAAATGTCACACTGAAGGCTAGAGTAATGATGGAAACACAAACAAATTATATTTGAACATATATTCAAATAGTTTAATAAATCATATCAAAATTCACCTAAACCTACTGTATATTCATGCCAAAATTCACCCCATGTTTTTTTTTTCTCTTATAAATTGATGTAAAAATTCACCTGAAATCTTGTAAAAAAAAAAAAAAAATCTCTTGGCATCAACTACCCAAATGTTTTCAGAATTCTTCATATTTAAAGCCAAGAAATAAACAAATATGCAACATTAGGGGAACCAGTTTAAGAAATGTAAGAATGGCTCATTAAAAGACTTCTATCGGTCAACCTCTGTTGTGAATTTCTCCCTCATCTGTGACCCTGGAGCATCAAATTATTAAACATAACATGTTAAACTCCAAAAATCATTAGAATATTATGTAAAGATCATGTGCCAAGATATTTTCCTACCATAAAACTTTTTTTGGTTAGTAATATAAGAACTTTATTTAAAGGAGATTTTTTGCACCCTAATATTGCAGATTTTCAGATATTCAGATGGATTTCAGATGTAAAGCTTATTTATTCTTATGCTCATTCAGCTTTCAGATGATGCGTACATCTCAGTTTAAATAGAAATGACCCTTATGACTGGTTTTGTGCCTCAGGGTCATGGTGTTTACATTTCTGATTTAAAGCATGAAATAACATGTGGTCGAGAACGAAGCAGATTTTTAGGCACAATAGATCCAGCTCAGACGGACGTGACCATATTGTTTTCCTTCACTGCTCAGCCGAATGCAGACGTACTCCTCGAACCCGTGTTCTGCGTGTAATTGCAGGTTTTCCAAGGTTGTGGGCAGCCGAAGCCTTCAGGAATGAGCAGGTCGTCCCGCAGCGTCTCTGACACGTTCAGCGGCCGCTTCAGTCCCTACAACCCCGAAGAGCTTCCGACCGCCACCGACTCCACTCGCCTCGACCGCCTGGTAAGAGCAGACCCAAGTACCTGCGGGAAACATGGGCTCAGTCTCAAACCTCCCTGCTTCCTGCAGAGAAATCAGTGCATTCAGTTGATCAACATTTACAATGATTTCTAAAGGATCGTGTCACACTGAAGACTGAAGTAATGATGATGAAAACACAGAAATAACTAATACTTTAATACAAATCCATATAGAAAACATTTATTTCAAGTTGCAATGAAATTTGATTCATTTGATTAAATGTCACACTGAACACTGGAATGATGATGTTGGGGGAAAAAAATTACATTTTTACATAGATTTACATAGAAAACATTAATTTTAAATGGCAATAATATTTCACAATTTTTACTGTTTTTTTTTTAATTAAATGTCACACTGAAGATTGAAATAATGATGCTTAAAATGCAGAAATAAATTACATTTTAACATAAATGGACATAGAAAACATTAATTTTAAATTGCAATAATATTTCACAATTTTTACTGTATTTCTCATTAAATGTCACACTGAAGATTGAAAAAATGATGCTGAAAATGCAGAAATAAATTACATTTTAACATAAATTGACATAGAAAACATTAATTTTAAATTGCAATAATATTTCAAAATTTTTACTGTATTTCTGATTAAATGTCACACTGAAGATTGAAATAATGATGCTAAAAATGCAGAAATAAATTACATTTTAACATAAATTAACATAGAAAACATTCCTTTTAAATTGCAATAATATTTCACAATTTTTACTGTATTTCTGATTAAATGTCACACTGACGGCTGGAGTAATGATGCTGAAAACACAGAAATAAATTACATTTCGACATAGATTGACATCAGTTATTTCAAGTTGCAAAAAAATTTCAAAATTTGTTTCTGTATATTTTTGATTAAATGCCACACTGGAGCACTAAACCAGTCATAAGGGTGATTTAAAAAAAAAAAAGATAAATAAGCTTTCCATTTGGTATTGTTTGTTAGGTGAGGAAAATATTTGGCTGAGAAGTAGTATTGAAGTATTTTTACTTGCTTTAAAAGTGTCTGTACTTTATCAGAGTGCCTTTCTTTATAAAGCTTTACTTCACAGCGTTGCAAAGCTTTTACTAAATATCACTTTTTAAATATCATTTAAATCTTAATTACATTAGAAATCTAGTACTTTCTTACTTTCACTCGTAGAATCGTAAATAACTGCAGCCTGCACATCTATGATTCTTAAAATACTGTCTAGGTAGGCCGCACACTAGATTTTAAGATGAAGCCATTATCTGTAACCTTCTCGAACCATTTATTGAAGTTGATGTCAGACTCTTGTTCATGCTGATGGCAAAATTAATTCTGGTTCTCTCTTGACCTTTAGTGAAGACACTCTATTGATTAGTGTTTGCTAGCGTATTGACTGCTGCATGAATGTCTGACCAAGGCTGCATTTATTTTGATCTAAAAACAGTACAAATTGTGAAATATTATTATCATTTACAATAGCAGTTTTCATTATGAATCTATGTTAAAATTAAATTTATTTCTGTGATGCGCAGATGAATTTTCAGCATTACTCCACACTTCAGTGTCACCTGATCCTGTATTATCAATGTTGAAATATTTTTTGTGTCTTTGCTGAAAAAAAAAAGACTAGACAACACACACACAACACATATTTGTATACTTTGTATATATATATATATATGGGTAGTTGACATGGTCCTGTGTCCTATGGTGTGAGAGAAGCATACGGTGGGTACGGAAAATATTCAGACCCCCTTACATCAACTACCCGTGTATATATATATATATATATATATATATATATATATAATAGCTGTAATGAAGTGGTGAGTTTCAAGGTTAAGTAAACAACAACACTAGCCTGAGTGTTTTGGAGCCCATATATAATGCGTTTATTTCTCTGGTCTCTCTCTGTTTCTCTCTCTTCTCAATGCTTGCCAGAGGATTGTGTGGAAAGTCATGCAACACAGTGTAAGAGTTGCCTGATATTTATTTCCTGCTCCGTGTGTCAGAGTCGTGTTTCTGATTGTCTTTATTACAGACCCTTCATTATCATGTGTCTCGCATACATACAGTCATTCAAAACTAATCACTAAATAGTATATGTACCTACTTTTTTATATCCATGACACGTTGATAAAGCACTTAGATTTAGACTTTTATGAATCATTTATACCAAAAACTGTTGTGCCTGCATCTGGATTATTATTGTAAATTAAAATTATAAAAAAAAAATTATGTTACTTGAAATAACATTTTGAAAAAATTAAACGATATAAACTTTAAGCTGGTTATAAGTCACTCTTATTTTTATTTAGTTTAACCTGATAATAACTAAAACTAAATCTAAAATCAACATAAATTATTAAATGTGAAAAGGAAGAACATTGGAAAATAGACAAATAAAATCTAATTTAAAATAATAATGATTTGTGTTGCTTGAAATTAAATAAACATTGTACAAAATCAAATTAATTTATTTCAGCTAGTTGCCAAAGCAATATTAACTTGATGTACTGAAATAAGTAAAAAATAATTCTGAAGTTAAAAATAATTAACACTAAACTGACATAAAAAACCTAGCAAAATTGATAAAAAATACCCAACAAAATTAGCTAACCCAAATTAAAATGACAAGTTTAAAATAATAATCAATTCAGAATAATCTTTTTTTTTTTTTACATAAAATAAAATAAATGTTACCTGTAATAATAAAAATAAAAAAAGATATTTTAGATAAGCTAGTTGCCAAAGCAACATTTCTCATTTTTATTTGGTTTAACTTAATGTGTTAAAATAAAAAATAAAAAAACACATGTATATTTATTATTATAATATAACTATAATCAAATATTAAAACAACACAGGGTGACGTCTCATGAAGCATGTACTTTCACACAGATTATAGTTCCATAGCGGCATCAAAACTAGATGCATATTGTTGTGCATTTGCCATAATATCTGATTCTTTCACGTTAGACTCCGTCTGGCATGAATGTCCAGTTCAGAAGCTCAGAGCAGTGTTCAGTAGATCTGGAGAGAGCTCTCTGAGGAGGTGCAGTGTTTCTCTGATTCCTTCAGTGTGTGTTTGCTAATGGCTTCAGGTCCTCGAGGGATTAAACCACTGCTGATCTCGCTGGAGCTGCACATTTACCTGTTTACTTCAAATCTCTGTGTAGTATAGTATATTTATTTATTTTTTATTTATTTATTTAAATATCAGGTAATGTTTATTTATATCAAGTAAAAAAAAATATAAGTTTTAAAAGTACTTTTTTTAAAAGTTTTGTTATGTGTTTCAATATAGTGGAAAAAATGTTAATATAGTTTTTGTCCATTTATTACATTTCTAACAGAATCATAATGATCATAATGTTCATATTATATAGTAGTCAGATGTATATTTGTTTGTGTTTATGTACATATACAAATATTTTTATGCATTTATTATTACACACACACACACACACACACACACATTTAAACAAGCAAAAGCAAATTTAATATGCTTCCTTATTATTTCATATATTTAAATATATTAATTATATATTATATTAATGTATTTCTATGGACATATTATATAATAATATATTTCACTGTTGTGATTTTTTTTCATGCAGACATCTTGATGTCATTTATTTATCTACAGTATATCTAATATGTGTGTGTGTATATATACATATATACAGTATATATGTGTGTGTGTGTGTGTGTTCTTTTTTTATACATTTATTTATATTTATATATTTTTTTATATATTTATAATTTATTATTATACACACACATTTAAATAAACAAAAATGCATAATAGTTATAGTTGTTGTGTTGAGATCAGCACTCATCTGTCTGTGATATGGGCTTTTTCTGTAGCTCAATAGGAAACTGGAGCAGTGGCTCAGATTGAATCATATGCATGATGAGAATCATCTCAGTATTTCTGTAACTCGATGCTCTTGTGTGTATTACTCTGTGCTCCTGAGGCTCGTGGTGCTCTCGCAGACGTGGAAATGAATTACACACGATGCTTGATTGGATCTGTGAGACTCAAATCCAGATCTGTGGTGCTCCTTCGGCTCCTCGTGTCGCCAAACTCCAGAAACTGAACACCGACCTCCAGAAACGCCGCTCAAAAGAGATCATAGAGCTGCGGAGAGTGTTTTCTGTTGTTATATACATCAGTTTATACTACGGGGCCGTTGAATGCTTGAATCTGATTGGCTGACGAACGTTCTGAGGTGTGCAATTATTTTCAAG
>JAUCNO010001888.1:1733835-1754622 GCA_032353835.1 Enteromius viviparus
CAGGCCAAGTGATTAGCACACCTGATTCTGATCATTTGAATGGGTGAGCGAAAACTTTTGGTAATATAGTGTATATAGATATAAATCAAGAAGCTAGAGTATTTCTTTCTTATCCCATTTAAAAAATGTTTTTTTAAATCATAAGCTTCACAAAAGTTTGTTAGCTTTAATGTTTAAAAAGGGGAAAAATATACTGAAGAAAAATTCTGATTAAAAAGTGTTTGTAGCAGTTGCTAATCACATCTTCAGTGCTTCATCAGATCATTTACTGCTTTTTGCCCCGATTTTTTAAAGAATGTAATGTAATGCACTTTGATATTAAGATGTGCAATGATCTTTGTTTTTATTAGTTTTTCATACAGTACACACACACACACACACTTACTGCTACAGGAAAAACAAAGCTGATTTATATCACTATTCATTTAACTATAATCATAAAGAAACTTCAATCAAACCAGGACACTTTTTTAATGGAAGAAATAAGTTATCATTAAAAAATACACAATGATTTTTCAAACCCTAGTGATTTTAATTTCAGTCGTGACCTGGAACTGCAAAAAATGCAAAATATCTAAAACTCTTAAATCAAGAAGGATTTCCCAGACAAATAAAAAATATTGTCTTGTTTTAAACTTATTTAAAAATAAGTCAAAATTAGGTGATAGCAAAATAATCGAGCAGTGTTTCAAACAGAAAACAGCATTTCTTTGCTCACCCAATTTCCTGATTATTTTAATTCAACTGATTTAATTTTGACTTCTGAAAATATTTTTTATTGTCTTAAATTTTTAGATCTTTTGGCTGGAAACAAGACACAAAATCTAGGCTACTAAAGCATTTAATGCAGTGTGGTGCAGTTGTATTGTGAAAGCTTCATCTGAATGTCATTCATCAGGTTTATTGTAAAACAGGCAGATATCTCATTGTGTTTATTTACATTTGTTAACATATCTTTTATATTCATACATTAAAGGCAGATTTTGGTGTGGAAACATGAATTCAATCTGTGGAGTGATTTTTGCAAAAATAATTCACGTCTCTATTGTTTTCTTTGTTTCATGAAACACAAAGCTGTTAAGCAGCGTGTCTGAGCTTTTGCTTTCTGAAAGTGTAAAGTCTGAGAACAGACTGAAATTCAACTTTCACTCTTAATCTTCTCTGTCAGCTGTGTTTTTCAGAGATCAGTCACATGAATGAGATTTATGAGCTCAGATATTTAACAGCAGATTTTAATCTCTTCTTTACATAAAGCATCACATGACTTGAGCACGAGTCATATTAACCACTTGTATAGGGGTGAACTGTTCCTTTAAAACTAATGGCACTGACTATGACCTTTAGCATTATAAAGGCATAATGTTTTCGATATGACAAGTGCGTAGCAAACAATTAAACTTTATTATGTTTATTTAGAACATAATATACATGACAAACAAAAATGAAAAATTATTTTTTTTAAGATTAAAGATATATATATACACTATTGTTCAAATGTTTGGGGTCAAGATTTTCTCTTCAGTGCTCACCAAGGGTCCATATATTTGATTAAAAATACTGGGAAAATATGAAATATTATTACAGTTTATAGTAGCTAGTTTCTATGTGAATATATTTTAAAATCGAATTTTTTTTTGCGATCAAAGCTGAATTTTCAACATCATTACTCCAGTCACATGATCCTAATGAGAGATGAGTTCAAAAAACGGTTTTTATTAGAATTAGAAAAAACTGTTTATTTTTTATAGAATTTTGTTTTTATTATGATGCGCAAAGTTAAAATCACTTTTTTATTTTAATCAGTTGAATGCATCCTTGCTAATTAAATATCGTAATAACCCCAAACTTTTGAACTGTAGTGTATATAAATATGTGCTTCATTTGCATCTTCAAGTGCTTTTTATACATTTCATGGCAGCTGATACAATTCAGCAGACTGGTTGAAATCATTGCTCCTCTCTGTCTCTAACCATCAAGAGTTTGTGACTTACTACATTTTTGCAATCATCTTCATGTGTTTTGCTCTGCGTGCACTGGATCTGTTCCCAAAAGCATTTCAGGGCACAATGATTTGGGACGGGTGGGATCTGATGTGTGTGGATGTAAATTACGCTTCCTCTGTGTATTTTGTGGTGGTGAACTCTGCGTTCAGAAGAGGCTCAAACTCTCGTCGTTTCCTCTGCTGCACATACAGCACGGTCAGGAGCAGCAGCAGGAGCAGCCCGAGGAAGATCCCTCCCAGTGTGCTGCCCAGCAGAAACATGACTGGCCTGTTGTCTGTTTCTAAAACCCACACACACACACACACACATGCATACTGTGAGATCATCTACAGAACATTTAATAATGACAATAATACACTTAAAAAGCGCCTTAAAAAGTTGCTTTCTCAAGGCACTACACAAAGGCAAACAACAATATAGAACTAAATATAGCTGCAGAATGATTGAGAATAACGCTCAATTTTTATGATTCATAAAATGGAATTCCAGAGCATTTTTGGAGAAGTTTGCGCTGCCCTGAGGATCTTTTGCACTCTTCCAGTCACTATTGCCTGTGGAGAGAGGGTATTCAGCAAGCTTTAATTGATAAAGAGCCACTTGAGATCAACAATGCAATGTCTCAGGAAAGGTTAAACAACCTTGCCATACTGTCAATTGAAAATCAGTTGGCTTTAAAACTGGATTTTAAGGATTTGATTGAGGATTTTGCCAGCAAAAAGTCCAGGTGTTTGGCTTTTAGCATTTAAGTCTCTGGCAGGTTAAACAAAATACCATTTCTAATTTATTTATGTTGTGTCTCATTGATTTTTAAAAGTCACTGTTACACTGTATTGCATATTGCACTCTGTTTATATATTTTTGTATTTAGTATAACACGTTTAATCTTTAAGAATGTTGCATTTTCAATGAATATTTGATTACTGTATGTAATGTTTCTACATTTATTTTTGAACAATAAATCATCTGCTAGCTACAGCCATGGTAGGTCTCTGATTAAATACTGATACGGTACCTGTCAAAAGTAATAGGTCAGTACTATTATATTGCAGACAAAGTTTTTGAATAGCTAGGTTGGCTTGTATGCTTTGAGCGGAATGGGTGTGGTAGGGGGGCCCAACCTCATATTTTGTCATAGGGCCCAAAATTTCTAGCGGCGCCCCTGCTTCTTTACACCAAAGCAAACAAGTCAACTACATTTTCATGTAGACGATTATCCCCTTTAGAAGCTTTTTGGAACTTCTATCCAAACACATTTGCTTATATGAAACCTAACTTATAACATTAACATTATAACAAATTATGTGAGTGGTTCATTTATGGAAACATGAACGTTCTCTGACTTAAAACAAGTTTAAATTTTAAAACTGCCTAGGTATGCGAACACTTAAAACATTAAGGTAATGTTCAATTAAAACCTTTTGCAAAATTCAACATACAAAATGAAAGACTCTAAACAAGAATGCTGAGAATGCTATCTAACATTCTAGTAATGCTAGAGTGAGAGCCTTTAACTTTGAGAGAACCTTGCCAGAACATTAGCCAAAGTTCTGACAGCATTCCCTGTTAGCCAGGATGGCAACAAAAACACAGCTGTGAGTGTGTCTCCCACACTAATCACGTTCATTAACTCCATCGAGATCCATTTCAGGGGATAGATCATCTTTATAATGTCAGTGCCAGCCCATGTTTAAGCACAGCTTGACTATATTAGCTCTCTCACGCATGTACACACACTCTCGCTCACTTCTCTTCTTTATCTCAAACACACACACACACACACACACACAAGAAGATTCCTCAGCCTCTTGATATCCCTCCAGGCCATGTCCTCTCTCCTGTGAAATGCTCGGCTTGGTTTAATCCCTGTGTCTCGTCAGGCCCTTTTAATAGGAGCCTCATCTCAATGTCCGTGCACAACTGGAGCAGCCCGCGGGTTTATCTGAGGGAGATAGAGTTTCAGTCGACAAGCTGAACCCCTCTTGGCTTTAACTCTACCCGTCTGTCTTGTTAAAGCACAGAGGGAGAAGGTGCTGCCTCTGTGTCACTCGAACCTCTATTTCATTTCTCCTTCCTCTTTCCGTTTTTCAGCACGATCGAGGCCCACCATGGCGGCGCCGAGCTCCGGTGGACTCGAAGTCCTCCTCAGCACATTGCAGGTAAGCAGGCAATGTTTGGGAACAAGTGCATCTGGATTCTCTCTCGTCCTTTGACACGTCAAGTGTAGGAACGGCCCACAGATGCAGGCAGGCGTGCTGGGAACACTACCCACACATACAGGACACTTTCTATGTGCTGAGTGAGAAAGATAAATGACTTGGTCTCTCGGTACCATAAAAAGTAGCTGGCGGTTAAGTTTGGCCCCTGTCAAGTTTAACAACGTTTATGTTAATGTGCGCAGTGGAATGCAGCGCTTGGAATTTTAGCTGGTATTTGTGATTGAAATTTAAACTTTTTTTTTAGCTTTAAGGTCATTGCACACTGAGCTCGAAATTTTTGCATGCTGAAAAATAAATTCGACCTCACGTTGTGTAAGTCAGAGTTATACACTGCCTCTGAAACTTTTGTTAGTCTTTAAAAAAAAATGGATCTGGTTGTATTTTCTGTGTTTTCGCATTCGTAGCATGCATTTTGATGAAAATGATGACGAACACGGAAATACGGGAAAACGTATGCGAACATTTCGGTGCGCAATGGCCTTTAGACTTTTGTTTTGTTTAAGTTTGTTACACCAGGTTAAATTGGCATGTGTATCGGATTGTATGAATAACGGCATCAGGTAAACAATTTTGTTATGATTGCCATTTAGTAATTTAGTTCTATGATTGAGCGAGATTTTTTTATTATATATGAATCTGATTAAGTTCCTTTATTATTTATTACAAAATAATAACTTGTTTACTTACTTCCCATTAGCACAGCATTTTGTTGATTCTGTCTGATTCGCGATTGCAGAATATGCACAAATTCAAGAGGCGTATATTGTCATAATTAGTTTTATTTTTGTATATATATATATTTTAAAGGGGAATAGGTTAAAAACAAAAAAAGGGTTTAATCATAGAGAAAAATAAGTGTTATAAAGATTTAAATAATTGTTGTTTTTCCCCCCAAAATAAGTTTTCTGTATATATTACTTGAAATTTTGCTATGCTTTTCTGAGCCAAAAATAAATATACATTTTTCCTTGATTTACCAAATTTACCCCCTAAAATGTCATTCAGTGTAACAATCTTGTCATGCATTTTTGTAACATTAAAAGATCTAACCCCAAATATTAGTTAATTTTTACATTTTTTCAAATTCGCTACTTGCCTAGGTGTTGCCCATTTGTCAGTTATTTTTATTTACTCATTTAAAATACAATACAATTTAATATGCTTCTTTATTCTTTCATATATTTTAATCTGTACAAGTTAAAATAAGCATGTTGTTTGAATTTTTACAGAAATATTGTGTTACACTGAGTGACAATGTTACATTATTTAAAACAGATGACATTTTATGCTTGAAAAACTTGTAAAAGTAGACACTTTACTTACATTTAATGTGCTTTCTATCGACATAACATTAGTTTTACCCAAATGTATTTTGTACATTTCACTGGAGAATTCCGTGACCAACATGATTTGTCAAAATAAAATATTTTAGAGAAATATTCTTTAATGATGTGACTTAATGTAAATGCAGATTTGATTATGATATGTTTTTCCTGCTGTTTTAAGTAGTTAATGAAAGTTTGTTTACTCAAACCATTGAGAGAGACGACATGACTGCAAGCATGAATATAACAGTTATTGTAGGTTTAAAATGAAAGATGTGCAGACCAGTGAACATTCTTTTTTTGTTGTTTATTGTTTTCCGTATCTGTTTTGAGCAGATTGGTTGCCTTCTCAAAATGCCTCATATACCCAAATTGTACATTCAAATGTGATTTTTATCTACTTCGGCAGCTTACGGTGACTGATTTCATATCAGTGATTTGTATATATCAGTTGCTACCAATGAGCCGCTGAGGCCTTATGTGCTCGCAGGAGGGTGACGTGATGAATTTTCGATAGCTTTCTACCTCTTGCATGAAAATCAAACTCAGGAGGGCAGAAATTATTTAGTGTATGCGTCTAAGCGTTTAATTGAGAGTGAAAACCATAATATGAGATTTACTCCCCCTATGCCGATAAGGAAAAGTGGAAAAGCGTTTTGAAAGGGAACAAGTGCAGCAATGAGCTCAGTGTGTTTAAACGTAAGCTTTAAAAGGTTTCTGATCTCACCAGAGGGAAAAATGTACACTGCTTTAAAGGGACAAAGAACAAATAACATTATTAACTTGAATGCATATCTAAATGTTATTGCTGAATTGAATGATCTGATCATAGAATCCTAAATGCTCACAAGATTTGTATTTATTTATTTATTTTGTAGGTAGTATAGTGTTCTGATTCATAACATTGTGGTCTGAACTAAAATATAAAATTAATATCAATATATGTGTAACCCTGGAGCACAAAACTTAAGTCACATGGGTGTATTTGTAGCAATAGCCAACAATACACTGTATGGGTCAAAATTATAGATTTTTCTTTTGTGCCAAAAAATATGAAAATATTTTGTACATTTCCGACTGTACATAAATTTTACACTTTTGATTAATAATATGTATTGCTAAGAACTTTATTTTGACAATTTAAAAGATTTTTTCAAATAATTGTATCCAAATATTGTCCTAACAAATGGAAAGCTTATTTATTCAGCTTTCAGATGTCAATTATTAAATCTCACTAATTAAAAAAAAAAAAAAAAAAAAAAAAAAATTGGTTTTGTGATTCAGGGTCACATATTGTGTGTGTGTGTGTGTGTTTAAATACTGTAGTATTATTTTCTATTAATTTCAATGCTGTACATTTTTAATACATAAATGTACAGACTTTTTAGTACAATTATTACTAATGATATTGTAAAATGATAATATTTATACTGTATTTATATAATTTTTATGCCCCTAAACACAAAATGGGAACTTTACCTGTTTTAACCTAATTTCAGTGTACACTAGATCACATGTCATAAAGCAATTTTAAAATGTGACGCAAAAAAGCTGTCCCGTTTGGACAAAAACGTGCCTCCGTATGTTCTGTCAGTTCAAATAAGGATCCTGGCAGCTGCTTGGCATTGGCCATGTGGCCTCGGCTCTGAAGAATTGACTCCTTTATTACAACGCAAACTGACAAGGGTAGCTAGTAATACCCTCACGATTAGCCACAGCCAGCGTGTCGCCTTCCTCCAGCCATGACTGGCATCAGACTTACCAATAAGTCCCAAATTCGATGTCCTTGACATGGAGCTGTTGGTGCCTGAAATGGGATTCCTGCTAATTCAAATTGAGACTGACACAGACGCTCAGGGTGTTTTTTCTTCATATTCTTCTTCTGCTATTCCTTTCTTGTTTTATAGCTCTCGTACGGCTTGCAGGGGCACACCAGGTCCTGCCTTTGGTGTCTAAGATGTACAAAATCATTTTGAAGGTGTGTCAGAATAACTTTTAATAGATATCCTGCACTATTCAGAATTGTTTGGCCCCAAAGGACCGGCTCCCAGCCAAAGCTCTCCCGGCGCGCTTCTGCCACCCTTTTAAAAGTTAATGGTGTGCACTGAGAGGTAGTCAATGCTCCTCATTAGAGTATTAAAAACGAATGGGGATATGAAATGTTTCACTTTCAAGTGCTTCCTGAGTATATTACCGCACTTTCTTCTTCCAATTGGCAGATGGGAAACATTTTGGCATTGGTGATGTCGGACCAAAATAGATGTAATTAATCATAATTTCAAGTATCGTTGGATTATTCTGTTAAAAGATTGTTGGGCAAATAATGCTCTAATGATGTGCCAGCTTGCTCTCTATGCTAGTCACACTCATTAATGTTGAGTAATTAACATGGCTGCATGGAATTAGCCCAGATGGTGATGATGAGTGCGCGCTCCGTTCTACTAGTGTAAAGTTCATCCTCAGTGAGTTGTGGTTTCTTCATTAAAACCAAGTCACCTTCAGGGGCAGAAAGTAATGGGGGTATATGGAGTGAAAATGCCACATAGTGTGTCAAAAATGCCATAGAAATCAAATTTGTAGGGCTAAAAATGTCTTTACAATGATCAGTAACCTTTCATATTTTTCTATTTTATGTTTCAGAGCTATAGGGATTTTGAATAAAATATTGGTTTAATTAACAAATTTGGCATAAATATGTGTTTTTATGCTTTTAGAAAAATGATGCCTTCATAAAGGTCAAAAAATCCCCTGAAATAAAGTTCAAGCAATAGTTCACCCAAAAATCATTTACTAACCCTCAGGTTTAGTGGCTGGCTCTTAGGCTTATAATGAAAGGGAATAAAAAACAGGACTGCCTTGCTCTAAAAATTACAAAAGTAACATAAAGAGTTTCAAAAAGTAATCCATACCAGCTATGTGCCACTTTTAGGCTCTTCTGAAGTCTAAAATTAAATCATAATTCACTGAAAATATTTTTATTGTGTTTCATCAAGACGTAACACTCTTGGTTTGGTGTCCAAGACATAAAAAAAAAATATATATATAAATATTCATTAATATTAATACTCTAATAATAATACTATTAAACATTTTGATGTGGAATATTTGAATGTGCATGAAAACAAAATAAAAAAATAATAATTGGGAGCTTGTGTGAAGTAACATTTAATTAATTATTTTTAAAAAAAAGCACTGCTCATCTAAAGGAATTAAATATTATTGTTACAAATTAAAAAAACAAATAGTTTTCCCTTACTAATGTTGATCAGGAGATCATGGATAGATTAGTATAGATGGAATAGATGGATGGATTGGTCGAAGGATGGATGGATAAATAGATTGATAGATGGATGGATGGATGGATGGATGGATGGATAGATACATACATACATACATACATACTACAATAACTCTGTGTCCAGAATGCATCTGTTATAATAGAGGCAAACAATACGCCTCCACACCCACAGAAACTAGCCTCGTTGACTTTTAAAGTACATGTATGGCTGCTCTTCTGACACTGGTCTCTTTTGTCAGTTGACTAATGTGTGTAAGAGTGACAGCTCCTGGCAGGACACGTCTCGTTGCGGTGCAGTTGGCTGTGGAGATGCCTAATAGGATTCAATGGCTACTGTCAGAAAGACGTGGCCAGCACAGATGCAGGCAGGACAATGTTGTTCTCTCTCTCTTTGTGTGGTTTTTGCTCTATAATGAGAGCTGAAGCTTGAATCCCCAGCTGTGGAGTTCCTTCTCTGAGGATTACAGCCCCCAACCGCCGAGCCGTCAACTGCTGCTGCTTTTAACCACGGGGCTCCGGGTCCCCGCCGGGGTACCAGTCCCAATGCATTCTGAAAAAGGACACAATGCTGGAAGATTTTTGCCGTGACAGCCAAGAAGCACTCAACACTTTATATCTCACATTGGCAGTGCATAGTGATGTCATCTGTAAATGCTTTATTGGAGTTGCTTAGATTGTTTTGTGGTTGTTTAGCTACATTTTGCGTGGATGATTATAGGAAGTCCTATTGCAGAGGTTAGATTGAGCTTTTAGGCGTGCTGATCTTTCTGTTCTCTTTTCAGAACACTGGAGACACCGAGAACATGCTAAACATCCTCAGCGTACTGGATGAACTGTTGTCAGCAGGTGAGACGCCCGTTTTCTGTCACATCTCTCACTGATCGTGTGCTGGAATTTGTTTCATCAACAGGATGAGTCAAACCACTTATAATGGGTGTTTTCCAACTTTGGGCACTCGTATGTCCCAGCCCAGTCGCACGTTTTTTATTTCGTGGCACGGACACGATTCTTACTCGACTTTTTGTGAGTCTAGCACAAAAGGATGCAACCAATGGGATCCTAGTATTACATTCGTGCTGGAGTCATGAAAATAATAAAATACTCGTGTCCCTGACACGAATTAATAGATTTTTTAGGCTAATTTCGTTATATTGTTATGACCGTCGTGCGACTGGGTTGCATATGTCCTATGAATTAATTTGTATAACATATATTTGACATATAAATATTGATTTGATTGATTAATTTTGATATAATTATTTATTTAATATATTATTTAAGTTATTATTAAAATTGTGTTTATTTGATGTATTGATTTGAACTTAATATTGTTTTGAATTTTTTTTTGCCTTCAACGTTTTAATTTATCAACTTTTTTTATAATTTATTTTACCTAATCTATCTAATCTAATCTAATCTAATCTAATCTAATCTAATCTAATCTAATCTAATCTAATCTAATCTAATCTAATCTAATCTCATGTAATAACATGTAAAAGCATTAAAAGCATATTTTAAAATGTTTAAACTTGTTTTTGTTGTTCTTTGATTGTATAAACAATGAGTGAAATAAACAGGTCAATTTAATTTGTTGCACAAAATGTAAGTACTATTTGCATAGATATAATGTAATGTAATGTAATAATTTTACAATTTTATATCAAACATTTTTTTAATTATGATGATCTAAACAAAGAGAGACATAAATGCAGGTCAATTTAATTTGTTGAACAAAATTTTGTGTTTAAAATAATTAATTTCCACAAACCCCAACTTTATTGTATTTGTTTTTTAAGGACTCTAAAAATTAGACATAACCTGAAGAAACAATTAACTTAACTTAACTTAACTTAACTTAACTTAACTCAACTTAACTTAACTTAACTTAACTTAACTTAATCAAAACAATGCAGATGGCACTTTGGGTAGTGTATGATGCTCACAGACTCAGATTTCTTTAGCTTCAGACTTTGATTATATCCATTTGGAGGCTATTAAAAAAAAGTTGATATATTCAACCGATTTTAGAACCCATTTGTTTTCGTTTATCATATATCTCACAGCAGCAAGGCCCATTTTTTTGCAACTTTAAAGTCTACTAGTGAATGATCCTCTGTTGTGTAATATATAATGCCCGGTTTTTTCTTTATTCACTATTCTTTTTCTGTAATTATATGATGCCTAGTGTTTTAAAATTCTGTTTTGATTTTAAAGGTTGTGCAGTGTATTTAAGTCAATCACGTGGGGAAATCAATAACAAAACTAAAAATCTCCTTCGAAGAAACTCCTATTCACAGATTACTCTATTCTTGTTCATGTGAATTTTTAATATTGTGTTGAAAAAATAAAACTTGAGCAATTTTTCCCTCATTTGTAAGTTGCTTTGAATAAAAGCGTCTGTTAAGTGAACAAATGCAAATATGAATATGAGCAGAGAATGAGGTGGAAAATCAAAAGAAATGATGAAAATCCACAATAGTCCTCCTGAGGCATACCTTTAAAACCAAATGTGTTACGGCAGTCTTAATAACACTGAGAACAGTGAAAGGAGACATGCAACAATTCACATTTCTCTCAGGATCTAATTATATAAACTCAACTGTTCAATGCTATTTATTTCCATATCTTGGCCTTATTCTTGTCTATTATTTCCCAACAAATCTATTGAATGAAACTCTTGTAGAGGTGGAACATTTCTAGACTAATCCTGTAATCTGAAATTAATTCACTGCAAGGTAATTAGCCACATTAATTCACCAGCCTCCAGCACAAAGTTCTAATCAGCACGAATTTTCATAAGTTCTAAAAGAAAGTGGAGAAATAAACCCAAACATCATCTTGCGGTAGTACGCCAGTGGCACTGCGGCTTGGAGTATGAGTTGTTATCAGCCTAAATTTGACATTTTGTGAAATGGTGGTGGCTGTTTCCTGTAGGCACAGACAGAC
Organism: Enteromius viviparus; assembly: GCA_032353835.1. NCBI lineage: Eukaryota > Metazoa > Chordata > Actinopteri > Cypriniformes > Cyprinidae > Enteromius > Enteromius viviparus. The sequence goes on from JAUCNO010001888.1 coordinate 1,745,624, forward strand.
GGATTCATCACATGATCTCCAAAGGAGGCAGCGAGGCCCTGCTGACGGCTCTGGTGAACTCAGCCCGCAGTTTCACGCCTAACTACACCATCCTCCTGCCGCTGCTGCACCTGCTGGCCAAGGTGGGCCACAGAGGTAAGTCACGAGGAGGCGGGGCTAGGAGAGAAGGGGAGGAGACAAACTAATGATTTATTTGAATTTGTTTGATGGTGTTACATGTGACAAAACAGCTCAACATTCTCAGGTAAACGTTACAGTAGTTGTGTCCCAAATCATGTACTTCATGTGACATTTTGTAGGTTAAATAGTGCTAGAAGTGCATTCACACAGAACAGGTTAAAAAAGGTTAAGTGTATATTAAATACCCAGATTATGCACTTAAATAACCAAGAAATATTGGACACTTCATGCACTCAGCTGTGTCAGCCTTAATTACGTCACGAATTCTTACACTACACGGTTGAGTACATAGTTTATCATTTGGGATGCAGTTATTCTATGAGCTTCTCAAATGGAAAAAAAGTTAAGTATTATTTATTTTTTTAAGTTACAGAATTTATTGATATTTTACCTTTTGTCATTTATAATTGTTATATCATCTTTAGTTATTTTAGTACTTATTTAAATAATTTTTTTTAAGTCACCATTTCTGCTTACATGTAGTATTCGTATGTACAGTATGTATGTTAATATTAATTTCTTATCAAATTTCTGATATTTCTGTTTAGTTTTCTTGTTCTATTTTCAGTTTAATCATTTTAATATCTTTTTACTTTAATTGCAGCATTTCTACTCTTTATGCAATATTTAGATTTATGTACATATTAATACATTTTATATTTTTAATAACATTTTATATTTAGTTATTCTATTTAGTTTTTTTACATTTAATTAAACTTATTTATTTTTTTTAAATCTCTTTAACTTAGTCACCACTTTTACTTTTCAAATAATTTTTCTTTTTATGTAAATATACATTTTTATATTACTTTATGTACATTTATATTTTAGCTCAGCTTTAGTTAAATATAGCAATGAATAATGAACTGTGACTTCAATTTCACTTTCATAAAATATCCGCTTAAATATGTTTAAACCTCTCTGAAAAAGAAGAATATGGGTTTGTAGAAATATGAGGATAAATAAATAGCAGTGACAGCATTTTCGGTTTAGCTTAATTTTTTAAATATTTTCTAATTGGCAGTGATTTTCTCATTTGACCCCAACATTTCAGTTTTCAGTGTCGGCTGAAAAAATAACAGGCTCCATAAACTTGATTAAGAGACGGTGTAGTGTCCTCATATCAGTTCATTTCCAATTCAGTTTCACGTTTTCCTCTCAACTCATTCATTTTAAGTGGTTCACACTGCAGGAGATAGTCTTTATTTCTCATAATGATTTATAATTGAATCATCTTTAGTGCTGAGTATTTCTGAGTTCATTGCTGGACTGCTATAAATAGCACCTCGCCAAAAATAGACGTGTCTAATGTGCAGAGCGCCCGTAAGTCACATCTCGTCTGAGGGTGCAGACAGCATGTGTAGGGTTGCTGTGGGGTCAGGTAAAAGCCCTCAATCCTGAAGGGTCAAAGGTCGGTGTCTGAGCACAAGCACGGTCAGTGTTTAGATGTTGTGTAACTCAAGAAGCCAGAGTTTGATCCCTCGCTGGATCTCGTGTCTGTCAGTGTTCCACTCTTGCACTTTGATGTCTATCCTAATGAACAGGGTGAGTCAAACCAGCAGGGTATGTTTTCCTTCATCTTCACTTCTCCCTTTGCCATTTAGACAAAACATTTCTAAAAACAAACTCCATCTGTTGAGACCGTAAAGTAGTTCACAAGCTGGATGTTTTGTGCTCAAGCTGTTTTTGTGAGCGCTTGTAGTCATGGTGGCCCTGTGGGATGTTGAGTTTGAATGGTTTCTGTTGCGTTCCTCTCTGGGCGGTGCGTTTTTATAGACAGTTTTTTCCATCCCACACAGACTTTTCAATAAACCATTTGCATTTACTAAGCAGAAATCACTGAATGTTTCAAATGGGGCAATGATCTGCACTAGTTCCAGTTTCGTAAATAGTTGATGTACTATATGGAAATACTGTAACTGTCACATTCTGTGTCTGTCTAGTTTCGTGCTCCCCCGTGTCTGTATGTATTTTGGTTTAGTCCGGTCCTGTTTGGTTCACTCTTCATTAGTTCATTCGTCTCACCTGTTGTTTTTGCACCTGTCTCCACTTTCTGTATGATTTGTAACATCCCATGTTTTTTGGTTCTAATTCAGGTCTTGTTAAAGTGTCTTGATGTCCGTTTGTTTACCCGTACCCTGCATGTCTTTTTCTTTGCTGCCCCGACAGCTTTTGTTTTGTTTCTTTGAATGTGTTCAGTAAATCTTATTTTGCATTTGATCCTTCGTGTCCCGTATTCCTTGCCACACGAGGGGAACTGCATATCACACAGCATTCGTCACAGGACCAAAAAACATGGGATTTTAAAGGGTTACAAATCATACAGAAAGTGGAGACAGGTGCAAAAACAACAGGTGAGACGAATAAACTAATGAGGAGTGAACCAAACAGGACCGGACTAAACCAAAAGCTAGAGGGATTTTTGTGCTGTTTTTTATTTGACCAGGGTTAGAAGATAAGCAAAAAATGTATATATATAAAAGTTGACAAGAAAATGTGTAGTCGACCAAATTTTTAGTAAAACAAAGTTTAGGTTGCCACTTTAATGGCAGTTAAAAAGCTGCACTCTGAGTCATTGCCCTGTTTGATAATCTTTGTCCTTTGTAGCTCTATAAAACCTCATTCCCACAGTCTGCAGAAGTATCAGATCAGCAGAGAGGTTCCCCTGATCCTGCATGTTAACTCAGTCGTCCTGATCAAACGCTTTGAGGAACTCCTGCTGAAGAGTGTCAGATGTGGCTTGCATAAGCTTCTCGAAACGGCTTCACAGCTTTAAAAGTCACAGTGACTCTAATAAAGCAATCGGTGGCATGACTCAAGGAATGTCATATTGCTTTTTGGGCAAAAAAATGACAATCAAAACACAGCAGCGGCTTTGATCTTTGCGAACAAAGGCAAACATCTGTTCTTCATTAGTTTGCAGAGTCATCCGTAAGAGCGCAGTGCAGCGGGTTCATGAATGAATATGGATGGGTACAGAAGCTTGACTTTATCGCTGGGAGATGTGACATTACCATATCAAAAGCAATGCTGTAAGGAGAGCTTGTGTTGATTTTTACAAAGCAGATTACGCATGAACCTGTGAAACAGTTGTGACTGTGTGAAAATCCGATTCAGTGCATCAAGTCCATACTGAGATATGCATTACCTGTCTATGATGGCACACATATCCAGACTGACGTTCTCAAAGCTACCCAGCACGCCTTGCTCCACAGACTGCAGATCGACCAACTGGTCATCGACATGTATGAGCTGCATGCAGCCCTGAAAGGAGCGCTGTGAGGGAGAAAGGTCTGTCCGTGGGAAGTATCCTGCACATGGTGACAAGGAAATTAAAATCTGTCAAATGTGCAGTCATGCGAACCAGATCAAGCCTTTCTCGAAAGATGCTTACATTCAAGTATCAATCAGCATTGAATTTAATAGTCATTTTTTTCATAAACAATTGTCTATTTACATTAGGGATGTACTAGTGATTAAAGCAATTAATGTATGAGCATAACCAGCTATTGTTTAAAAACAAATGATGATCAGGACCGATTATATTATGTCAATGCAATGCAAAAGGTGTGATTTTTTTTTCTTGTGTTGAATTTAGGGATTTCCAAGTTAAAGAAATAATAATTAATTAATGTTGTGCCGTTAAAACAGGTTCTATTTAACCCTACGAATCACCTATAGTTCAAGGGCTGCCAGATCCATTGATTTCCCTTCAATAAATATTATTGGTAGCACGGCTTCAATAATTCAAACGGTTCATTAGTTGGCTATAAAAAAACTATAGGGAGCTTATTTAGTGTTTATTAATTTATGCATGTCTGCATAAATGCCATAAATGTAAGATTTTATGAAAAGTGCGATATGTGAGTTATTTATGAGTTTGATTGTAATATTTGGAAATAAACAGCATTGAATATAATTTAAACTCTAATATTATGTTCTAAATTGAGAAGGCTCTCTCTGCAGCAAGTTGGGAGAAATTTGATCAGAGTGATTTTTAAGTGACAAAAGTGCTGCATGTTTTGAATTGTAATTAATAGTGAGGGTCTCAGAGCAACACTTCATTATTTAAATGCTCAGGCCGCCTTAGATAGCCTATTATAAAAAGAAATTTATTCATTTCTATCATCTGTTTTCTAGGCTTGCTGCTATAGACGGTGTTGAAGATGATAGCGATGTTAAGCCGCAACTTTTGATTTTTTTATTATAATAAACATTTAGTTCGGTGAGAAAACAGACAATTAAAACTTAATGTGGCTTAACATTTTTAATTTTGCATACCTATTTAAGTTCTATGTTCTATTTTGTATTTTGCTGTTGCTTGAATTGAATTCAAGCAATTGATGTGGAATTGCCACTAATGTAAAAGTGAAAGTAAAATGTGTATGGTTCTTTTTTAAACTAGGGAAAGAGGGAAAACTTCTATGTCAATTTATTTTCTCAGATATTTGGGTGTGTCTTGAAATAGATTGTACTTGTCTAGCTGGGTCGTGGCATGAACAATTTTGTGAAGCCCTGGTTTAGAGAATGAAAAATACAGTTTGGTATAAAACTAATGGAAGTCTATTACAAGTCTCACAAATACAAATACACACACACACACGCATATATTATATAAACAACCTTTTTCTTTGGATTGTGATTAATTGCAATTACTCAAATTGACAGCTTTAATAAACAGTATATAGAGATAAACAATTTTAGTTCTTTTTTGCAAAGTCTCCATATAAAAATACAATTACCTCCAAAAAAGTAATCTCCTCCAGTCCTGATCTGAATGGGGAGAGCAGCTCTCACTGTAGACATCTCGTCTCCATTGATGGTCAACATGGCAATGCTTTCCAATGCCAGGAAGTGAACGCTGTGCCATTGTCCATCATGAAGACCAGAACCTGCATACACACACTTCAGCATGAGCAATGACACATCCATGTATGATTTACTGGTTGATATGATATGTAAGGTGATCTAAATGGCTGCTAGTGTGTTGCTACAAGAAATTTTCAAGCTGAAACTACACAGAAAGTGTGATGTTACCTGAGGATATGTCTACACGTGTGTTCTTGCCCAGCGTGACGTAGATGTGGACGGTAACTTTTCCCTCCACTAGGCTGACCTCCACCCCTCCTGGCATGAGCGGGGTAAAAAACAGCAGACCGCTGGGGTTCCACGTCCGAAACTGCAGTCGAACCGACACTGTGTCTGCGTCAGTCCGACCCGGAAGCTGCAAGGAGCTGGTGGAGTTAAAGAAGGCCGGGAACGAGCTTGATTCAGTGCAGGAGAATGTCAGGTTTTGCTGGAATGGGAATAGCAGATGAAATTTAAGAAACGTTTCAAATCAAAGTTTTTAACAAGGAGCACACCACAAAAGGAATGATCACAACTTCACAGTATTCCAGGGGACAGATTGATTTAAGAGGGAGTTTTAATCAGGAAACCCTGGATAGGACCCTACTAGAAAATCCAGCTAAAACCAGCTTAAGGTGGTAGTCTAGTTTCTAGCCGGTCCACACTGGTCTAGATATCTGGAATCCCAGCCAGTGGTTAAAGCAGCTTAAGGTTGGCAGATCACTGTAGACCAGGAAAAGCAGCTTCCACGTTTCAAAACTTCACTTCACCTTAAACTGGAAGAAACTGTATTTTCCAGCACAGAAAGGGACTGTGGACAACAACCGCCAGTCATTATGTAGTCATTGTGAAAATTCACAGAACACGCACAGAGAGTGACAGCATTTCTCAGTATCTGTCCTCACACACACAGCTTTGTGGGAAAAGGAAGGAAACCTCTGTTTATGACTGAGGTCAGCGCAGGGAGAGGAACTGTATCTACTGAATATTTAATGTAAGAAACATAAGCTGCAAACCTTCGGGAGCTGAGATTACTGTAAACAATACAAAGAATTCAGTTAGAGAAATCACTGAAAACAACAGAGCGCATAAAATATGTATTGAGAAAGCAAATAAAAGGAAATTTTGATTTATTGTCAACGTAACCAGACATAAGTAAATATTTTAAAGCAATATTTTTCAGTTGAGGGTGCTCAGGCTTAAAATGATTACATTTAAGACAAAACAAGTTTTTAAATATGCTAAATAAGCTAAAATACAACATGATTTTTTCTTTCTTAATTTGTTCTGAAAAATGTTTTTATGTAAAAACCAGGTCTTGAATTAAAAGTGACTTCTATACAAAAAAATGTGAATAAAATCCGTGTATATACACTATATATTTTTATATATTATATGTAATATAATATTAATATTAAAATATTTCATATATGTGACCCAGGACAACAAAACCAGTTGTAAGTGTTAATTTTCCAAAATTAAGATTTATACATAGAAAAATCTAAATGCTGAGAAAATCACCTTTAAAGTTGTCCAAGTGAAGATCTTATTAATGCATATTACTAATCAAAAATTAAGTTTTAATATATTTTCGGTAAGAAATTGACTAAATATTTTCATGGAACATGATCTTTACTTACTCTCCTAAGGATTTTTGTCAAAAAGGAAAAATCTATGTATTTTTGGCTATTGCTACAAATATACCCCAGCAACCTAAGACTGGTTTTGTGCTCCAGGGTCACATATTACATATTTTGTTAACACTTTACAATAAGGTGTCATTTGTTGACATCAGTTAATGTATTAACTAACATGAACAAACAAAAGAACAATACATTTATTACAGTATTTATTAATCTTTGTTACTAATGTTAACAAACACATTGTGATTTAAATAATGCATTAGTAAATGCAGAAATTAGCATGACATAAGATTAATAAATGCTGTAGAAGTATTGTTCATTCCTAGTACATGTTAACTAACGACATTATCTAATGTGAACTAATGAACCTTACTGTAGTGTTAAAGTGTTACCTATATTTTGAGTAGAAACTATTTAATTATTCTAATTTCTCAGTAATTAGAATAAAATATTTAATAAAAAACAACCATTTTATAACCAATAAAAAATCATTATATATATCTTTCAAAAACGGTGATATTTCAGAATGTTCTTGCAGTCTTGGAAAACCTTGATATCTTGATATTTACTGACATGGAAAAAACAAGTCATGAAAATCTAATTCTACAGTAAAAAATTTTTTTTTTCTGGTTATGTGAAGCTCTAAAATATATTTTGGAGTAGAAATTGCCATCTTGTGTTATCCTTATCCTATTACATTAACCTTATCCTATATGTGACATAAATGTATTGAACTCTAAAATTTTTCTAAAATTTTTGAATTAAATTTAAATTGAATATAATTTAATATAACGTAAACATATTTATTTTAATTATTTGCTTTACATTTTTTATTACATTTATTTTTATTGACAGTCCCAGTCGCTGTAAATAAAAAAAAGGTTTGAAAACAAGCAGGTTTGTGATCACAGAAGAAATATCTTTTGTCTTGGAGCAACGTAACACCCAGCAACAGCAATTCCTCTGTGAAGCTCCTGAATTATCTCCACAAGGCATTGGAAAGCTCTGCAGTGTTCATCTGATAAAAATAGACATGTAAATTTGGCACGTACGAAGCTGGAGGTGTCTACTTTTCTCCTGCGTGCGAGGTTAGTTATGTTGTCCCCGTTGTAATAAATGGCCTCCATGCAGCCCATGTAGTTCTCTCTGCCCCCTGAGCTGGGCTTGGCAGACACTGGCATCCCTCCAAATGTAATCTGCGAATAGACACCAAGGTTCAGTAAAGGTGATGGAAACATTTACCATCTATAATACAGACAGCAGAGCATTCATCTCATCTCATCTTATCTATGCTATCTATCTGTTTGAATAAATGCCAATCAGTGAATGCAATCATTAGTGTGCCAAAGACCCAGATCCAGCAGCACTGGGGGAAAATGATGAAACAGAGCGGGGGAGAGCTGCAAACGAAACCTGAGAGAGGACTGAGGCTTTATTACATAATATGCAAATATGCAAATATGCAATGGTGTTAATATCCGTGATCATCAAGGGAATCGTTTTATGAAATTATTGTACAGTTAAAGTTGAAGTTGTTTTTTGTATCATTAAAGTACTACCAGTATTATTTTGAATTAGATGTTATTTTCATATTTTCTGTTCAAGCTTTTTATAGTTACTTAAAACCAGAACTTAAACTAAACCATTAAAAATACTCTGGTACCGGAAACAATAGAAACATTATCTGAGAAAAACATTCATTCATTTATTAAACATGATGTACTAAAATAAACAAATAAATAAATAAAACTGATATAATATATACACAAACACACACATACATAATTAGTGAAATGACAAAAATACACAATAAAATAATTAAACTGGAACTGGAAAATATTAATAAAAACTAGTATCTCAATGATGCTAAAATAACACTGGTGTGTCTACTGTTTTTTATTAAATTTTACTTCAGCAAATGCTGCCTTTTGAGTATAAAATGTAGAGTATATTTCATTTAATTTCAATTCAAATAATGAAAAGGAACAAATACAGATAAATTTTTTCTTTAAGAATATAGTTATCTGACCTCATTTAATGACGAATAATCCATCGTGATTTCACAAAACATTTCCCCCGGTTTCACAGGCAAGGCTTGAGGCTAATCCCAGACTAAAATCAATATGCACACCTGTAATGTTTTCTTCTAAAGCAGTCTTAGAAAAACTGCCTTAATATCTTAATTTACAGTTTTTTACAATCGCTATGACAGTTTTTTCAAAACATTTAACAAGTTTTCTAAACTCTTAACACGGTTAGCACAACATCAGTTTTTGTAGACTATACAATTAACACATTTCTTGTTGCTTTGATACAAAATGCATAGAG
>JAUCNO010001888.1:1776796-1811993 GCA_032353835.1 Enteromius viviparus
CGATCCAAGATCAGGACAAATCCACAACAATCAAATCCAGCTAACTGAGTTAGCGAGGTACGAAGAACGAGCCCCTGGGGTCCATACAGTAAGGGAAATACTGGCTAGGATTAATTTTGTATTGTATGTACTGTACAGTAAGGAAGATATTGACAAAATTTCAGATGTAGGACATCAGTCCTGTATCTAGAAATGTACTACAGTTTAGAGTATGGAAAAATAGTATTGGTAGAATACTTTATTCTAAAGTATTTGTGTACTGTATATACAGTAAAAGATGTATTGGCAAGATTTCACTCGTAGTAATTTAGTAGTGTAACTAGGAATGTACTACAGCCTTTATAAACAACTATTTAGGTACTTAAAGTGTACTGTACATATTTGGTATTTGAAAATTGTTGCCTGTAGTCACCTATAATACAAAATTTACAGTTTGATAGTGTCTTATTTTATAAGGTAAAAGTCACTTTCATTAAAATATATTGGACGTTTTAAACGCAGTCTGTGTAATTTTCAGATGGTCCCTTACTTACTTTCATCAAACGCCGATACAGTACATTAGAATATTGACTCGCACTAATAGGAGGACTCGCATATCCCCTATTTTAAAACAACTTCATTGGCTGCCTGTGTCTTCCAGATATAAGTTTAAGATTCTGGTTTTCAGATGGTCCCTTACTTACTTTCATCAAACGCCGATACAGTACATCAAAGCTTCCTTTGGCTTAAATTTATTGCTACAATACGCTTAGGCAGTTTTGAAATAACATTTTTATGTCAATATAAAGTTGCAGTAGTTGTAGTAGTTGTCCACGACCAACAATATTGATCTGCCATGGTATAAGTTGGTTAACCAAGGTTAACCAGCTGGAGTGCACATGATCACAGGACTGGTTTCCATAAACACCACTCTAAGGAAACTGCGTTATTAAAAGTTTCCAGCGACATTATCGGGGCTGCTGATTCCGCAAAACACACTGTTTTGGTTCTCTTGGACCTGTCTTCAGCTTTTGATACAGTTGATCATCAGGTCCTGTTGATGAGACTGAGGGATCAAATAGGTTTATCAGGGACAGTTTTTCAGTGGTTCTCTTCCTATTTATCAGGGCGCAGCTTTAGTGTTACAGCAAACCAAATAAGGTCTGAGTATGCAAATTTACTGTGTGGAGTGCCCCAAGGCTCTGTCCTGGGTCCTGTTCTCTTTTTGCTGTATTTGACCCCTTTGGGTAAGATTATCCAACAGTTCAGAGACATTTCTTTCCATTTATTTGCAGATGATATTCAACTGCATTGCTTGTTTAAACCATCTGAGATGCATAAGTTAGATTCTTTGCTCCGTTTAGCGGAAATACAGAAATGGCTAAGCGAAAACTCCCTGCAGCTAAACGCAGACTAAACTGAAACTTTAGTCATTGCCCCTGCTGATTCAATACCAGGAAATAAACAGTGCCTGGGTGATTAAGGCCTGTCTGTGAAGTCCAGCCTTAGAAATTTAGGAGTTATATTTGACAGTGAAATGTCATTTGTGCAGCATTCTAAGCAGCTAATGAGAAATTGTTTCTTTCAGCTTAGAAACATTTTCAAACTTAGATCAATGGTTTCACGAGATGATTTGGAGCTCCGTATATATGCTTTTGTGTCTTCACGATTAGACTACTGTAATAGTCTGTTTTTATGTTTGCATAAAAAGGAGCTTCTTCGTCTGCATTTAGTGCAGTATTAATACTGCAGTTTTAGACATACTACTCTTCTCACGTAACCATTTTGCCTACTATATAGTAGGTAAGTAGGCATATTAGAATGATACTTAAAAAGACGTACACTCAAATATCACAAGAAATAGTGCTCCATCCAGCTAAATCTCGCCTATTCTTTTGTGGACATTAAGATTTCATGCATACTTTTCCATTGCCTACTGCTTTTTGCCTACTAAATACTATAGAAGTATATATTTTCGAATGCAGCCTGTTGTAAGTTGCTATCTGTACAATAATCACCCCCGGTTTCACAGACAAGGTTTTACCCTAGTACTAGAGTAAAATGTAAATTTGAGCTGTTTCAACTAAAAGAAACCTGCACTGACTGATCTTAAAACCATGTAAGTGCCTTTGTTTTGTCTTAGAAAGTACGCCAGTAATGCCTTTTTCTAAGGCATGTTTATAAAAATAATTAAATGTCATAATTGAACTATGGCCTAATCCAGTCCCAACAGTGAAGCATGGTGGTGGCAGCATCATGCTGTGGGGGTGTTTTTCAGCTGCAGGGACAGGACGACTGGTTGTAATCGAGGGAAAGATGAATGCGGCCAAGTACAGGGATATCCTTGTTGAAAACCTTCTACAGGGTGCCTAGGACATCAGCCATCAGCCATTCTGTGTTTTTCTGTCAATATGGGGTGCTGTGTGTACATTAATGAGGGGAAAAAAAATAACCCCAGTTAAATGTTTTTACCAAAAGGCTACACTATAACAGAGTGAAAAATTTAAGGTGGTCTGAATAATTTCCGTACCCCGTAATATAGTCAAAAGATTAATAATTAGCAGCAGTCCAGAGTTAATTATCAGGTTTGCAGTACAAAAGAACTATTCCAGTAGTCCTCAGTGTCATTGGCTCATAGTCTGAAAAGTGTTTGTTCGTTTGAAAATTAATTTACTGTTTACCCTTTATAGCGGCCCTCCATCGTCAATTTTTGGTAGCTCAGCTATTCATCACTCCAGTGTGTTCATAGTAGTAACTAGGAGACCTCCTCTGAATGAGAAACAAACTGGGGAAAAAAATCTCACGTCAAAGAAGGTGGAGTTTTAGAACACACCAATTGCGTAATCGTAAATAGTAGCTCAAAGGTGTTTAGAAGCTAAAACAAACTCCCCCATAAAGTTCACTTTGGTCAGCCGAATAGAACTGCCAAAACAAACTCAAAACGAACTTGTTTCAGCCTGATTGCATTTGAAATGACGACTTCTCTTCAGCCCTGGATTTCCAAGTCTTAGACCAGCCCACTTTAGTTCATGACTGACTATATTAAAATAATGTAATTTACAATTCAGTGAAAATACAGTAGCCTAAGTGTTGCTTCACAGTGAAGATTTATTTGAACAGTTAACACAATGTAATGTTTTAACGAAGCAGCTTATTACATTTGGCTGCGTCAGTTTCTAGAGCTTTCTTTTTTCTTTTTTTTAATTCTGGCCTTTTCAGGACCACCTTTGCGCTTTTTATTATCCATTTTTCATCTCTCGCATATCTCTTAACTGATTTTGCTGTTGACCAAGGTGCCGCTGTCGGAGAGTCGAATGATAATTACGTCATCATAAACCTGCAGGCTGCATTCTGCTCGCGGGGCTGCGAGAAAAGTAAATAAAAAGAGTGGAGCTGTGGTAAAACACTGAATAAAAAGAGTGAAAAAAAAAAAAAAAATTAATAAAAAGTGCGACTGAGTGCAGGTAGCTGACACTGGCCCTCGTTGCGGCCAAAATATGGACCGGCCCACCGGGATTTCTCCCGGTCCTCCTGATTAGCCAATCCGGGCCTAGTAACAGACATGAAAAAATTTGTAGAGGACGTAAGGGATAATAACGAAGGTGTAAATTATTACACATCCGATGGCTACATAACTAAACTAAGTTGAAATTTAAAGAACAAACAATCAGAATCGAGAAAGAGCTGTGTGATAATCAAGAATGTTAGGTCATAATCAGGATTTATGCTTTAACACAGAACTGGTATTGAATTGCATTGCAAGTGTGATTCAGTCCTTAAAATGTAAATGCTTTATTGTCTTTGCTATTAGTTTGACCTGATGGGAACATTCGTGTGTGTGTGTGCTTGTGTGTGTCCTCCAGCGAGGATTTGACCTCTCTCTAGACGTTCACTTTTGCCCCGAGTCTTGACCCCGGACAGTGTGTGTGCGTGTGTGTGTCAGCTGCAGTCGTGACTTTAACCCATAATGTTTGTGCTGTTTTCTGCTAACATAACCACAATATATTATGAAAAGAATATCTGGATTTTGTATCATAAGCTGCAATTTTTGATTTTCTATGTGAAATTTCTAGCAAATAAGGTAATATTCTGTGGATAATTTTACTATAATTACGTAATAAAAAAAAATAAAAAATAAAAAAAACATCAGCTAAAGGGGTCATTTATGGTCAATGATTTGAGCTTTATGCTCTCAGCCTTCTCAGACATTTTTTATAATTATGACTACTTATTCCTTAAAATATCTTGAATGTGCCAGTAACTTTCTTCATGAAATAACATGTGAAAGAGAGATTTACAGTAAGATCACACTTTTAGTACAGATTCTGGAAAACCTACAGTAACAACATCATGTGAAGCTTCTAGTAAAATGTAGCAGTCTGAGAATGATATACTAGATCAATATGGTTTGTGATGATGGATGTTTTTCTTTTTCTTTAAGGTGTAAATTCAATGTGCATTTCATTCAAGTTTTATCCATTTTTATGTTATAAGTTGTTGAAGAAAGCTCCCTGTGTGTGTTTGGGCGTGTGTGTGTGTGTGTGTGCACATTTGGTTCAAGAAGGGCCAGAAGGTTGTAATAGCTGTCAGAGAGAGAGACACAGGAAGAAAGAGAGTCAGAGAGAGAATCTTCTCACTCTGGAAGGTAGCATAAAATTGGGATAATCGCCATCAATTGTGCCTCACAGTGGCCTGCCATTCCTGAAAGAGTGATTCATCCCAATAGAGAGTGGATTGAGTGAAAGGAGAATGGAGCTTCGCCCCCCTGCGGGTCCATCCGCTGCTCTCCCACGGTGGGCATATACATGACATCAGTGGCATGAATGGGGCTGGCATCCTCTCCATGCCAGATTAAAGCCAAGTCTTTGCCCGGGGAATGAGAGGGGGCACTGCCACTTTCCTGGGGTAGGACAAAAGACCTCAGATGGGTAGCCGGGAAACTTCACATGGTCCTGGCCAAGAGAGGGAGAGAGAGAGAAAGAGAGAGAGAGAACACCTTTCGATGGCCTCCTTTGGTATGGCATTCATTTAGTCACATCACACACACACACACACACACACACACACACACAACATTCCACCTGTGTCGGCTTCCAAAGGATGCCTTGTGAGGAATTTAAACTCCAGGGAGTCTGTCATCTTTCCAGAATAATTAAAATCCTAACACTGGAAGAAGTAAAACTGTCAAGAAATCACGATCATCTGATGTATGGCTTGGTGTGTTTTAATAGGACAGCAGCTCATTTCTTCAGGACTGGAGAGACGTGTGTACCTTTGACTTAATGCACATATTAAAGGAATACTTTTTTGTAATTTTTGTCAAACCCATAAAAGCTTTGTTTATCCTCGGAATAAAATTATATTTTAGATGAGAACCGGTAAGCCAAATAATTGCCACTGTCAAGATACAGAAAAGTATTTTAAGACATCGGCAGAATACTCCATCTGTCATCAAGCGGTTCAACGGTAACATCATGAAGTAACAAAAATACTTTTTGTAGACAAAAAAAACCCCAAAAAATTTATTGTCCTTAAAATTTAAATGTCCTGTTGCCGGTAGGGCTTTAATACATATTTCACTGCTACGTACAATCGACCTATACGGGCGTATAATGGTTGGAGAACGTGTTGACTTTGATCGAACCTAATACCACACAATGCTTGTTTAAGATTGCGCACACATGGCTGAGGAGTATTATCTGTTAAGTGCTTTTAGTGGAAATATCCAATAAACTGATAACTGTAAAGCCTTTTACTTTACATTAATCCTTTATGTCTTAAGAGAAATTTAAATTAAATGTCATTTTGATAAAGATTTCAAATTAATGACATTGTACTAACTATTAGTAGCCTTCTTATTATGTGTCAGTTATGCGTCAACTAACACTAAAATGACTGCTACTTGACATGTAGATGCAAAGGTACTTACCGTTAATAAAATGTATAAAGTGAACTATCAAAGTGTTACCGAAATATGCATTCTGAGTTTAAGAGCAGAATGATGATATACATGGATGGTGTAGATGGTCAGCCAGTTTACATTTATCTTTCCTGAATATATTACTTGAAGTAAAATGATGCAGCAATATATTTTAGTGGGAAGACTCACTTCTGACCAAATATATAGTCTCTACTGTGCTCTAGCGTTACAACTGTTAATGAATGTTGCTTTCGCCTGTATTTTTGGTGACTTCTGTGACATGGTTTGTTTGTAGTTTGATGTTTGTGAGGGCGGCCCTAAAGGTGCTTTCGCTAGAGTTTAGCTCAAGTTCACAGTGACTGGACATGGCAGATCTGAGCCGGCTGCTGTTTTTACCTTTTGTCTAGCGGGTGGATGGAATGGTCACCCAAATGATGAGTTGCCTGTTGTCTCACACTCTGTAGGTTTGTATTTCTTATATAAGCATCCACATTAACACTGTGCTAAGATATCAGGAAATCACAAAAGTTTCACAATTCCGGTGCCAATTAAAACTTTAAAAGCATTTTCACACTGGTGTTCGGGTAATAATGTATTTAACTGTAGTCTTGTATGTCTAAGCACACACACACACACCACACATAATAAACATCCTGAATGATGCCTTCAGAGTGAGCATTGCAGTTTTATGGCAGCTTTACGACCATGTTTAAAAATAATTCTTAGAATAATTTAAAATTTAAATAAATGCCTTTCAAAACATGTGGATGATAAAGACTGAAAGAAACAGGATGATCCTTTATTCTTCTTTATTGTTGTTTGAGTTGTTATTTGTTGGTCCCTCACACTCACACATACACACACACACAGTACACATCCTGAAACTCTGCCAG
The DNA here is from genome assembly GCA_032353835.1 of Enteromius viviparus. Taxonomy (NCBI): domain Eukaryota; kingdom Metazoa; phylum Chordata; class Actinopteri; order Cypriniformes; family Cyprinidae; genus Enteromius; species Enteromius viviparus. Next base: position 1,783,589 of record JAUCNO010001888.1, read on the forward strand.
CTCCCCTCCTGTTCGCATCCTTTTACAGAATAATGTCTTCCTGGACGTTTATGAAGAAAGCGAAACTGTCAAATTGCCATTATTCATAGATAGATTTGATGTCTTTACAATTATACATATAGATTTTTAATATTTGATTAGCATAATACAATTTACATATGTAACACACAATCAATGCATATAGACATATAATTCTGCTGTTATTACATAAGATTGTTTGTTTATTTATTGTAATAACAATTTTAATATTGACATATTTATTGCACCTGCGAGTATGCAGTGCAGTCACATGTAAATCAAGAGCTAAACTAGTTAACGTGCTGGATAAAAAAAATGAAATGTGAATTTGCATCGTGTTCAAGTAAACACAGATCTGTGTGCTAAACATGAACCTTCACTTTTGACATGTTTGTGTGCAGTTTAAGAGACTAAATCAAGTTTACACAGTCTGATTAAATGTCTAATGTGTGTTACGGGTCTATGAAGATTTTTTTGATATGAAAGCTGCTCAATGGACTGTGTTGTCACAGTCAGCTGGAAGTGGCATCCCAGATCAGGGAATGGCACTTCAGTGCCCAGCAAACTCTTTGTGTAGTACCTGTTTTCAAGGCACTTATGTCTCCGCCCACTCCTTTGTTGACTAGGTACTTCATTGTTTGCTCCACCCCTTGACCTACTTTCACCTGTATATATACCAGTCTGTTTGTTTGTCTTCCACTGTCCATTGCACTGTCAACCCCTGTCGTTTTGCCCTTCCGTGTTTTCGTGTTTTCTTGTTTCTGTGTCTATCTGGATTGTATTTACTGTGTACCGACCCACGCCTGGACTCATGCTTTGCCTCTACCACTCTTGTCTGCCGGTAACAACCTTATGCCTGTCTGTTTTGCTCTGTGTTTATCCAATAAACAACCTGCACTTGACCCACCACGTCTCCTTGCCTCGCTCTTGTGACAGAATTGACTGTCGACAAGGACTCAGCAGCTGTTATGATTGACGCAACACCAGAGACTTTCCTTTGTCTCACAGGCAGTATTATAAGCAATTACCAGAGACATTTTTACGTTCCGTATTCCAACGCAGACGTCACATTGACGTTTACGTCACGGACTTGACGTCACTGGTCTGGATTTGATTGTTTCGCGCGATCTGCCCAGTGAGGACCCAAACTACTCCCTGGAGCAGCTAATAGACTTTGTGTTATTTTGCTGTGGTTCACTTTTCACCGTCGGGGAGGTGAGAGATGATAATCGCGTACATGGTACCAGACAGAATCACTGCCGCATTGCGAACGTCAATCCCAATCGGTGGCTCGGCACTCGCATGGCAATACGGCGAGCGCCGTTCTCGCACGGAATGGCAGCCAATCGTGTGACGCGGCTTAAATGGCAGTCAATCGCAAGGCTCTGTCTACTATGGAGGAGGAGCCACCCGAGGTGTGCACCCCGGCCAGACTTCGCGGGTCCCAGCACCCATTTCACAGCCAGGAGAGCTGCTCTCAGCAAGCCCCGTGTCACAGTATGGCAAGCCATTTGTGCCATATAAAGCTCATCTGGTCCCGGTTCCTCAGCCCAAGAGACTGTTTTCGGTCTGGTCAGCTCCAGCAACACTACCAGGGGTGCTGTACCACGCCCAGTTGGTCGTGGTTTTACAGCTCGAGGAGCAGTTACCTATCTCAGAATATCCTGAGGGGTTTGCCACGGTCCCTGACATCATCAGGAAGCGAGAGGGGCTGGATAGTATTCTGTTAGTCCCGGTGTCCCCTATGTCACAGTCAGCTGGAAGTACTAGCCCAGATCAGGGGATGGCCAGCAGTGCCCAGCAAACTCTCTGTGTTTTATGTCTGTTTTCATTCATGGACTCTCATCAAGGTACTCATGTACTCATGTTTGTCTTCCACGGTCCATTGCACTGTCAACCCCTGTCGTTTTGCCCTTCCGTGTTTCCGTGTTTTCTTGTTTCTGTGTCTATCTGGATTGTATTTACTGTGTACCAACCCATGTCTGGACTCTGACCATTCTCATGCTTTGCCTTCACCACTCTTGTCTGCCGGTAACGACCTTAAGCCTGTCTGTTTTGTTCTGTGTTTATCCAATAAACAGCCTGCACTTAACCCAGCACGTCTCCTCGCCTCACTCTTGTGACAGTGATGTTCTGGGCAATGATCTGACATAATTAGAAAAGTCTAAGTGTTATGACAAAGGTTTTACATTAGTGGTATTAAATGCAGAGCCAGGCATCAGATTGGGACCTGCTTGTACTATTGAATTCAATATGTGCATCTTCATAGAGTAGTGTATTCTGTTCCTCAAACATAAATATTAGAAGCCGTCAATGAACACTCCGAATGCAACACGATGCCATCTGCTGCTTTCTGCCATCTCTGTAAATAAAATGATCACTTCATGTTTCTCTGCCTATTTTGTTTTTTACCTTGTTGAAAAGTTGTTTGAAGTTTACTCCTTAGGCCACAGCAGAATAAACAAATAAACAGAAGGACGTGCACTGGTTTAAAGTTGTTGAGTTGTTGAAGAGATTGTTCATTAAAAAGGATCAGACTGTATACACCTGAAAGTAGAAAGTCATACTGTATACACCTATGATGGTTTTCATTTTGGTGTGAACAATCTCAGAAGGGTGTGAAGAAAGCTGGAGATTGGCAGCTCATTCCGCCATAGAGGAACAGAGCAAGGGTTTACTGAGTGCCATTGGACTGAGAACAGGAGGGCTGGATATGGGTCTGACTAGTCATATTGTGGTCAACTGACGTCTTTGCAGGGTTCTGTATATGTATATATAGATCTTGTAATAGAAAAAGGCCTTGATCGCTGAACTTGGTAAAAGTGGTGTTGATGTGAAATTTGGATAACAAATTTTTACTAAGACATCAAAAATAACAAAACTTTGTGATCTCCATCTGTGTTCCTTGACACTGATGAGGAGATCTTCCCACAGGGAATCCAGGATTGTCTCATTAGGACAAACACATGTGCTCATGCTGCCAGCTCCTTTAAATACGCATCCAATTAAAAATGTGTAATTACATAAGATTGCACATGATCAGCCAAGATGAACAGCAGAGAGTCGTGTCTGTAGGAAGAAGCAGTCTACATGTTCGTTTCTCACGTTTCTACCGTTTCTGTGAGATGTGCAGTCGTGAGTTAATTTGCCTGCTTATTTATTTGCTATGATGTCAAGATGTGTATTAATCAGGTTTTAGGAGATGTGCAGAGGTCATCTAGAACTCTGCTGATGTCTGGCAAAAACTGGCTCGATTTTGGATTTGAGAACCCTACTTTTTACTAACAAACAAAAAAACCCTACAGTATGACATAAGACAAAGTGGACCTGCCACATTTAGGCTTGATTATTGATTATCTTTTGTCGTTGTCTTCTTACCTGTATCTTTTTACTAAAAAGTATCCTTGTTCATTCCTTGACTTGCACATAAGAAGCTTGATCGTAATCTCCTTATAAGCAAACACATGATGCCATTGTTTCAGCTTGTTCTGTCTTCAGTTTTTCTCAGCCTGTTGTTCTACAACATGACGTGGAATAAACCCCCTTTTGTGTGCCATCAATGGCTTTCTGAAAGTCTCTTTGTATGCGGTTAATCATCTGTAATGATTTGTGAGGATTGAAACGTGTCTCACAGGCAGTGGTACCTCTGTCTGTCTCAAAGCAGGTGATTTAAACTGTAAAGCATTACATCAGTCCATTCAAGTGAAGCCTGGGGTAACTGGCACAGTCATATCTGTTCAGGAAACCCCCTTTTTCAGGAAATCCATTCTCGTCAGAGACAGTGCTGTTATTACAATGACTGTTTGCGTCCTATTGTGGGTCTAAGATATGTGAACCTAAACTGTTGATAAAAGTTCTTTTCTAAAAGCTAATAGTGGCAGACATATGTAATGTTGCAGACTGTGATGCTAAATATGAAGGATGCAAATCGTTTTAATCAAACCATTTCTCAGGTTAACATCTTGAAGCAAAGCCTATAGCAGTTTACTGAAAAGCATGGATCCACATATAGAATGCGGATGCCTGAAAAACACCATCATACTGATAGCGTGTTCATGCCATGATTTCAACTTATTTACTCTTCTCTCTGCAGTTCTAGAAACATGCCGAAGCACGTGGAGGTAAGGATGCATGAAAGCCACCTGGAGCCCATCGAGGCCAGGCCAAGCTCCAAATGGGGAACGATATGTCAGAAGATGCGCAAGAACCTGCTGCTCACGCTCACTGTGTTGGGTGAGTGCTCTTTAACGATTCACAACAGCACACATAGCATGACCTGATGCTAGAATCAGAGGTATCTGGACAGTAAAGGTTTAGAATAGAGCAGGTATGCCTTAGTATTTATAATCTGTACTATTTTAACTTCAAATAAAGAATGAATTGTGGGAAATGAATATTTCTGAAGCACTATTGGATACAAAAGTTATTTTTATATTGCATTGTTGAAGTAATTGAATAGGTGAATATATTCCTCCGGAGTCTCAGGAAGGTGTGGATGGCAGATAGTGTCTCCGTGAAGAGATCCTGAGTGGGCGAGTGTGATGCATGTGTGATATAAAAAACACGCTTCTTTTTAGGAATATCAAGGCAGACAGTGCAGTGCCTTAGCAGGGGTATGAGATTGTTAGGTGACTACACTCCACAAAATATCTGATACCCTCCCCTATGACTGTCTGGACCTGAATTTCTAGGCACTTTTTTGTTTTTGCTATACACTGTAAAAAAATGGCTGTGACTTTTTATTTTTTTGACTGTAATAAACTGAAAATGCTTCCTGGAAAATTTACTGGGAAAAACATAAACTGACATACACAGAATTACCTGCATTACATTTCAAAAACCGTTTGAATTTGATTTCTTAGTTTTTTTTTTTGTTGTTTTTTTTTTAGGAAATTACAGTATTTAACCGTAAATTGAACTTAAAACCATGAAAAAACCTAAAAAATTATTACCATATTTTTTATGATCACATTCCAGCAACCACAGATACCAATTTTTTATCGTAAATTTAAGAATTTCTTTCTTACATTGTACCCATGACCCAGAGGACCTTAACTGGTTTGGAATCGCATATGGCCTCATATGTATATACACACACATTTAAAGTATGCTCAGGAATATTGTCAAAAGAAGAATTTTCTCTTCCCCATCACAGGTGTGATTTTGGGAGCTGTTTCTGGGATGCTCCTGCGCGTGGCTTCTCCAATCGATGACAATATTGTCATGGTAATTGCCTTCCCTGGAGATATTCTAATGAGGATGCTAAAAATGCTCATCCTTCCCTTAATCATCTCCAGCTTAATCACAGGTAACACAAACTTCATCTTTTAATAAGCTTACAATAACAATAAGTCATGTCTGCGTGTGTTATATTATACTAACAAACAGAGAAAGAATAAAAGGTCATCTTTAAACCTCAGGCTTTTTCAAAACACACTTTCATTTAATTAGGCCAAAATCTACTGAGAAGAACTGTGTTCCATTTTTTTTAAAGATTATCCAGCACCAAACCTTTCAAAGTAAAAAAAAAAAAACATGCTCAGACAAATCCAAATTACACCCTGTGGCTCGTGACGATACATTGATGTCTTAAGACACAAAACGATTAGTTTTTGTGAGAAACTGAACAGTATTTATATAATTTTTTACCTCTGATAGATAGTCCATGTCCAAATCGTCTCGGGCTCGTGCTCAGCATGAGGCGTGTACACAAAGAATGCGCCTCATGCTGAGCACGAGCCCGAGACGGTTTAGACATTTTACTTTGAAAGGTTTGGTGCCCATCCACTTCCATTAAATGACTACCAGACTGCCATGGTTAAAGTTAAAAATCTTCGTTTATGTCCTGCTGAGAAAACAAAGTCACCTACATATTGGATGCCCTGGGGGTAAGCAAATAAACATCAAATTTTCATTTTTGGGTGAACTATCCATTTAAGATATTCTGATTTTGCCAATTTAATACTTATTTACTGCCCAATGTTAGACTTGTGTCTATTTGATCATGTCACCTGTAGCTGTATTTCAAAATGAAAACACAGAATAAGACCGTCACAAATTTAAGGAGCCAAAATAGAGAAATAGATTAATAGAGAGCTAATAGATACTGTATCTGCTATTATCTACAAACTGACCGAAACACTTTAGTTAAGGGATCAATTATCACAATTAAACTAACTGTGAACGACAACTTCTGCATCATTAACCTAAAACTTTGCTACAAATTTGCTGGCTATTAATAATTAGTAATGTTAAGTTTATGTATCAGGTAAAATATGACCACACATTTATATATGCTTTATAACTGACAGAGGTGGTTGCAGTACACAAATCAAGAACTTGAGTAAAAGTACAGATCCATACTATAAAATATTACTCAAGTAAAAGTACTCCTTTTTCAATTTTACTCGAGTAAAAGTAAAAAAGTACTGATAGATTTATTTAGCAATTTTTTACAGTCTACTAATTTTATGTAGCACTTTTTTTCATAATCTGCTCAAAATACCTGGGATTTTTGACGAGCATGATGCAGTAATGTTTAATGTGAAGTTTACACTGCAATGTACCCAAGAGAAAACAGTTTTGAGTGTCAGTAAGAAAAAGTGTTTTGAAGCATAGGCTATTGTTTTGCAGAACATTATATATGACATGAGAATAAGTTAAGATAAACATTTGAAGGAAAATATTATCTTTTTTTTTTTTCCTCAAAACTTGTCTGTGTTGTAAACACTTCCAGAGGGCATTACTTCACACTTGTACACACAACTGTTAATTACTGTAGTTACCTGAATATCAAATCCTTTCATTTTCCCCTATAAAAAAATATTTAGACATTATCTAAAAATGACTATAACGTAGCACCAGCAAGCTTGTTAGCTAACAATCAGCAATTAGATAACAATATTTAGACCTACTTATTTTCATTGAAAAAACATTCATATCTGTCTACTGTTACTATAGTTATATAAAAAAAAGAATCAGTTTGTTAATGAATCGCTCGTCTGCGTCTCACTCAGAGCATGTTATATATGAGTAAAGAAATGTTTTATGAAATGTAGTGAAGAAGTACGATCCTTTGCTTAGGAATGTAGTGAAGTAAAAGTAAAAGTTGCTAAAAATAAAACTACTCTGGTAAAGTACAAATACTTAAAAAATTTACTTAAGTACAGTAACGAATTACAACTAGTTTGTTGCAATCTCTAAGCACATACAGAAATGGTAAAAATTGTGTCAGTGTCCAAATATATTTGGACCTAACTGTATTTCTAACTGTAAAAAACTGAATATTTTAAAATGCATAATGGACCTGAAAAAAATGAATGAGTTGTGTTAACTATATAACATAATGACTGTCTAAATTAATATGCCACATCTCTCTAACTAAGGTCTCGCTGGTCTGGATGCAAAGTCGAGTGGTCGTCTGGGTTCCAGAGCCATGATTTATTACATGACCACTACTATAATTGCTGCTGTGCTGGGGGTCATCCTGGTGCTCCTCATCCACCCCGGAAACCCAAAACTCAAGGAGAATCTTGGAGAAGGAGCCAAGAATGATGAGGTTTCCAGTCTTGATGCCTTTTTTGACCTTATCAGAAACCTCTTCCCTGAGAATTTGGTTCAGGCTTGCTTCCAGCAGGTAAGAGTTCCACAGAGAGCAGATTCAGACTTTTTAGGAGATTTTCACTATGAATTTGAAACAGTATACATTTTGTGTAAATATATGCTATTTTCTGCTGTTCTTGATACAAACACATTTGATGTGAATAATGGTTTATGTGGATATTACTTTAAATTCACTCAAATCAAAAGTTGTAATAATTTTAATGTAAAATCAATCAATCCATTTAGGCCTGGCTTACAATTATACTTTTATGTTGAATGGCTTATAGTATGTAATTGCTAATTTTATTAAATATTCAAAATATTATTGTCATGTTGTTCCTTTTGGTGATTAAAATTTTTTATATGATAAAATTTAGGTTAGGCTCTCATTAACAGCAGAGACAACTCTGCTTTATAAATATTTATAAATATTTCTTTATCGATCTATTAAAGTTGGTGTAATTGATTGAGGTAATGTTGAAATGAACAGATCCAGACCGTCGTGAAGAAGGTAGAAGTTCAGCCTGATTTTGAAGACACCAACAGCACTGACTCTCTGTTCAACGCCACCAAACCACCCCCAATTTTAATAGACAAGAAATCTCTCCAGTTCAAGAGCGGAATGAATGTGCTGGGTAGGGTCACTGTACTTGCAGATATCGGTAGATAATGACTTTACTTATTGTTGAAATATTGATTGATGTCTGCGTGTTTCGTTATGTTCCAGGTCTAATTGGATTCTTCATTGCCTTTGGTATTTGCATGGGCAAGATGGGAGAGAAAGCTAGGCTCATGATTGACTTCTTCAACATACTCAATGAGATTGTGATGAAACTGGTTATCATGATCATGTGGTCAGTTGTGCTTTTTATGTCTTCTAGCTGTTTAAGAAGTCCAGTATTGGTATGTTTTATACGGTTGGACTCATTGCGGACTGACTCTATAGGTACTCTCCCTTTGGCATCGCCTGCTTGATCTGTGGAAAGATCATCTCTATCAAAGATCTGGAGGTGGTGGCCAGGCAGCTGGGGATGTACATGATCACGGTTATTATTGGTCTGATCATCCATGGTGCCATCTTCCTGCCATGCATATACTTTGCAATTGTTCGGAAAAACCCGTTCTCGTTCTTCATGGGCATCTTCCAGGCTTGGATCACGGCTCTGGGCACAGCCTCTAGGTATGAAATGACTCTGCATGATCTTTACATAAATTATATATTCATTCCACGGAGCCATGCATTTGTTATTAAAATGTAACGTTACACAGCCTGAAAGATTTTGATTTGCTTTTCACAATAAGCAAATTTACAGAAATTGTTGATGCTAATGTTTGCTATACTAACGGTCCAAAATTAGCAGTTTTAGTGCTGGATAGTTTGTGTCAATATAAGCAATAAAGTAATTGCTTTATACAGTTTATACTGTATTTAGGCATTTTTAATTAAAAACGTACTCGCACAACTCCAGCCCAGGTCAGTTACATCGCATCTCATTGGTTGTTATGTCATGACATCATGACACATGAGAAACGGCCTGGTTTGGTGTTACTGACCTGTCACCATATTTGATTTAGACTGAATGAGGAGTGAGATTTGAATAAGCCAGGTTTATTTCAATTAGTCTGACTTATTTTGAATCAGATTAATTGACAATAAATCGGAATAATTTACATAAACCTGGCTTATTTGATAATCTTGTTTTATGAAACAGGCTCCTACATTCGATTTTCTTGTAAACACTATATGTGCAATTTGGTGGGCGGGACTAAACAGGCAGTCATGTAGAGTATGTGTGTGGCTAAGCAGAGTGATGTAGAACTGTGGGCGGGGTTTAACAGGCTGTAGTGTAGAAGCAGGCATTGATCTTCATCTTCTGCAGATGCAGATTTTTTTTTTTTTTACAAAACTATTTGCTTTAATGCTGGCTCCAAAAAAATATTTAAAAATCACAAATTACCGGTTATTACACGGCAGCATAACACCAAGCATAATTTATTATCTGGGAATTTTCCTCTTCTTCTTTTTCTAGTGCTGGCACACTTCCCGTAACGTTCCGGTGTCTTGAGGAAAACCTTGGTATTGACAAGAGAGTTACACGTTTTGTGCTTCCTGTTGGAGCAACAATTAACATGGATGGAACAGCCCTCTATGAGGCAGTGGCTGCCATTTTTATTGCCCAGATGAACGGAATAGATTTAGATCCTGGTCAAATTGTCACTGTCAGGTAAGACAAAAGAGGCTACATAATATATATAAACTTAACCGATGTACTGTGCACTAGCTTAATGTTACAGACTGGTAGAGCTAAGCATAAAAAATATATTAAGCATATATTCCTGGGTTTTTGTAGGTTATTATGTTCAACTATATTATTTCCTATTAATCAAGTTCATCAAATGTAGCCCACTATCAAAACAATACACATTTTGACTGCAGACACATTAAATAGGTGTATATCTTATCTACTGTACATGCTTACATCCGCTGGAAATGGATCATTAGAAGGTTAAGTGGGATGCCTAAAGTTTCCTTTCATAGGGTCTGGTGCTATGGGTTCTCCCACCAAGTGTGATGATTGTCTGATTGCCTTCTATATTATTTGGCTGATGGCGCTAACACCATAGTGTCACTGGTGCATTTAAAGGACATGCTTGTGCTATCACAACTCTTTTTTAAATTGTTATCTGTCTGTGCTTAATTTGCTTGAAATCACTGGTTTTATCAGATTTTAGCCACACGTTGAGTGGATTTATTATTCTAACGGGGAGCACAAGAGCTTTACTGTGTAAGTACACATGTATTAGGGCCACTTTAATATAAAGTGGGACCTGTAAGGCAATAAGTATAATGGAGTGATATTTCAACGTAACTTATACACCCTTAGCTAATGCTTAATGTTTCATTTTCAAAAAAAAAAAAAAAAAAGCAATGTCACTGAATTATTCCTGCACTGTGATGTTGCTTCCAAATCACTTTTGTTAAACAAATATTGAAATGTAATATTAATAAATAAAGCATGAATTCATGTACAAGCAAGTACATTTAGAAGTCATGCATTCAATCACATTTAAAAATGTTAATATGATAAACTCAATGGCCCGGTTTCATAGACAGAGTTTAGCCTAAGCCAGGATTAGGCCATAGTTCAATTAGGACATTTAAGTAATTTTTATAAACATGCCTTAGAAAAAAGACAAAACAAAGCCACTGTCTTGTTATAAGAGCAGTCAGTGCAAGTTTATATCATTTGAAACAGCTCAGATTTACATTTACTCTTAGACTAGGCTTAAGCTTTGTCTGTGAAACCAGGGGAATAGGATTTTGAACTTCTCAACACAAAAAATGATTGTATTATCTTTATAATATATTCTTTTATTCTATTGAACACTTAAATATCAACTTATCTTCTACAGTCAGTTAAAAGCACAACTACAGCTAATTAAGGTCTTTAAGATCACTGTAAGATCAGATTTAATTTGGTGTCTGTGCAACATTTTATAAATGAGATCAAAACACAAAGGAAAGTAAAGTAAAGTAAGGGAAAGGAAAGGAAAGGAATTAAAATAGATTAATTCTCGTCATTATACATTATCATCACTCTGTTCTACTCAGCATGGAACGATTAGTTGTGGCATAAATCAAACAATGGCTTTACAGAAACTTACAAAAATAGAAGTGCTTCACAGAGGCTATTTTATTTTTCTACTCTAGTTATGAGATTATCGAGGCACTGCATTAGTTTGATTTTTGGTGTTTCGATGCTGAGCTCAAAGCTATGAAAGGTCAGTGTCTTATTCTTCCCAGACCCTCACTCCATAACTCATTCTGCTTTGTAAGTCCATGTATTAGGGCAGATACTCATTCATTTTTGGGGAAAAGAACCAGAATCTGGATGGAAATGCTACCTTCCCAGAAAAAATCTCTTAATTTACAGTCTGTATTTTTCTGTGCTGAAAAAGGATGACTGATTGTGGTAAATCCTGAAATGTTGCCTGTGCATGCACAGGGTGTTATGGCAGCAGTAATACAGGTAAATCTAATCCACAATCTAATCCATCTAATCCCAAGAGCCTTCTCTGCTAGAAGTAGTGACACGAGTAGTTTAACTATATTTCTCAGTAGTGTGGTGGTAGCATCACTGTTTTCTGAATCAAATAGCTTTTCAATAACAAAGCACTATTTTTGATCAAGTAGCACTGTACTGTCAACAAAAGCTAATTTTCCAAAGCATTTCTGAAACTCAAGCTCAAATCAGAAATATAACCGCCAAGGATCACTGATATGTGATATATGACACCACCACCACTAAACCTTGTACACCATTGGGGTCCTCAAACTGTCAGGCAAACCTCAGTTTTCCTCCCGCCTCTCTCGTCAATAAAGTGCAGCGTGCAGTTTGGAGCATGTCAGTTTGTTTGCAGTCAAATAAAGAACTGTTGAATGAAAAAAGCACAGCGTTTTCTTTACTCGAGAAACACCATATTTATAAAGGCTAATGTTTTTTTGTTTGTTTATGGAACAGAGAGTAGTGTCTTATTCTGTCATTTATTGTCGAGTTACAGCCAAATAGCTTGTACGAAGCACTGAATCTTTTATAATAAGACATTTTGACCATACAACAGAAAATCTGTCTGCCCATTTAGCAACAGAACGTCTCGGTTTATGTATTGTAACCCTCTTTCCCTGAAGAAGGGAATGGAGACGTCACAACGGTGACCGACGAATAGGAATCTCGCTTCGAGATGCCAAAAGAACTCTACCTGTACAAACATGCCAATGAATTTCATTGACATACGCTGATTAGGATCAGCTGAACCCAATCGCGGTCCGAGTATAAGTAGGTCAGCAAATCTAGCGTTCATTAGGTTTTTGCTGAGAAGCCGAGCCTGTGTTACGGCCCCTAGCAACGGTACACCCCCTATGGCGACGGGACGTGTTGTCTCCATTCCCTTCTTCAGGGTTACAATACGTAACCGAGATCTAAGGATCAAGGATACATCACCTCAAGGGCCCATCCACTATCCAGTGGGCCATCTTCTGCTTAGAGACGCCATTCCCCTTCTGCGGACCTCCATGACAAATGAATAGCTGGTTTGAGGTCCTGAAGCTCTGTGCCCAATCTACGTAACACCGTAGTGCTCGGACGGGACACAGCAACAGTAAGGTTGGGTCTGCCTCCTCTGAGGACAGCGCTTGAAGGTTCACTACCTGATCTCTGAAGGGAGTGGTAGGAACCTTGGGCACATAGCCGGGCCGTGGTCTCAGGGTTACGTGAGAGTCCTCGGGCCCAAACTCGAGGCACGAATCGCCGACTGAATATGCCTGCAGGTCCCCTGCCCTCTTGATGGAGGCCATTGCGAGCAGGAGGAGCGTTTTCATTGATAAAAACCTCGATTACTGGCAAAGGCTCAAAGGGATCCTTTCTCAATGCTCTGAGTACAAGAGTGAGATCCCAAGAGGGAATACTAGAGGGCCGAGGAGAATTTAGCCTCCTAGCCCCCCTGAGAAACCTGATGATTAGATCATGCTTACCCAGAGACCTGTCATTGACAAGGTTGTGGTTTGCAGCGATAGCAGCCACATAGACTTTAAGAGTGGGGGGTGACAGCCTTCGCTCCAACCCTTGCTGCAGAAAAGAAGCACGGATCCAATCGGGCATGTTCGGGGGTCTTCTCTTCGAGAAGAGCACAAGTCGACGAACAGGTTCCATTGAGGGTGACTGCACAGACGCTGCCTCTCCTCAGGCTTTTATAAGCATAGTCATTGACAGGCCCGGGAGGGGAGTCACAGGTAACCCTGCCAGGAGGTAGAAGTCTGCGGATACAGTTGCCTCCAACAGACCTCTCAACCTGAGGGACCCCCGTGTAGCCCCTCGCTACGCCACCATCAAGGGTGGTAAAGGAGGATAACCCGCTGGATCGCTTCCTGGCAGTAAAAATTGCCTTCCATGACCAAGTACGCTCATTATGCACCTCCGGGAAGAAAGGCACCGAAGTGGGCCTCTGCACCTCAGTACGGGGCACACCTTAGTACCATGCCGCCTCTGAGGCTCAGGACGCTGTGGAGGGTTCCACTTAATCCCGATCCCCCTGGAGGACCAGGAAAGCATAGTGACTAGTTCTGGATCAGTATCCGGTATGGTTAAGTTTCCATCGGACACCGCTCCAAAACCAAATGCTTCATTTCCAGAACCGTACTCTTCTTCCGATGCAGTAACCGACATCTGATCATCAGGGGGAGCTCTAGCATGCTCAATGCCCAGGCATGTAAACAACGTTCGTGACTGTCCGCTGACGCCAGGAAACGATCACATCCAACAACGCACTGGTGGTATGACATTCCTCGTTAAAGGAAGCGTCTTTAAAAAGACGTACCACCCGTGAGTACTCTTTTAGCTTTGCTCTTTTGTGAAAGGCTGAAGCAAACAGGGAAGATGGCCGCTCGGTAAACAAGTCCAGATAGTGCACTACAAATGTTACCGCCACTCGACTGGAACCACCGTCGCTGCAACGCTGTAACACCCGCCTTTCTCCGTCGTTTTGCAGAGTAGAATGGCTCCAAGAACGTTCGCATGAACTGCTCGGCTCTGCATCTCAAAGCGAGATTCCTATTCGTCGGTCACCGACGTGACGTCGAAGTGACCGACTGAAAGGGAACAGAGCTGCAATAGCGCAATGCAATAGAATGGAATGGAACGCAATGCCGTGCAATGGAATAAAATAGAACAGAATGCAATTTAATAGACTATAAGGGAATGTGATGCAATGGAATGGAATGGAAAAGAATCTAATTGAAGTGAATGCAATAGAATAGAACAGAACCGTGCAGCATATAACCTTTTAGATGTGACTATTTTGACTGCATTCAGCCTGGAGTGCCAAACCTCTTGAATATACATTACAGCATACTAAAATCTGGCAGTGGTTTGCTGCATGAGCCTTAAGAAAGACTGTGAGGGCAAATCCATATGCATACAGCAATATGTAAAGCGATAATCGATGTGGAATTCAGAGCAGGCCATGCTTAAATAATCCTGCTGAAATATGAATAAATGAAGCTGTACAAATTGAAGCCAGTGAGGATTTTGTGACACCAACAATAATAATAATCATTATTATTATTATGAACGCTCGCAGAAATCCTGTGGGAGGCGAAGAGCGTTCCTCAAGAGGAGTTTTTGAGCAAATGAGAGACATTCACTCATTCTCATTAAGGATGTAATCTGCAGCCCCCCCGCCAGATCAGCTCAGTAATAAGCAGAGAAAATAATCTGCTTTATTGATAGGCATATGTAGGTTCGAGTGTACCGACTGCCAGGTACTTATCTTTTTTTGCGCATGTGGTGTCTCACAGGAGGATATAATACTTTGTGACTAACTCCCGAGGCTAAAAGTTCTTCAAATTCATTATTTCCTATTTCCCACTGATACATTTTAGCCTCCGAACCAGGGAATTTAATATGATGGCAGACAATCTGTGCCAGCAGTTAACTAGAGAACGAACAAAAACATCATGTCAGCTGACAGAGTATTTCTCAAAGACTGTGCATATTTTAAAATTTCACTTGTGCTTTAGAAAAGCTCATTTTCTTTTTACAGGACATTTTTTTATGTGCAAACGTGAAAAGATGCTAATATTTCAGCACTTTATTGTGTAAATCATTCAAAACTAAATATGGGACAGCCAGCGTCAGTGTACTGCAAATACCCTGCAGTTTTATGTAGGGTTACCTTAAAGTAGGAGATTATTTCATTATTTGTAGAAATTAAAAAAAAAACTGTTGTTTTTTTTGGTTGTAAGTGATTACGTGTAATCTGGATTACATCATCGGCTTCCAAAAATTAAGGACTTGTAATTAGATTGCATTACATTTTAAAATACTTGTAATCTTATTACTTGTATTACTTAATACTTGTAATTACATATTACTTACATGGTCACATGACAGGCAGGTAATTTGGAAATTTGGAAATATTTCGTTTTATATTCATACAGAGATTGCTTTAAATTCACCTTCTTGTCTTAATTAATTAAGTACTTGTAGTTACACAACATTTTAAATTACTTGTAATCAGATTACTTTAAATACATAACTGTATATTACTCACATGTTCACAATAACAGGTAATCAGGTAATCATATATTTAATTTAATATTTGAATGAAATGCACAACACTGTCAGTTATTGTCTGATGTGCTGTACTTTAAAATTATAATTACAGATTTAAGAAAATTCATATTTGTGTACAATGATTGCTTTGAATGCAGCTGGGTTATTATAATGCAATGCTGGGTTGCAAGTGATTATATGTAATCTGGATTCCATCTTCAGGTTCAAAAATCAAGTACTTGTAATTAGATTGCATTATTACAATTTAAAATCATGAAGTTACTTTTTTTACTGAATGCATATTGCTCACATGGTCACATGGCAGGCAGGTAAACAGTAAAATATTTTCATATTTTTATTGAAATGCAAAACTCTTTCAGTAGTAGTTTATGCTGTATTTTATAACAATGACAGATTGGTGAATATTTTTATTCATGTGCAGCGATTGCTTTGAATGCATCCATTACATATAATCTGGATGATGTAGTCAAATTCTGAAAATTAAGTACTTTACACTTTACATTTTATAAGATTTTAGATTTTAGATTAGATGATTATATATTATTCACATGGTCACATGCAGACATGCATTTAAAATGTCTTTTTAATAAAGCATTTTATTTTGAATGAAATGTTTATTTTATTTTACATTCTTATGATTACTTTTTATTAAATACTCAACCCCCCAAAGTTTCTTCACAAACCCCAGTTTGGGAAACTTTGGCGTATAATAACGTTTAATGCACTTCATCTTGTTAATAATGGAATAATTGTATTTTAGATCAGTATGGTCCAAAATTATTCGGTCCCACTTTATATTAGTTGGCCTTAGCTACTATGTACTTACATTTAAATTACCCACAATGCACTTATTAGATACCAAACCTGTTTTACATTATACTCATATTTTTACAAAATATAATTACACCTGTAATTAATTTCTGTATTTACAATGTTGAACTTAAACTTACCTGTATCCACCCCAATAGCAGCAAAAGTGTTTTCCAATACAATATGACCACAATAAGCACATTGTAATATTTTTAAGGTACAGTAAGTACATAGTAGTTAAGTCCAAATAATAATATTTTATTAATAATATAAAGTATAAATATAAAAAGATATTAATAATATTAAGTGTAAGTGATTATCCCATTTAAATCAATGTGATTAGTAAAAAGCACCTGAAATTTGCGATGTAGTGGATTACGGTAAGTTACAGTTTTTGTCATGCAGTTTGTCTGTTTTAAAAACGTCAGTCTCTACACAGGAGTGTCCTTCAGTGGCTGTCCCGCTCGGAAAAACACGGCGGGTTTGTTTGGAGTCGAACTGTCGCCCATCTCACGCTGTGAGTGAGTGTGTCTTTCCAATTTTCATCATGTGATTTTCTGTCTTCCTGCAGGGCCTCGCTGCTGTACGTGGCTTATTGTGTACAATACCTTGACACAAACTTCCTCTTTTAAGTACAGAGTTCAGACTTCAGAGGACGTGCGGTGTTTATGTGAGTGTATATCTCATTTCTTCTAGTGACCTTGGGCACAGCGACACGGGCGAGTTCTGAAGCTCCGATTTGACACGTCGAGATGTTGCGGTAAAGGTGGAATGCGAGATAATTTTGGGTTTTTTGCCCTCCTCGGAGCAAACTGAAGTAAGGAAATGTGGAGTCCTTCTCCAGAGATTACAGGTAATACAGTCCATTGCCCCCATAAACATGCTTGACACAAGGCCCTCATGATGGAGCGATTGCTCCGGGAGAGACTTTTTCACACTTTAATGTGCCTTAAATGAGCTGGAGAAGTCAGCGAGGACTTTGAGATGCTGCGCCAAGAGAGAGGCCGCGGTAAACTACCTCTGCGCTCGCCTCAAAAATGACATGGAATTACATCATGAGTTCACTGAGAATCTGCATGCGACTTCTCGTTAAGAGCCCAAATACTCGTGCATCTGGGACCGGTTGAAAGTGGATCTAAATTATCAATAAAAAATAATTTCTATCTATCTGAGCCTCACAAAGTTTGCGCATGAGGACATTTTCAAGTCGTTATTCCATAATGCATAATTTAACATTTTAAAAAGTTTATTTTTATCTTAAAATGTGTACAATATTTTTTACGACCAGTGTGAAGTATCAGACTATTTTATTTATTTAATGTTTATAGTGCAGTGTATTCCACCCGATATTTTAAGTTCACAGCATCACAGTTTTGTGAAATAAAAAAAAATGTAGCTTTATTTTGTATATCATTCTAATTTAAAAAAAGCACTGTTTTTTTTTTATGAAAAAAACACCAGCATGAAAGATTAGACTTAAATCTTAAATCTTTTATGTTAATATTGCATTCTATTCCATCTAATTTGCCAAATTCACATCATCTCAGTTTGTTTCCTAAGCTTTATTTTTGAACACGGTGGCACCAGTAAACATTTGATGTAATCCAATTTTATAAAGGACATTAGTCTCTTATTATTTGTATAACACTAGCATAATAAATTTAACTCAAACCTTATCATATTTGATCTCCTATATGTTTATATTTCAGTGCAACACTGCATTTTGTTATTTGAGTTTTATTTTATAACATGAAAACATCTATATTCATAAAAAGACAAACACCTGCGATCATCTTTTTGATTTTAAGATATTACAGTGATTTATTGTTTTAAATGCATCTTGTTCTTTATAATGCATATTATCATTATTATGCATATTTTACTTTTTCAGTTCAAAGTGATCAAAACGTTAAATAATCAGATCTGTTAAATACATATAATGCAACAGACAATTCTCCCTTTATAGTGTAATATAGTTTCCACATTTCATATTGCACTAAGAGAGGAAGCATTTATTCTTTGTACCAGTGTTTGGCAGCAGAAATTGATCAATTGCTTTTAACAAGTGGCAAAAAGAATAAAAACAGCTGATAACACTATAAGCATGATTTATTTGTGATGCTATCTGGCCATGCATCATTCTGAAGGACTGTCCTGTTAAAACATATTAGAAGTGCAAATTAATTTTATATACTGTACCATTATGACCTTTGGGAATCAAAATATTTAACATTGCTTTTTTCCCCCTCAAGTATAAGCATGGCAATAGTAATAATATCTCTCAGATGTGCCATTGCTCATATATTTCCAGTAGAGAGAAAGCACTTTTACACACTTGAGGGAGGGGAAAAAAAATCTTTTGTGTGTTGAAGCAACACGGAGGATATTTGGGCCATAGGCGGCAACTTCTATTATCATGGCTGGAGTGTTTAGTGAGGCTGAAAGGGATCAAATCGCTAAAAATCAATGAGCGCTTTAAAAGACACAGTGAATCAGAGTGTGCTGACCAATCGTCCATAGGTTCAATTCCTCAAAGGATTGTTAGGTTGGATAAATGTGGCTTTTTCCTCATCTGATACTATCGCTGTAGTGTCAAATACACCCATGCTGGAGAGAAATCCCGCCCGTGATAGTGTGCTGGCTTCTGAACATGCGTTTAAATGGGTGTTGTGTTTAGGAAATGTGGCATTTTGAGCCTTTTTACATAAACTGTGTCGACTTGGACGAGTCGTGTGCTGCTGTTTTACCAGCCCCACACTGTTTGAGGCAATATTTTCATGCAATGGGCTGAGGTTTTGTGTTTTAGGAATAGTAGAAAGAAAAGTTTAAGTGCACTTTATTTGCATCTGTATGTTATAATGGCCCCGACTTTTTATAACAATGTGCATGTATCTCTGCTTTATCTATGCGTCTTTTACAAGGCCATATTTTTTCTCCACTTCAGAAGCACTCACACGCACCACAATTGAGTTTTATTCCTATCTACATTTTGAAGGTATTTACATTCATATATATTATGCCTAATAATATTGTAAAGGTATTTTTTGACATCCACTGTTTAGATGTATATTCAGGAAACATGCAGTGCATATATAATTCGATATAATGAAATCATTTAGACATCAGAAACATGTCATGCAGAAAAATACCAATGTCATAAACCAACTGGAAAAGTATGGCAACATCTTTTAGTTAAATATTCCATCTAATATTCACCTGTTCTGTCTCGCCTTAAGCTAAGAAAACACGATGGGCACGTTATGATAGTTGCCACCTGATGATAGTCGAGAGATAACGTCAAAATCTTGGCCTGAAACCTCCATATATCAGCGCTTACCTCGTGTCAGCGGTTTCTGTGTGCCAAAAAACAGAGGCACCTTTTGGTTCTGCAAGCGAACAAATTTCGTCATTCCTCCATTCGTCAAAAGATTTTCTCATGCGCTTGTTTGAATAGTTGCATCTCTACCTTTCCCATTGGATCTCCTTTCCAGAAAAGAAAAAGCATATCTATTCAAAAGCCATTTAGTTCATTCCTTTCTTGGCCTGTAAACGCATTCATCAATTGTTCTGCTTTGTAGATGGCTTTCTAATGCTAATCTGCCGTGTTAAATATCTTTTTGTTCCCCTTTCACCGTTTTGTCATTCAGTTTATCCAGTTTTGGTCACCCATTTTATTTATTTATGCGCCTGGCTCCATTCATGCGCTCATGTATTTTTTATTATGTTGTTTCACTGTCATCCAGTGTCAACTCACTCTATTCAATGTAGGCTACTTGAAGGACTCGGAGGGACAAAGCGTGTACACATTGCAGCGCTATTCACCCCGGCCAGCTGGATTGCCTGAAAAAAAAGGGGGGAAGAAAAAAAAAACCTTGTGAAAAGAAATCCTCAACAATGAACACAGAAGAAGTGCACAATGCTAACAGTTTTCCAAATACCACTGATTGCTTTAACCACAATGAGGGAAAGCAGGCGCTTTTTGCTGAGCTCCACTTCAACAAACAACAGGCTCACAAAGGCCTCCCAACTCATGTTTTGTTCCGAGACAAAACCTCCTCGACTGTCTAAATGCTCCTACTGAAGGGAGACAAAGTTCTTTCAGTTAGTGCCCCCTTTTTTTAAAGCGGAGGGAGAAAAGGGAGCCGAGGGAAAAAAGGAAAAATGGTCACTGGGCTGGTAATGTGTGCTCTTTTGTGGATCGGACGACCTTTTCAGGCATTTCCGTGTGCAAAAAATCTGCTTTTAGCTCATTTGAAATATGCATATGTGCTGATTTTTCAGCTATTAGCCGAATCAACCCGGTTGCACCTGCAAAAGTCATTGTTAAGGTCAGGGCAGGTAGAGAGAAATCAGCACATTTCCACCTTAATATGAAGAGATCATCTCAAAAATCATGTTTTCCATGGTGCATTCCAGTTAATCTCCAACTATAGTTATTTTGGACACAGTTTTGAGCCTACTATTGGAAGTAAATCAGTTATTAAATGCTAACATTGAAATGCAAATCTTTCCGTTTTTCAGGAGTTTTGGAAAAGTCCGAAAGGTCAAATATAAAAGAATCAATAGTAACTTAAATATCTTGTGTTGCATTGAAATGCAAATCTTTAAAAAATTATTCTACAGTGGTTTTGCAAACGTGCAAAAGGTCACCTATGGAATGAAAAAAGAAGCATTCTTGAAAACGTGCATGTCCTTTAAATAATGTGCATGACATAAACGAAACGTACTATATCGCGCTCAGTTGCAAACAAAAAATAACGTGCAAAAGGTCATCAAGAAGCTGCTCTGAAACTAAAGGATCATTCTTGAAAAGGTGTCTGTCCTGTAAATAACGTGCTTGTACACAGCCCCGTGATTTGTTGATTGGTCTGGTTCATAACAAGTGAAACAAGGTCACTTCTCCAAAGCGAAGCAGGAAGTTCCGTGGAGAGCAGCGATGGCGGGGTGACAATAGAGAATACAGGCCAGTGAAAAGATTCAATTAACCGTGGCGGAGGTAATTATCCCTGGACAGTCCAAATTAGTTGTGCATAATTGGTCTGAGCCATATGAATTAACTTCTTAATGTAATCTAAGAGGGCAGTTTACATTAAGAACGACCCGGCGCGGAGCCTATTGGGAAGGAGGGCGTACGCAATAATTCTGCCGTGTGGTTATTAAATGCATAATTAAGGTGAGCGCATAAAACAATTAAATAGACTAGTGTTCCCGTTTTTAAAGAAAAGTGCCCGAAAGGCCTAAACGGTTTCGTTTTTCTGCTTTAAAGTAAACTCCTCAGCTTTATCTTCCTTCCTATTCATGATCGGAGTTGTGATAAATCAGGATTTTGGCTCTTGATTACAAAGACCTGCTTGAGATTTCTGAGTAATTCTATTCAAAGCCCGAACAAAAGCGTCCTTTAGAGGATACTTTACACTTCACCTGGTCCGACCAAGTAAAGGCATTCAAGATACAAATCTTGTTCGCCATTCATCAAGAACTACAGAGCAATTTCCTTTTTCCGCATACGCTTTATTATATCCCCCTTGTTCAATAAATGAACGATAGGCATTTTAAGTACATATAAGTGGAATTATGCAAAACATATAACATACAATTTCACTTCGAGTTAGTAAAAAACGGACTGACTTTCTTTACGTGAACGCATCTGATGTAGAATATGTCGAAATTTCTGAAACCTGGGCATGTTGTTTCTTTTGAATAAATTACACTTATAAGTGCTCGTGGTCTCCCTTTGTGCAAATATCAAAGGACACGGCGTGTCCCACGATCAACAAATAGGGTAGTTTCACTGACTGAACAATAAATATTACATACATCCATGGAATAGTATTCGAAACTCAAAATATACACCTGATTTCTAGTCCAACAGCTCCGGCATTTGGAGCACTAACCAGATATGATTTAATAAAACTGTACGCATTTACAGCAACATGAATGATTTGAAGAAAAAGCAAGAAAAAAGAAAATGCGCGGGAATTCATCAATGTTGATTTTCATAATAAAACAATGCTTTTTTTCCTCCAATATAGCTAAAATGCAACCGCTTGAACAGCATCATCCGATTTTCTCTGCACATGGTAAACTAGTTACAGAGTCAACAGGTTAGTCTGACGTGGTAGCTTTTCATAAAATTATTCACATTGATAAAGGCGTGCTGGATTCGCTCGTTCATATCCACGCCGAAGAGTTTTACCTTACACCAAGGCATTAATCATGATACAAACACATGTGATATCTGATATGACGATCGTGGCATCACATGTTCATGCTCCACGTGTATTGCGTTGATTTCACATTTAGAAACTTTTCAGAGTCTCATAACGCCGCCGCGTACGCGGGATACGGTTCAAGTTGTGGTTTGCCCATTCCAGGTAGTAAAATGTAGGCGAGAGGTGGCTGGAGCCCCGCGGACGGCCAAGCGGCGCAGTTGCAGGGGATCATGTAGCCCGGGTTACCCGGCGATGGATGGGAATGCGTGTGGGTGTGTGCGCCGGTTCCGACAGCGCCCGCTCCGGAGAAAGCCGTCGCTGCTGTCGGGTAACCCAGCGGTGAGGCGTACGGGAAAGACGGTGGAGAAAGTTCTGTCATTTTCGAGCCGAGGTCAAAAAACGAGTAGGGGTTTGCAGACATGGCAGGGTTGAAGAACACCCTCGCCGCGGCTGCCGCAGCCGCCGCCGCCGCTTTATCGGGGTTGCTCATTAACGACTCGGTAAGCACTCCGCTCGGTAAGCCGCCCACTTTAAGCGCCTCGTGCTCTCCCAAATTATACGCCACCGGGAACGCGAATTTGTCTTTCTTCATTAAAGTCTTGGGCTTTCGCCTGGGTCTGTATTTGTAGTCAGGGTGTTCCTTCATGTGCATCGCCCGCAGTCGCTTCGCTTCGTCGATGAACGGCCTCTTTTCAGACTCCGTCAAAAGTTTCCACTCCGCTCCCAATCGCTTGCTGATTTCGGAGTTGTGCATTTTCGGATTTTCTTGGGCCATTTTCCGCCGCTGCGCTCGGGACCACACCATGAACGCGTTCATAGGACGCTTAACGTGATCCATGGGCTTGGACATGATGGCAAGCGTTCGCTTCACCTGCTCAGGTAAAAATCCGCTGGCAGAAATCGTCCGCGCTTTGCGTGATTTTAAAAGTACGCGTGGTAAAAGTCTCCGAGCTTGCTTCAAACTCGCTGCTTCATTCCGCCGAGGGGGCAAAAAGGCAAGTCCAGGCGTAATTCTTCTTTAACTTTCACGAAAGCAATGTTCTGAGATGCATCGTTAGTATATCCTCAAAAAGTAGCCTAGCAGATGAAGTCGAAGGGATAAACAAGAAGCCGTCTTCCTCCTTAGCTCTGCTCGCTTTTTGTTTTCCTCTTCACCATGGTGAAGCAACCGCAGCTGATAACTTAAATGGAGTGATTGTCAACCGAGAGCTGCAACATGTGAAATAAAGAGCGCACTGGCAGGTACTGAAAGGGCCTTCGGCGCATGCGCACTACAGCTGTCAGACCTGGGGCGCTCCAAAATCCCACCCAGCGCGCGGAGCGAGAGTGAAATGATAAACTCACTTTGCTCAGAGTGAAAAGCAACCCGGCATCGTGTGTGTCTGTGTGTGCGTTCCCGCGTAAGCGTTCAGGACACAGCATATGAGTGTACTTTAATAATAGCCTTCTCAACGCAAGCGTGCGCTAATTATACGATTTACGCATTTAAAATACATTTCGCAGGGGATTTTAGCGGAGGTTCGTCTCTCACAAGCCGAATTGAAAATTCTAGGAACATTTTTTTGAAACAAAACAGCATGCGAGTCTTTGTTGATAAATGATGTAATATTAAAAATATTTATGTTTTTTCAGCGTTCCGTTCAATCACGATCCTAAAGAAAAGTGTGCGGCTGTTGCTATGGTTACCTCCTCAGGTGAACGCGATTTTCGTCTATTTAACGCCAAGTTTTTAATTACTCATTTGCATTTTAACTGTCTGTTTTGTTTAGTTCCTGAAACGTTCGAGAACCCATTGACCGTCAATGTTGAGTCACCTTCAGCAAATATAACCTATAAATCCTTTTTTTATTTATATGCTGTGTTCATATGCCCGATCAGGGTGCGTTCCATTTGGACAGAATGAAATAAGCATGTAATAAATGATAGGTAAAAATTAATGAACTTACACGTATGCAATACATCACGAAATTAAATCTGAGAAAATATCAGCTGTCTCTAATTGATCTGAATATTGCACTAAAACACACACGCATTAATAAGCTAGATAAAGCGCGAGGTGTTTATCGCACTCAGAGAACTTTTTCTTCCAGACAGTTTCTCTCAGACTTCAAAGGATTTTCCGAAGGCAGCGCATCGTGACCCGAAAATGAGGTTGAGGAATATTTCACTGTGCAATTACAGATATCTGAGAGAGTCCTTGTGTAAATTGTATGTTTAAGTGGATTCTGCGCGCACCTTCTCTGTTGTTCGCTATTATTAAAATTATACCTAAAATGACAGCTTTTAACAAGTGGCCAAATCAGAAACTGGCTTTGCAGTTAGACCTATTAACATCAGTGCATACGTTTGCATTTAAAACAGAAAATCAGCCTGCATGCATGCCAGTTTTATTCTAATAATTTGTGTTTGTTGTTATTATTTTTATCCAAATCGAAAGTCAAAGCATCTAATTCATTTAAAGAGATCGGCGCGTAATCCGGCTTTGATGATTAATAATCATACATTTAAAAGAGGCAGAGCCTTGTAAGGGAGCAAAACGATGCAGATAAGAAAAATGCATTCATATTTATCGTGAAGAAAGTCATCTGTGAATTGAAAGACAAGCAGCGCTAAATGCTGAGCAGTGTTTGAAGTCTATTGTTCGCCATAAGCCTGGTTTCCTCTCCATTATTTGGCCAAACGTGGCTTCTGAAATTTAATTACGCCTATCGAATGAGATTAATGTTGTACTGTTATGGCGTTGTGCCCTCGGCCTTCATGTGCATGTCTTTTGTTCAGGCCAAAGTCCGGCGGGGTACAGTAAAGATATGATGATGATGATGATGACGATGAGTGATTGACAGCAGCTCTGACGTGTCGATCTCTGTCCAGCTCTCTTCTCTGGCCATGCAGTTTATCTTTCAGCTGCTTCAGGCCACCGCAAAAATATCATGTGAGCGGCCAAGACCTTCTTTTAAACCCTTCAAACAGTCATAACAGATGATTAAGAAAAAATAAATAAAATCAAAGCAAACACCGCAGCCTCTGCTCCGATGCCAATATATATTTTAAGCACCAAAATAACACACGCACACACAGCAAGTACAAAAATGATTTTAAAATGAATAGTGTAAACTTAATTTTTAATTATATCAATGATATGCCATTTTATATCTGGTGGTCTGTTGAATGTTAACAGAATTATGATTAATGATGTATTGCTTAGCCTATATATATTTTTATTAATGGTTATTGATTGTGTGTGTGTATGTGTGTGTGTGTGTGTGTGACCAGTGCATGAACATGCCTACAAATTGTAAATAAATGTATATATTTATACATATAGAGACCCAGATAAAATATTGTTTATATACATTTTATTTTAATCATGTTCAATGTGTGTATACACACACACACACACATACATATTGACATTTCAAAGTTCAGCTTATACATTTTTACCCATTCCTTTACTGTAATGTAACGTAATGCAAATATTCAATAAGTACATAAAAGAGGAGCGTGTAAAGAAAGTTTGAGGCACACCGAACCTATTTGATTTAAGGTTTTTGACCGTGAGCTTTTATATGAACTCCGTGTGAACTTGAATCTGACTTTAGAGTTTCTCAAACAGCAAA
The DNA here is from genome assembly GCA_032353835.1 of Enteromius viviparus. NCBI lineage: Eukaryota > Metazoa > Chordata > Actinopteri > Cypriniformes > Cyprinidae > Enteromius > Enteromius viviparus. The sequence continues at coordinate 1,809,980 of JAUCNO010001888.1, forward strand.
GGAAGCGATTCGCAGGAAGGAAACTGTTTCATGAAGAGATGGGCATTTCTTTGTAGAAGTTGTACACTTTGCCTATCGTGCCATCTCTCAGTGACACAGGACTGCAGCAGAGCTCTTCAAACTAAAGCTGGGGTGTGGAGGCGCTTTCTCACTGATGAAAGAGTCATCATTACAGGAGGCTGGAGAATATCGCTGACTCTTATCAGATACTCCCTTCCTCTAGTTTGAGATGGTTAACTGCATAACCTAAATCAGCCAACAGTGGATGGTGGAAAACAAATTGTGTTCATTGTGATTGTATTATGTGGGCTTCGTGCTTTTTTTAGGGCAAATTAAATTAGGGCAAAATTTACTGTTGATATAAACAAAAAGTTTTTGTACTTGTGTTTTGAATTGCTTGTGCTGTGCACTTAAAGAAAGCGTCAGAAAATAACCAGTATTTTGTCCGTTTTCCTACAGATTTCTCACTCTGATGAAGGTTAAAGGAAAGATTATGCATGAAAGATTCAACTTTATGGCGTATGTATCAGCAGCAGTCCTTAAACTATAACTAATTGTGTTTAAATTCACCTTGAGAGTTGAGTTTTACTAATGCAGATGCTCTATTATAAGCTAAAGAACAATAGTGAAAAATACAGATTTTAATTCGACTGAATCATTACAGTCATGGGTTTTAAAAATGATGCAGAAGCTGGCACTATTTCCAGCCCACACATTTATAGGCATAATCACATGTGTAAAAAAGATAAACAAAATACTACAAATAGCTCACGGGCATTTTGGATCGAAACGAGATCTGTGAGTTTCTGTCACTGCTGCTTTTGATAAAATGTGTGTTTGCGTTGTAGTCTTCCGTTAGGTTTGCGTCCAAATATCCAGCACAGAACAAAAAATGACAATAAAAATAATCATTGATTGGGAAAACATGACATTATCACTAGGTGAAAAAATCTGGTCCTCTCGGTGACACTCTGAAAACCAGGCATCTTTCAAAGATCAAAAAGGCAATGATGTACAGTGAGGAGCGATAAGGCATGTCTCAGTCAAAGAGTTATGCGATCCGTCTGACAGTATCTGCCTTCCTCGAGGCTGGCCGCTCGCCGTTTACCATGCGACCTTCTGAGCCGTTTGTCAAAGCAAATTTGGCCGGCGTCTCCCAAGAGCTACATGTTTAACTGAAGAATAGACTGGAGGGGGCAGGGAGAAGTATTCAGCGCTTCCACTTTCGTACCCCTGCGGTTTAGAAATCAGAGTCTTTTCCCCCCACAGGCATTGTGATGACTTTGTGATGATACACTATTTTGAAGCATTTAGCCGGTGCATTATCGCCCGCTTGCCTTTTCTCCATTCTTCCAGCTTATCGTGGCTGCATCACAGCCCGGTCCAAACAGAGAGTTGTAATTACCCAGACTGCCACCTGATAGCTGCTCCTCTATCAGCAGCATCACCGAGCGCCTCTCCGGTTTGTATCGGGCAGATACAGAGAGAGGGAGCGGGACGTAATGATAGCATTTTGAGCTGGAATCAGCTTAAACTTCACAATGTTTCTCATCCATCCTATTATCTCGTCACAATGCCTGGCTTTCTCCATACACTTCTCCTTTTTCGGCAAGAAGCAGATGTGATGTCTGACACAAAACAGAAAGCCATTCAGTCTCCTCCGCATTCAGCGTGTTTTATATGGTGTCAGTGTTCTGACTGTAGAAAGTGGAGAGTTCTTTCACCTCTTTCCCAAAAGCTAGTCCTTTGCCTCAGTGTGTGTCGTCTGTATGAGCTCACTATGAGGAACTGACTGATTGAATCCAGTTTGGACTGCAATGTCAGCATTAAGATACACAGCACATGCACATTAGGCCAAATATATGTTGTAAACAGTGAAGTAATATTATAAAGTTGGCACCATACTGATTTTTTTTTTTTCAAAAATGACACACGTAAAAGTATTTTCTTGGATTAAAATATATGGAGGTCAAAATATATTGTTGAGTGCTTTTAAAATGGGCTATACTTTAAT
>JAUCNO010001888.1:1822397-1843998 GCA_032353835.1 Enteromius viviparus
CAATTTAAGGGCCATTATTGTAACACCGCTACGTTTTGCACTTTGGACCAACGTAGTCAGGGTACGTTTTTGTATGAAACTGGGTTGCCTATTATGAGTTGTTCATGAAAGGTTCTTGGTTTTGGGAGTCCCAAAAAACAGGTTGACATGCATGCAACGTCAAATACACTCTTTTATCTTTTAGTTTTTTTTTAAATGCTCCTAAAGCGATACCTAGTGGTGAAGAGTTAATTTACATTTTCAGACCAACAAGTGGGCGGCAATATGCTAATGATTAATGCTGACCTCAACATTAAACAGCTTAAGACTCGTTTCAAAAATGACTTGTTTCAGTGTAAAAAATCTAGACTTTTCAGATTTCCTTGAAAAATTGAGATTATAATTTCTGCAGGGTCGGTTAGAGAGAGTCTGGTAGATTCACTTTTCTCTGCAGTGAGTCTGAGATCGGTGCTCTCGTTAAGGCCCGTCGCTCGCCTACAATGCAATGACATCACTGCCGAGCGTCCTTCACCTCTGCTGTTAGACCGAGGTAACCTTACTTACTGATGACTTGAGCCTCGGCCCATTGTCCCATCCTTTCATTTGCAGCTTTGCTCTGGCGGCTAGCGAGTCAAAGGCCATTTAGGCCGAGGTGATCGAGCATGCAGAGGATTTAGACTGAAAACATGCCACCGCTTTCCTATTTTCCCTCCAGCTTACGGCCAGTGGCTCAGAGCGGAAAGTTTGGCCGCCGCTCTTCCCGCTCCGACTCTCTCCGGCGGATTCGTTATCCTCCGTGTGCCGAACTCAACGCATACTGATGATGATGCTTTCAAAGACAGAAAATATGCTGTGGTAAACACTGTGATGGTAAAGATTAGTTCTTCAGTAACAAATAAAAGCGTGTTGATGATCAATTGCAGAATTTTATAAAATATAAATAAATCTTCCAGCTGTGTTTGTGGCATAATGTGGAAAAACACAGGAAATAATTTAAACTTTTCTCCATTTATTTATTTATCTATTTATTTAAATCAAGCTTAACAGTATTTATTTATTTAATAAATCCAGGAATGTTTCTGGTACTATGGCCACAGGAATATATTTATTTACTAATTTATTTAATTGTTTTATCATTTATTTATTTCTGTGTCTATTATGTATTCATTTGTTTATTTTAAATTTGTATTTATTTATTTATTTATTGTTCATTTAAAATGCATCCACTCCAGCTTTGTCAATATGTGTGAAATTAATCTGATTTAGATTTAAATTTTATTTGTGTATTTATTTAAATCCAAAACTATCAACAATATATGTGTTATTATTGGTTGTTTTTAATTTTTTTTTTTTTTTTATCTGTCAACATTTGTGGCATAATGACGATTACCACAGAAAATTATCTTTTTTATATAGTCATTTTGTTTTAGTTATTATTTTTTTAATTAATCAATCATACATTTTTTTTTTATATAAAAAAAAATTATAAATGTATTTAATTTATTAAGTGCATGTCTAAATGGTGTGTGTTGTGAACATTGTTTGCGTATGCCGTAATTTCTATTCTAATGAAATTCAGGAGAAACATCTGAGAGTTACTTTAAAGACTCTGAGAACTCCATTAAGTCTCTTGAGCTGTGAAAGAGCAACTTATATTCAGATTTTCCTCTGAGTGAGTTTGTGTGACTTTCCATTCGAATCCAACTGGTGTGAGGAACATTTCCCCATATGCTTCTGTTGGATGTGCTCTGCTGTGACTGACGTTGTTGCTTTTAAAAAGCAAAAACAACTGAAGGGCGAATCTAAATTATTTTCTGTGGCCATTGATGTTTGCCGCAATCTCTGTCGATAGAATTTAACCAGTATTGGACCTAAAAGATGCACGTGTAATTCATACCAATGAGGAACTATAATCAGAAAACATTGTTGTGTAACAAAATGAGACGTTTTTGAAGCACAAAAACATGACAAATTGGACGAGTAACTGGCAGACTGTGCTGGGAGCTTTTAAACTTGTGTTATTTATTTGACTTGACAAATGGTTTGGAGAATGGGTCTGTAAAAGGCTTCAGGAGAAGTCAGATACGCTGTTACCTCTCATTTTATGGATGAGGGAAAGTGCCAGGCGTCAGTCAATCTCATGGGATTTGCTCACGCGACTGCTGTCAGACGAACAAAACATCTATACTTGTTCACCAAAATTTGCACCATCAAGCGATTTATTTGAGAGAAGTTAATGCACAAAAAATGGCCCGAAAAGTAATTGTCTCGGCCGCATACACACACAAATCTCACACAATGCCAAAGTGAATGGGCCGCACCGTAAACCCAAACCGACTTGTATGATTGCATTTCAAATCCTGCGCATTGTGAGGTACAAAACAAATTTCAGTTTATCGTGAATATTATGCTTGATTAAGCCTCTATCATATGTCTCTTAACATGCAGCCGACCTCCTCGGGAATTTATTCGTCATGTTTATTCATTGTGCTGAGTTGTATATTTTTATATTTTTCCCGATTAACTTTATTGTGTATCCGGCAGGTTTCTCGTTCTCGTGCATCAGCATTGCTATTGGCCTTGACATCAGATAAGCCTCCCTAATATGAGGAACGTGGAGAAGAGGAAAGCACTTGTATAATAATACTCTTTGTGCAAACTTTTGTGAAGCTGAGAGGTAGGATGCTTGCTGACTGGGATGTAGATTGCTTCAGTATTCTCTATTGTGCAGCATTTCATCTTTAAAACGCAGGTAAGTGTTCTGTATTATAACGATTTTATGTTCTCCTGTGAACATATTCAATGCATTTGTCATTTTTGGGTGCTTCTTTTTAATAAATAAATGGTGATTACTACTACTAGACATTTCATTTTATTTTATGACAAAAAAGGTAACATGTTACTGATATTTTCTGAGTCTCTAAAGAACAGAACAAACAATATCACACTGCTGAATGTCACAACAATATGTTTTTATTGTACTCTACGTTTTTAATAATTAATTATTGGTAGAGCCAATAAATATGTTTTTTAATGCGTATTTGTTGGCACTTATAATTTCAGACATTTTATTTTATTTTAAGATTTAAAACACAAGTTTAAAAAAGAACCGATTTATCGGTTACCGATATTTTAAACTTTCTGAAGAATGCCAGCCCCTGGTAAGTCTCTGTCACAAAGGAGACAAGGGGCGTGCGGATCCAAATGCAGTGAGTTAATTCATAAATATAGGGTACAGTCAAGCAGGGTCAATAGACAGCAAACATTAACAACAGAAGGAAAAGACGAGAGAATAATCTAAATACAAGGCAATGGTCAGACGATCGGCAAACGGTATACAAGGGAAATGGCAGAATCTAGAGTTTGGGAACAGGCAGGGTCGAGAACGGTAAATGCACAGGAGGAAAACACAGGAAACACGAATGGCTAACAGAGGGGAAAACACAAGGTATATCCACGCAATGAACAGCGAACGTAAACACACAGAAAGGTCCCTTAGATACAACACATAACAAGGAAACAAGGGGGCTGGACTAATCGGTGTACATGGCAAACACAAGCGGGGTGGAGACATGCAGTGAATAACTATGACAACAGACAAGGGGGTGGAGACATGAGTTCCTTGAAGGAGTCCAAGAATGAAAACAGACACAAACACACACACAGTTCCTGGAGAGCTGGAGTGCCATCCAGAGCTGTTCGTTACATAACCCCCCTCAAAGGGGTGACTTCCAGACGCCCCAGGCTTAGGACCCGGCAGGAACGACCTCCATGGCGGAGCAGACGGCAGAGAAGCCCACTTAAGTGATGCAGCGAACTCGGCTGAGTTCTTAACTTCCACCGTCTCGGGTTGAGTGGTCCTGATAGCCGGGGCATGTCCGGGAGGTTCAGCGGTTTCAGGGCCTGGTTCAGAGCAGAGTGACAGTTCCATGGCCCCATTAGCCATCTCAGGGCAGGACAAAAGTTCTCTGACGGCCTCCATAAGGTTCTGGCCGGTTCTGAGCAGTGCAAGAGTTCATTCTCTGCCTCCTTGGCTGGTTCAGGGCTGAACAAAATGTCCATGCCGGCCTCCAAGGTCGATTCAGGGCAAGATGAATGTTTAAAGGCCTGAATATCCGGTTCAGGGTTACGCAGAAGTTCAATTACGGCCTTGATGGCTGATTCAGAGTCAGACTTGACAAATATTTGTTGCAAATTACTGTTTTAATGGTTGTATTATATTGATTAATAGTTATTTTTATTGTGTTGTGTATTTGATTTAATACTTTTTAAACGATAAAACCAGCATTTTATAGCTATTTATTAGGCATTTTAAGCTGTTAGTCAGCATGGTTTATTTCATGAGTGCATGCTTCCTTATGATATAGCATGTCGGGCAGTCGGAGGGTCTGAGTGATTTGAACCCTAGCGAGGGCTGAGCTCGGCGTCCGGCTCAAACTCTGCTAGCTCCCTGAAGAAAGAAGGCGTATGGAGGAGGGATGCGTAACGAGATAAGGAAGGAATGGATTGTGGGCTTATTTAAGGGAAAAGCTTGTGATTATGATTGGACGAGACGTGATTAGATTGATTAGGAAAATGCGGAGCTAGCCGTGGCTAATCATGCATTAGCGCTTCTCCCGAAACTTGTCAACTTCACAAAGAATCTATTTTATTGTGTGTAGTTTTGTTGTACTATATTGTTTAACTGTTTTAACTGAAAATTAGTTACCAGTATTTTTAAAGAAAAATATATATTTTTAAAATGCAACCTCCTATTGAGTCTGTGAAGAACAACATAAACAACATCAACAGAAAACAAGTTTAGAGCTAACATATTTTTTAAGTTTAGAGTTAACAAGTATTTTTTGTATATATTATTCAGCTTTTTTAGCCATTTAGATATAAGCCGTTTACAGTATAATGCATTTAAAGAATGTTTTATAAAAATAAAAAAATTAATCGTTTTTTATTATTTTAATTTCCTACCACAAATATATCAAAACTTAATTTTTAATTAGTAATATGCATTGCTAATAACTCTATTTGGACAACTATAAAGGCGATTTTCTTAATATATATATTTTTTTGCACCTACACCTTCTCAAATAGTTGTATGTCAGCCAAATATTGTCCTCTCCTCACAAACAATAATTCAATGAAAAGCTTATTTATTCAGCGTTCAAAGAATTGACTGGTTTCGTGGTCTAGGGTCCCATATTTCTCCTGGCCTTCAGATCGGATAAGTGTCCTCAGGAAGTTGGAGAAGGGAAAAGTACTTGTGTAATAATACTCTTTGTGCAAACTTTAGTGCATTGGAGAGGTAGGATACATGCTGACTGGGATGTAGATTGCTTCAGTATTCCCTATTGTGCAGTATGTCAGCTCTTAAGCGCTGGTAAGTGCATTCGCTCCTCGCTGCTACATCTGCCGTGGGCCGTCTGCTCTCCGCGACGCTCCCTGAGCCCCTGGCCGCCTGCCCTGACACCCGACACAAAGTAATCACAGATCACAGCATTTAATCACTGAAACAAGCACTCTGGAGAGGCGGCGTGTCAATATCCCACTCTCTCATTATCTCTTTGGATTGCACATCCACACTGTCAGATAAACAGAGTGGAAAATTAAGATTAAAAATATGGTAATTTCATTTGAGCGCAGGGAAGCGCTCGCTCCCGCTGCCCCATTATGCTATTGATTACTCTCAATTCAATCTCTCCTTTCAATGTAAACTTTAATCTATTCGCCACCCAACAAGCCTCGCTCCCCCGGGGCTATTTTAGAGTAAGTAACCATTTAATATAATATCACTAGCGTTAATGAATTGTGTAAATCACTGCTCTTCAACGAGCTCTCGATTGGAGAGCCAAGCCTTCTGTCAACTGCGTTTAACAATAAGTGGCCGTAAATGTAGCTTTAAAAACCAACGCGGGTAAGGCGCTTGATGACTGGCAGGATATTAATTGCGACAGGCTTGAAAATTAAGAGATCGTTATCAAGTTTTCATTCATAAATGAATCTCAGACATATGCTATGGAATGGCTTTTGTTTGCGCATTGAATGAGAGAGATGAGTACAAAAGCAGGGAATAATTATTATGAAAGAATAATGACTAGACTCATGAACATGAAACAATTGCTTGCTTAGCAAAGGCTTAATAGGCTCTGAGAATATACTGGATGTAAAGTGGGAGCTGTACAACTCTATCACGCTACGGTTACATAAAGGAGTTTACAGTTTTTTAGTTACATATAGAAACATATTAGATTAGATTAGATTCAACTTTATTGTCATTACACATCATTAAAAGTACAAGGCAACGAAATGCAGTTTAGGTCTAACCAGCAGTGCAATGAGCAACAAGTGCAGGATAAAGGTATAGTTATAAGTGAGAACTTACATATGGGATGTATTTGGATGCTATTCTTTGGGTTTTAATTTATTTGTTTATATATAAAGCTGATATTAAAAAAAATGTTAATAAAGCAATAGTGGTCTACCGATATATCGGCCGATATTTTACATTTTTCAGTTATCGGCATGGAAACAATTGTTAATAATTGTTTTTACAGGTAAAGTAACATTTAACTTTTTTTGCATACATTACTTAGCTTTCTATAGTTATTTATTAAGCATTTTAAGATGTTAAATAGTAAAAATACTGTTAATAATGTTGTTTGTTTATTATTTTGTTAAGCGTTTTGAGGTTAGAAATAGCTCAAAACAATGTTATGTATTTTTAAAAAAACATTTTTTTAAATAAAACAATAATTCCTTTATGTATAAATGTATATATTGGTTATTAAAATCATTTTAAGGTGTTAAATAGTAAGAGATAGACTAAAGTAATATAAACGACTAACAATGATAAGAGCAGAGCAGAACAATGTGAGTGTTAATACACCAGAGAGAGAGAGAGAGAGAGAGCTGATATAATGCTGCGTCTTACAGCTGCTGACTGCTGGAAATAGTTTTTTTCTTTGCCTCTCCGTACCAATTTCTAGCTGTGGCGAATGAGATACAGTTGAGCTGATAAATTTGTGTCAGGGACAGAAAAGAAATCGAATGATGGAAATTTTTTCAGTTCCTCCACAAAGCCCTGTTTGAAGTGGTATCATTGTATCTGGGCTTTCAGACAGTTGCACATAAGAATCAAACTGAACAATGTATATTTCCCAGCGCTGCTTATCTCGAGAGCGGCCGAAGGGGGAATACATCATAAATGAATTTAAAATATATATGTATGTATGTTTTAAGTACGAGCACCGTTACAATAATCCCCATAGAAACTTTAATCTTGAAAGCAGACCAAGTTAAACCGCGGGATTCCCAAATGGATCATAAGCAAAATGAGCTTCCAAGACATTGATTTCTAGAAAGAAAAACCGTTTCATAGGCAGAAAAGTAGATTTTAACAATGATTAAAAAACTGATAAATGATGTATGAGAATAAATTAGTAAGAAATTCTCATTTTGCTTTATGTTTCTTAATATAAATCTAAACTGAGGATCTTCTGTATGAAGAACTCATGAGTTTATTAATCAAAGCACAACTTCAAAATAATGAGTTCAGTAGAGAAAAGGGCAGAGAAAACTAGTTAAGCTGGAGGGTAAATATATAACCCCATAAATTTCTGGCAAAAAGCAATGCAAATAATAAAATGTAACTAATCGCAAAATTAGTAGTTAGTAGTTAGGGCAGCAAAATAAATATTTTTTAACTTATGAAGACACATTTTAAATCACTTTTCATTTCTTTTGTTGCCGTGTGCAATATTTTGGCTCAAATGGATTGCATTAAATACACGGTTTCTAAAGATGTAAATCATCTTCGTTTTACGGTGAAGTATACTCTGTGGATGGTAATTATTGTAATGTATCCAGCTCCTGTACTTCAGTAATAAATAAAAAATATGTAGAAATATTACAGGAATTTATTTGTTTGTTTCTTTCTATCATTTAAATGTTGTCTTACATTTTTTTTTTACATGTTAATTACATTTTACATTTTAATTTACATGTACATTACATTGGAAGCAAAATCAACAAAAGAGCAATGATGCTTCATTGCTATATAACAAGCTCATTTAGCTTAACAAAGGACACAAAGTAAAGTTTTTTTAATTATACAATAAATAAAAAGAAAACCGATAGAATAGAAAACGAATATAGCAAGCTAGTGTTAATAGATAACAGCTGTTATGATTTTGTGTGTTTAAAATAACTTTCCATCATGTTAAGTCTTCTGTAGGATCCATTTAACTAACAAAAGCCAGTTCCTGAATGACATCATCCTGCAGGAAGTTACATAATTTGGGAGGGATAACAGCATATGAATATCAGTGACGGATTTGATGAATTCTAAGTTTTTTTTTATGGTTTAAAAAATACTTGAAAATGTACTCAATCTCAGGCCATCCAAGATTAGGATGAGTTTTGGGATTTTGGGGAAATGTACAGTAGCAGTGCATCAGTGTCTCATTAATGGATGTGAATGGGTGCCGTCAGAATGAGAGACCAAACATCTGATAAAAACATCATAATAATCCACAGCACTCCAGTCCATAAGTTAATGTGATGTTTTTATCAGCTGTTTGCACTCTCATTCTGACGGCACCCATTCACTGCAAATGATCCATTGCTGAGACACTGATGTAATGCTAGATTTCTCCAAATCTGATAAAGAAACACACTTATTTATATCTTGGATGACCTGAGGCTGAGTAAATGCAAAAAACTATTCATATTTTTTTGTTTCTTTTTCCAATCTCCATCTTCGAAGTCTGTCCCAAATTAAAACAGAGGAATAAAACTAAACATCTTCCAATTTGTATTCTCTCTCGTGAAGCAGAGTCTGTGAGGTAGTGAGGTAGTTTGTAAACTAGGTTGGCATCCACTGGTGGACGTTTGTGGATCTCTAACTAATTTATTATTTATTCATCAGGGAGTGTTGGTGATTTTGGCCTCTCATCTTTCTTTTATTGGCAGTAAGGGGGCGTTTGACACCAGCGTAGGTGAAGAATTCTCCCCGCTGTGCTCCATTTGGTGCCGTCCTTCACCTCGGCCGCTGACCGGACGGCCATCGACCCGCACGGCTCCTCACGGACGGCCAACAAATGCTGCCACAAATGGATCTAATTGGCACCTCTGCATGCCCCGTCCAGAGGAGGGCAGAGATCAGGTGGGCAGACACGGGACGGAAAGAAACACTAGCAAAGTTTGGATACGCACACATTTTATTAGTTAAAGTCCAACCCGCTTTGTTAATCTAAACTCTGTGAAACCCTTTTAATCGAAAAGGTATAAAAGGTGTCAGAGTTTTGCTCCCTCTAGTGTTTATTTCTTTTGGAAATTGCAGTGATATGTAGTTATTGGTACATATTTTGTGTCTCGCTAAAAAGTGCAAGTAGTTAAAGTTACATTTCATTTGCATTGCATTTAGCATTTTTGGTAACACTTTAGAATAGGTATATTCCCTCAATAAGTTCTCAATATGCTGCTTATTAATAGTAGCAAGTTAGTAGGTAGTAGTTAAGTTTAGGTATTGGGTAGGATTAGGGATATAGAATAAGCTCATGTAGAATAAAGCATTAAAATGTGATCAATTAGCACTAATAAATGGCTAATATTCTAATTATATGCTAATGAGTAACTTATAGGTGTAACCATAAAAAATAAAGTGTGAATTCCAAAATATGATGGCAACATTTGGGGTTTTACAGGGATGTACTTATATTTACAATTTTAAAAAACAGTGTACTTCTTTAACTGATTTACACTGCTAAATGTTTTTCACAGTATTTATTTATTTATTTGTTTATGTATTTTAATTGGAAAAGTGCTATTTTTTTTAAGTTACATCAATTTTTTTTAAAGTATCAAAAGCAAATTTTTTTTTTTTTTGGTGGATATCTTTTTTTAAGCAGTATTTCTGTTTTTTCTATTTTCTCAGTATTTGTTGTAAGGTGTAAACATATATTATTTTTGTACTGTAGTTACATTTTAAATTGTTTTTAAAGAAGAGTCAAGGATAAAAAAATTTAAATTTTTTAAATATTGTTTTTTGGGATACAGTTTGTAAAGTCATTATTTTTCAACATTTTAAAAAATGAGCCGCAAAATTTACAGCAAACAAAAGGCACCTGTGGTTGTCAGTTACTGTAAAAAAATACGGTAGCTTTCACAGGACTGAAAGTAAATATACAGTAAAAACAGCTACATTAACTGATAAAATGTCACACTGAAAAAAAAAATGCAATGCAAAAAATGCAAAAAACTGACATTTTGATTTGGTTAGTCTTTTTAAATGCGGTTCAATCAAAGAAATCCTGACCAGTTGTGAAAACTGTACTTTACAATGAAAATATGACAGCAACGTTTTAGGTTTTATAAGATGGTTAAAAAAAAACTGTACAGTATTTCCTGTTACACCTCTATATATATTTTTTGTTTTTTTTTTAGCTCAAAATATTTATCGAAATGGTATCAAAATTAAGTGAGTTTACACTTAAAACAATAAAAATTAATATCAGTAAGGTAAGAAAAACAATCTCTTTGAATTAAGTTGATTTTTAGTAGTAATTTCTTTAGAAGAGAAGATTTAATATCCTAATCATTTTGCATCTTAAGTAAATATATTGTGATTTAAAGCAAATCTAGATATTTGTACAGAAAAATGTACAAAAACATTTTGAAGTGTAATTTTACACTAGCTATGTGTGTTCAGTATTCATACTAATCTGAATGCATTGGACTTTCCCTTCATTCCCTACATCAGTGTGTGTCTGTTCTTGACAGAAAGAACACTAGTGACCCTGCATGTGTGTGTTTTACAGTAAAACAGTGTAATTCTGATGTCTTTTCTAAAGTAATCGTTTTTAGGGTTTTTAGTTCCGTGACATTTTCCATAGTAATTCCTGATCATTATTTAAGATTGTGTCGTCTTTCAGGTTGTTGTAATGGTGTTCTTCAGTGACTGTGTAAACATGTTAGTGTGAAGTGTCTCACAGAAAAGTCATGATCAATAATTCTCCACATAGCTGGAAATAGTTTAATCAATGAGTACAAGATGAGTGGTCAGCGACTGGAAACTTTAGTGTCAAGTCACACAGAAATCAATCGTCATTATGCCTCTGATTAGCATTTTAAAAAAAAAAACAGCCGAAATGCTTAAAAAGGAAGTGTGTAATATTTTCAGTCTTAAAATAAAATAAAATAAAAGCTCCATCAAAGTCAACAATTTTATTTCAGTAAACACAACCCATTTTAACTGATTAATAAATATAGTAAAATAAACAAAAAATACAATTTTAAATAAAAATAACATAAAAGAATGTAAAATAAAATTCAATTTTTTTCAGTCAAAAGCTTCATGATAGTCAACATTTTATTTCTGTAATTGTAATGCACACTTTTATTGTAAGGTAAGTGGTTGCAATCTATTTATTTTAATAAACAAATTTAGTTGACGTTCAACATTTTTTAATGTAACTAAAATAAATAGTTTGCAACTAATTACCTACAATTTTATGTTTATAATAATATGTTTTCAATGCACAAAGCAAAATAGAGATGAAATAAGGTACAATAAATAAATATTTTACCTCGAAAATGTATTTTTTTAATTATACATTTTTCTATTATTTGCTATTTTTAGCATTGCTTATATTATTTATATATTGTTATTAATATATTGATTATATAGTGTATTTTTATTTATTTATTTTTTGTAATTTTATGTTGGTAATATTTTTTAATATACGTAAATATACCATTTATATACAAAATAATCTTTAATATTATTTAAATATTTTATATTTAATGCACACTTATTGTATGTTTATTTGATGCCTATTTTCTATTTTTTAATAAACAATAATAATTTTTATTTAAATGTTTATGTAGATTATATTTTTATCATTTTATATATTATTTTAGAATTGTATGCCTGGAGGTTCATTTTATTTTTGCAGTCAAACTTTAAATACAGTATCATTTTTAGTAAGAATCTACTGTGTGACAATATTGAGAATCAAATGAGAATGTTGGATATATTAAAGTAAAATGAATGTTGGAGGAAAATGTCTTTAATTGTGCAGAATATGTCAAAATTCTGGTAATGTCTTATTTTGTGTAGAAATGAGCCGTGGATGTGTTTTGGTGACAGGCAGCCATTAGCAGCAATCAGTCATTGTGTGCTTGACTCAAACTAATACAGTGTTTAATCATTTCTGAGTGACTGTCAGGCCCCGGAGTGTGTTTCTGACACCACATACCTGTCACGTGCAGCACTTTAAGTGCTCTACACTAAAAATACAGACTGCTTTAAGTGAAGGAAAGAGCAAGCGCAGTGCTTTGACAGGCATGGAGGTATATCAGCTCAAATCAGACCGAGCCGCTTCCTGAAGCTGTGAAAGAGAGTTTGATCTCCTGAGCGCCGGCAGCAAAGCTAGATCAAGGTCCGGACCAGAGACGCCTTATAAAAGGATAAACAACATCCTTTATCACAAGCCAAACAGCTCTCACCAATGTGTGCTTTACTGGATGTGAGCTGAAACTAGTTTAGAAACAGAGCGAGCGATTCAGAACAGATGCCTTGATACAACATAGAATAGATCAAATTGTTTTATTATTTCTTGTTATTTATATTGTTTATTTCTTTGTTATTTTGTTTTTAATTAATAATTGTTTTAGAAATTTTATAGCATTTTTATGTAACTTTTTTATGTATTCGTTTGTTAAATACTTTATATATTTGTTAAATACTATTATTAATATTCTTTAATATTTGTGTTATTTAAATGCTTACTATAATTTATGTGGATATGTATTGTTTATATCGTTTATTACTTTTGTTATTATTTATTACTTTAATATTTTATTTGTATTTTTATTTTTAATATAGGCAAATAAATAATATCAATTTATATAAACAATAAATGAACAATAAAAAATAAGTGTGTGTGTTTGTGCACACACACCACTTATACATTTACAGACTTGTATATTTATTTGATAGATATAGATAGATATGTATTGTTCATATAATTTAATATTTATATTATTATTCAGTATTTTAAATATAAAAAAAAAATAATAATATTTAATTTTTATTTAATAATTATGTTTTATATTTTTAAGATAAGTAAATATACAAATAATTAAAATTTTTGTGTAAATATATATATTCCCTAACCGAGGCAACGCTCGGCACAGATGCACTGGCACACAGCTGGCCCCGGGGCCTACGGATGTATGCGTTTCCCTCAGTGAGACCTCTAGCACAGACAGTGCGCAAGATCAGGGAGGACGAGGAGCAGGTCCTGTTGGTGGCTCCCTATTGGCCCAGCAGGACCTGGTTCCCAGAACTCATGCTCCTCGCGACAGCCTCTCCCTGGCCAATTCCTCTGGAAACTCCATATATGGTCCCTGGATTGGACGCCAAGGTTTTAGGTGACCTACCCCAGGAGGTAGCTCTCACTATCGTTCAGCACAAGTACCGTCCACTAGACGGGCCTATGTGTTAAAGTGGAACCTGTTCGTCGAATGGTGTTCCTCTCACAATGCGGACCCCTGGAAGTGGCCGGTCAGAGCCATGCTTTCCTTCTTGCAGCAAGGGTTGGAGCGTTGACCCTGCCACCCTTCAGGTTTACATTTTTTGCTATTTCCACCCATAGGGAATGTCGGTGGGGATGCACGGTCTAGTCATCAGGTTTCTTAGGGGGGCCAGGAGGTTAAATCCACCTAGACCTCTCCCTCCCCTCTTGGGATTTGGCATTGGTGCTGAGAGCCCTACAAACTGCCCCCTTCGAGCGCTTGCAGCCCTGACCTCGATCAAGAGGATGGGGGACCTGCAGGCATTTCCAACCGACGAATTGTGCCTTGAGTTCGGGTCGGCTGACTTCAGTGCAACACTGAGACCCCGACCCGGCTATGTGCCCAAGGTTCCTACCACTCTCTTTAGGGATCAGGTGGTGACCCTGCAAGCACTGCTCCAGGAGGAGAAAGACCCAGCCCTAGCCCTGCTCTGTCCTGTAAGTGCATTGTGACAGTACGTGGAGAGAACTCAGAGCTTCAGGACCTCAGAACAGCTCTTTTTCTGTTATGGAGGACGCCAGAAAGGAAAGGCTGTCTCCAAGGCGGAGGACGGCCCACTAGATAGTGGATGCCATCACCTTGGCTTATGAAGCACAAGGTGTGCCCTGCCCACTCAGGTGACATGCTCACTCCACTAGAGGTGTCACATCGTCCTGGGCGTTGGTTCATGGCACCTCAGTAGCAGACATCTGTAGAGCTGCGGGCTTGGTGACTCCTGACACATTTGCTAGGTTCTATAGCTTGCGTGTCTAACCGGTTTCCTCTTGTGTTCTCACCGGGTAGTGGCACTGAGAGGACCAGTTCAGAGTCGGCTTGTGGCGTCCTTACGCCTTTTCTCCAATGAGTTCCCTGTCTGGGAAAACCCTGATCAGTCCTCCAGCACTCAAGCAGCCAGGCCTTTCAGCTAACGAATTCTTGTCAGGCTAGTGCCCCTATGAGTGACCCTGTTGGGATCCCAGATGTGTATCCTACGGTACACTTACTAGGGCCATGTTTTCCTAGCAGACTACGTTCTGCCATCTCTAGAGGATGTAGCCTGAGCCGTCTCAGAGAGATCCATGTGCAATAGGGGTTACTTCATGTGAGTAATTGTCGCTTAACCCCCTTTGGGAGGTGGACGACTCCATAGTGTGCCCCTTTCGGTGGAAGGGCACGCTTTCCCAGTGGTATCCAGTCCTACTGGTTGGGTTGCTCGAGGAACAGCATTTGGTGACCTCCTCTGTGTAGAGCCCTGTCCTATGGTCTGCCTTATAGGAAGGATCAGGATGCCTACACAGGGCACAGGAAGGGGGCAGCTCCTATGGCGCTTTGGTAGGGATCCCGATTAGTCTGTAACTTATTTTTGTTTTTTATTATTTATGTTAATATAAATATTAAACAATATGAGTAAATATACAAATAATAAAAGATAAGCATAAACAAAATAAAATAATACAAAGACGAAAACTAATTAATACACATTTACATATACGTATTATTATTTTATGAGATTGTAAAGAAATTGCATGCTCATGCAGAACATATACCAGACTTTATACCATAAGCTTTAACCATATTTCTAAATTAATTATGTTTTTTTACACTTTCATAAGCCAAAGTATGTGTATATAGCCACGAGTGCTTGAGAAAGGATTTGATCAACATTAGACACTAACACCATAAAACATACTGCAGTCTGAACATGGCTTTACAGCTGCAAATGAAAAGCATAAATCCACATTAAGCGTGTTCAGGATAACTCGTTTTGTTCCTAGTTTCTGCGAGTAATTATCCTGAGCTTAAAGCAATGAGATTTGGTCGGGCTGAGAGTCATTACGGCAGGATTCAGACTCTTATTAGTGAAGGAATCCCTGCTAAGGTGAGCTTTCCGTCGGCTGATTATGTGCTTCAATAATTTGACGGCTGATGTTTGCTCGGCTTTTCATTTTCACTTTTGCTGTCGATTCTCCGCTCTCAATAGAACGTGAAATGGATTCTCTATTTACCGCTACACACTAATAGAACTTTATCATAATCAAATCTGGGAGGAATTGTGGAGAATAACGCGAGTCTGGGATTTCCGTACGGACTTCTGTATGGAATACATATCAGAATCAGAGCGTTTCTGCAAATCACAAAGCCTCGAACAAACACCTTATATCCAGTTATTTTCCATTTGAAAGCCAGGGTGAATAGGTTTTTTTTTTATTATTATTGTTATTATATCACACGGCATGAGGAGAAAAGAAAAAGTTTCCAATGGGAACCTGTTCTATTCATAAAAGTACATTTCATCTTAAAGGAAAAGTTCATAATTATTCTTTTATAGTATTGTGTTATAGTATATTTTAGTATTTATTACACGTTATGTTGTTTTTTGTACCTCTCATAATTTTTTATTAATTTAATTTTCATTTAATATTAAAATTTAATAATTTATAAGTTATAATACATAAATATTAGTATTTCTAATATATTTAGTATTATTTATATTATGATATTTATTTATTGTAATATTATTTGTAACTATTATTTATTATTTTTTGTTGCTTTTTTATGTAGTAATTAATATCCCTATTTACGTCTCATAGAATTTAGATCATAGTCATATTTTTTTTTTGCAATATGTATTATTATTTGTAGTATTTCTATATGTATTTATTGTTGTATTGTTGTTATTTTATGTTTTTTTTTGTTATTTAGTTAAAAAATATTTAATTTATAATTTATTTATAGTATGTATTACTTTATTATTTCTTATTATTTACTATTTTAACTGTTTTTTTTTTTTTAGATATTTTACATTATTTTTTATATATGATTGTATATATGAAATAATTTATATGAATACATACATGTAAATATTTTTTAAATATATGCTGTATGTGTGTGTGTGTGTGTGTGTGTGTGTTTATATATACATAATACATACACACGTTATGTAAACAAAAAAACATTTATTTTAGATGCAGTTAATTGTTTAATCATTTGACAGCACTAATATTTATATTTATTGTGTATTCCTATTTATATTATTTACATGTTATTTTTGTTTATTGTTTGTATTTTCACTTTTTATATATAATTTATTACATTTTTTTATTTTTTTATTTACTCTGTATTATTTTTAATTATTTACTCATTCTCATATTATTTTGAACCATTTTTGTTCCACAGAAAATATATCCACATATGAATTTTATTTTTTATTTCTCTTAAAACAGATGCTCAAGCATCTTAGTTAGTGCTGTCAACCGATTAATCCTGATTAATACAAAAAAAAATTATGTGTGTGTGTTTATTTATTATGCATATATAAATACACATGCATGTATATATTTATTTTGAAAATATTTACATGTATGTATTTATATTCAAGCAATATATAATATAAATAAGTATATATTTAATATATAATAATAAATATTTACGTTCGTATGTGTGTACAGTACTTTTAAGGTTTCAAATAAGTTGTTGGAGAATATAATGTCAAAATTTAGTTTAAATAATGTTACATTGTCATTCAGTGTAACACAATATTAATGTAAGGGGGGGGGGCAATTTAAAGCAGTATTACACTTAACCTTTTTCGTCTTTGACCCGCTTACTGTATATTTTGCAAACAAAAACTTGTATTTCTTTCGGGATTAATCAGCAGCATCTATTATTATTGAACTTTTATTGTGATTTTTCAGACTAGAGCCGGAGCAGATCCTGCTGGTTTGCGTCTAACAGACCCATGTGAGCTCTCGTTCAGGGAACAATCACAGCTTTATACACCCGAGAAACTTAATCTGCAAGCATGTCGATACCAGAAACCCATCAAGGCCATGACAAAACCCTTAATGAACTTGTTTGGGAAAAATCAAGGCTGCGATCTCATCCGGAGAGCGGCGCGGGGCCCGACGGGAAGGCCTGCTGAATCGGCTTTAGAGTGTTTTTGGGAGAAGAGGGAAGGAAATAATCTCTCCAGACTGACAGGAGCTTCTCCTTTTCTCCGTTCTGTCTGGTTGTCGCCGGCCGTGGGAGTTCGTCTTCTCTCCGCGACCCTTCGGGCTGGCATTTTCCTAATGCGCTATCAGTTTCAACGAGCGGAAATAAAGTTTGGGAGCGTCTCAGGGCATCCTCCAGCTCTCCTAACCAGCTTACGTCAAGCCGGAGAAGGTGCGAAGGTGTTGGGTTACGACTGCTAGCTCACCTGGAAGCCTTGGTAAATAAGCAGATTTGTCGTCTCGGCGCTCGACAGAACCCTGAGGTAATCTGAAAATGCCAGACACGTTCGGATTACATCTCTCGCGAGATGAGAAAGAGAAGGACCCGTGCGGAAATCGTTACATACCTCACTTTCTGACCGTGATGATGACGCCACCAAACGTGAAGTAGGTCTCTAACTCTAACTATTAACTCTCTGTTTACAGAGATAGATGAGAGTAGCTTTGTTTTAACACCCAGATTAGTCTTAAAAGTAAGCAAAAAAAGCCCTTAAAAATACATTTTTAAATTGTATTTTATATTATGTATTTTTTTTTCTCTTACATTTATTTATTTATTTATTTATTTATATTTACATTTTTATTTATATAATAATTTTTAGTCAATATTATTTCAACTATATAAATTATTTTTTTTTTTATTATTTTGATTGCTATTTATTATGTTTATTTTTTGTTTATTATGTTTTTATTTTTTTAGTATTTTTTATTTTCTTCTGATTATTAATTATATTGTGTAATTAGTTATTATTTTATATTGTTTGTTGTTTATATTATTTTATATAATATATATTATGTATTTTATACATACTTATATTATATATTTAAATGTAATATTTATATTATTATTATTTTTTTATTTTAGATTTACTTGCATTACTATTTATTATTATTTTAGATATTTTTTAGTATATATTACTTGTTATTAATTGTTATATTATTTGTTATTGTATATTGTTTATCTTTTTTTTGTATTTTTTTAATTTATATTATTCTTTTAAAAATGATAAAAAAGTTATGTTATAATTTGTTATTATTTGTATTTACTTGAATTTAATATTATTTATATTACTATTATTTCTTTTATTTTTTACTTGTGTTACTCTTTATTATTTCTTATTTATTTTATATATTACTTGTTTTTATTGCATTTCCTCTTGTTTATGTTTATTATTTTAAATTGTTTAAACTTTTATTTTTGTATTTTTATTTTTTAATTATATAATTATTTAAAAAACTATATAAAAGTCATGTGATAAGTTATATTTTTTTATATTTATATATATATATATAAGACATTTACCCAGGGTTAAGTACAATGACAACACATTATAAAAAATATAAATTTACATTTCAACTGTTATATAAGTAAAAACAAATTATATAAATTAATATATAAATAGTAATATTATTTCTATAAAGTATAAATTATAGGGCCTATAGATAAAAATGTGATAAACGATATAAAATAATGTTAAATGATCTGAAAATAACATTATTCATTATCTGCGTAGCTAAATAAAAGGCATGTGCATACAAGTCCTCATTAGCTCACATCAGGTTGTAAAATGATGTTGTTTTGATTGTTTTCAGCTCGTAGCTGTTAACACGACAGACTCCAACAGCATTAGCATTAGTGCTATCAGCTTGGATCATGCTCCGCCGCTTTTATCAATCACGTTCCACACCGACGCCTCGAGATTCCCCGCGTCAGGCCGACTGTGCGGCGAGCTAATCACCACAAAAGAGCAAGGAGTGACAGCTGAAATTAATTTCTAAATAATCTCTTAGATCAGCATGTCACATCAAAAATGTAAATTGAGACTCTCCGTACTACAATCCATGCATAAAACCAGCATAAAACGGCATGAAGTGTTGAATAAGGAGCTGGTATTATTCAAATCTGGCATTAGTCTCGGTCAGTAGCTTCAGCATCCGGGAAATAAACTGGTTTCTGGTTGAGCGGCGTCTGGTCGAGATACTGGAGGCAAAAAGTGCTTTTATCGTGTGGACGCTGCAAACCTAGATCCAAGTCTATATCAAGAAAAAAATACTATACTATACTTTATTTTGAATTAGTTTTATTTTTGCTGCTTTTCATTATTTAAATTTTAGCTAACGTTTGTTGCTGTCATCATTTATTCTTATTTTGGTATTTTTATTTTTATATTTATATAATTCGACTATATACAAGTTATGTAATAATTTCTATTTTTATTTGTTATATACAGTATATATTAACTTTTGTATATCAAGAAAAATCACGGCAATTCCTACATATTTTACCTGGTGGCTAATTGGTATGAATGGCCTAAACCTAACCCAGGCCTCTAAACCTACCTGTGACGTGCTGGAAATACAGAAGACTAAATTATACTATACCTTGTTTTAGATTCATTTCCAATTTCTGCTTTTAATTGTAATGATGTCATATTTTATGTAATTTCATTTTTTGCTGTAATTTTTATTAGTTTTTGTACAACATATAGAGATGATCTACGTGCACAGATATATATATATATATATATATATATATAGTTTGGTATTTTAGTTTGTCTAGTTAAACTAAATAAAAATAGAAACATTTTCTTGGGCAACTAGCTGAAATACGATAAGTGAAATGAAATAAAATACATTTTATATTTAATTTGATTTATGCTATCATTTATGTTATTTTATGTTACTTTGAAAAGGTTTAGTGATTGTGTTATTTTGTCAGTTTTATTATGACTTTTGTGACTTTTAATCTCAAACTACTTGAGATATAAACACAGAATTATTCATCTTTTTTATTGCTATTGTGAGTTTATTTTGTTTTACTTTAGTTTATATTTTTACTTTTGTCTTGTGTTTTTGAGTTGTAAACCCACACACATATATATATAATATTTATAATGCTTAAAATATATTATATCAAATATATAGAAAATCTGAAAGATTAATATTAAAAGAAAAATATGGTTACACTCTATTTTAAGGTGTCCTTTTGTACATAATATTTTAATAATATTCAATTATGCATACTTACATGCAAGTAATACCATATACTAAGCACATGTAGTTAATTAATATTACTCAGCTCTTAAATGTAACAAGTACACCTTAAAAGAAGTTTTATATCTTTATTTTTATCCAAATATATTTTTAATATAAATTAATAATAATATGATCAAAATACAAAAATATATATATATATATTTTTTTTTTTGTAATGCACAGTAAAACATGATACATAAAATATTTTTTTATTTTTTCATTATACATATGTACAGCATATAGAGATGATCTACGTGCACAGTGTGTTTTCTGTCGTTTAAAGCATGAAGAGAAGAGCTTTCAGGGAGCTGTCGATGCAGATGAAGGCAAATACATTCACTTCAGGGCTCTTAATTACATGATATGTATTCCATGAATCATAAATTGTATGTTCCAAGGGGGTTTAGTGGCAAAATAATAGCTTTCTTTAATAATTGATTTTCTGAGCGCGTATGAAATGGAAAATAAGGAGGTTACAGTGACACACATATTGATTGGAGTCAAAGGTTACGAGAAATACCAAGAATTCATTAATTTGAGTAAAAACGCCTGGCAAGCCGCAGCATATAATAATATGTAAGTGAGAGCAATCGTAATCATTTTTGTATAATCTTATTTTTCTCTCTTCTGTGTGCAGCAGTGACACATAAAAACACCTCTCGAGTCCCAGAGTCCCAGTCATAATCCACATAAAAATAAAGTTTTGACATTATTTTTATAGCCTTTTGTTGTTGGACAGAGACTAGTCAGACTGAGGCTGGCTGGTTAGTAACTACACCATAGTTTATGCAAAAGGAACTTTTTTTATATAAAAACTCAAACTTTTTGTATAAAAAAATAATACAAATGAAAAAATGTAATAATAATATAAAATCTAATTTTTATTCTAAAATATTTAATTTAATATTATATATATATCATTTTTTGTAATATTTTTAAATTAAAAAATATATAAAGAATGTTTGTTAATATCTTTAATTAAATATTTTATTATGTATTTTATACAGTTTATTATAAAATATATTTAATTATTTTTATTTTTA
>JAUCNO010001888.1:1883469-1894403 GCA_032353835.1 Enteromius viviparus
CATCGCTATGACAACCAGGTACAACTTTTACACAGTGGAAAACCAAACAGAGCCGAGTCGAGCCGAGTCGAGTCGAGTCGAGGCGAGCCGAGACGAGCTGGTACTATGTAGTGGAAAAGCGCCATTAGTGTTGTTCCAGTCCAAATCACCTTTTATTTTTTTTAATTGTGTTTTTCTTTTCTTTTCTTTGTTAACTCATGAATGTTTATTGTTTGGTCTGTTGTGGTTTGGTGTATTTTCAGCTTGAGGTGCTAAGGGTGAGAACTGAAGTTTGTTTTTGTGAGGGGTTTTCCCATTAAAACAACAGTAACTCATAACATGTATAATACATACAAATCCATGAGAGCAAGGACAGAAATAATAGAAAACTATAAATCTAAATTAGAAAGACACAGTCACTGAGTATCCTAAAAAAAAATTAAACGCGCCAGAACACCTCTGATTTTTAATGTAATTCGTAAGTAAAAGTTTTCAGTGGTAACAGTGTGGTCCTGTAACCTTTGCCATTCATTGGTGTTTCCAGCTTGCATGAGTAAACTGAGCCATCTGTGAACCTACTTGATTACTTGGTTAATAAAATTGATATTGTGTTCAAAGTAGTTTTTGCCTTAAGGATATTCATTGATTTGAAAAGCAGTATGGAGTACATAAAGTCAGATTTGTGATATAGAAATGTGCAATTCTGAAAACACATCATTTTTTTCACATCGTCTTTTTTTTTTTTTTTTTTTTTGATTACAAAATTGGACTTATCTCTCAAATTTCTGAGAAAAAGTCAGAATTGCGAGATATAAAGTCACAGTTTTGACTTTTTTTCACACAATTGTGACTATATCTCTCAAACCTGACTTTATAACTTGCAAGTGTGAGTTTACTTCACACAATTCTGAGGAAAGAAAGTCATAATTGTGAGAATTTTTTATTCCATGGCTTGCCTATATGATAGTATTGCTCTTGTTTCTCAGGTTCAGAAGTGATCCTCAGTTGTTCGGTCTTCTTTGGACAGACTGTGTGTGATCAGTGCTCTGTTTACTGGGAGATGAATGGGACCAGCCTTGATGGGTTGAATGGATATGAGTGGAAATACAGGTGAAAATCTGCTCACAATAAATTAAACACAGCTGTATTTTTGCTCTAGTATTTCTGATATGAATAGAAACACAGTGAAGCAGGTCTGTTTTTCTCCAGTTATACAGAGGGCACCGCTCAGTCAGTTCTGACCATCACTGAAGTTTCAGAGTCAGACCTCCGTTCAGAGTTTCACTGCAACGCTGGAGACTCAGTTAAAGTGATTTTTGTGTCAGTCACTTTGAACAGTCGAGGTGAGATCTTCTGATTTTATACAAATGCTTTGTTTTACTCAAAATTTTTGCTACGTATTTTTAAGCATATTGAATGCTTGAGTAATGTTTAAGTAATGTACGTATCTTAAACAGTAAGCAAAGTTGAATAAGTGCTTTAATTTCCATTTTAATATTAAAGTGTGATTACTATTGTATGTTTTATTACATCTTATCATTATATATTTTGAATGCATAAAGATTACTATTCTTTATAAACACACACATATATTTATATATACTTTCTGTCTATCTTTGTTTTATTTTAGCATCAGTGCTCCCTGTGATCCTGGCATGCTTTTGCACGTCTCTTGTTTTCTTGCTGGTCGGTGGAATACTGAAGTGGTTTGCGTTGGATCTAGTGCTGTTTTTAAGAGAAATTTCCATCAAGTTTTACAGTAAAGAGGGTAAAGAATAATAATTAATAAATCATTTATTTATATTATACACATTTTTGTTGCTTATTAAATTATACATTATAATTATATTGTAATATTGTATGTATATTAAATAAAATTAACTAATCTGTTTTTCCTTAAAACTGTAACAAATACTTACCATTGAGACAAGGGAGATTTTTTATTATTTATTTTATTTATTTTTTTATGACATTATTGGCACATTTTAATCCAGTTTTAAGCATAAACTGTATATACATTTTGAATGTTGATTTTTAAATGCCCTGATTATGGATAATAAAAGGTTCATGTTTTGGTTTAAGGAGTCCCAAACGACAGCACGTAATGTCAAAAAAACACTTTAATTTTTTTTATATTATGCATTTGTTTTTATTATATTTGCTCAACGACTCCCAAACGATTCGCTAAACAATATGTTTTTCCAAATCCTCCAATGATTGGTCGATTTCGGGTGTTTGAGAGCTTTTAATGCTCCAAAAGTGGCTCCTAGTTGCCTCCTTCAGATCAACACGAAAACTACAAGAAGTGGGCAGGCAGTATGCTAATGTTGTCAACATGAAACAGCTTGAGACTCGTTTTAAAACCGACTCGTTTCAGTGATTCAGATTCGACTCTTTCTTTTGAGAGACAATAACTTTATACATGGAGCACTTTCATTCACTTAGAGCTGTGTTACTGCATGAAAGATCATTTTCAACAGTCCATAATAGAGGCACTTTAAGAATAGATAGATATTTGGACTGGATAACAAGAAGTCAAATATACTGAGGTAGAATACTTTTTTTGTAGCATGTGCATGTGTTTTATATATATATATATATATATATATATGCTGTTTACCATGTTTCTCATTTGGACAGATGGGAAAATGTATGACGCTTATGTGATTTACCAAAGAAACAACTTGGATGAGATGACAAGCAAATCTGTAAGTGATTTTGTCAGTGGATCTCTGCTGACAGTGCTGGAGAACTACTACGGCTTTAAACTGTTTATTCACGGCAGAGATGACCTGCCTGGGGAAGGCAAGCTTCTATACATCTAAACATCGATTTTTTTTATTATGTAGCGTGATTTTTCTCACTCTGTGTTCTCTTCTTGTATCTTCACCAGACCGCATGGACCTGATCGAGACTAAGATCCAGCTCAGCCGGAGACTAATCATCGTTTTAACCCCGGGAGTAAGTGCAGAGAAAAGCGAAGTCTCTCCTGAAGCGTATGATCTGCAGGTGGGGCTCCATCAGGCTCTGGTCCAGGGAGAAATCGCTGTGATCCTCATCCAGCTGGGACAGATGCAGGACTACACACACCTGCCTCTCGGACTGCAGCATCTGCTCTGTAAGAACTCACCTCTTCTCTGGAGAGACGCCGAATCCTCTCCAAACTCCAGGTTCTGGAAACGCGTGCGATATCAGATGCCTGCTTCATCGTCCTATCAGAGGAGTCGTGTGAAGAGTCGATCGCTGACCACATCGTGTCGGGGTTTGCTCGTTTGATGCAAGGACCAGGGACCACGAGAAGCATCTGAAAGAAGTTAAGCAATGTCTTAATATCCGGTGTGGACACAACATGAAGCGCTTTAAACGCCTGGAAAAGTGCTACATAAATGTAATAAAATATTATCAATATAAGTCTTAAGAATGTTCCGGAGTGTAATTCTTGACCAGTTTTAAATTTCCTTCAGCTTTTGACATATAAGAGGTCATGCAATCAAAACATTTCAGAGCTAGAAACAGTTTTATACATTTACATACTAATCTACTATTACTGTAAACTAAGTTTTGTAAATGAAAACATTTATTGAGAAGAAAATTACAGGTTTTGTTGTTATAACAGAGAATGTGTGCACTTAGTGTTACGAAGTCATGCTTAATTACAACAATTAATTCAAACCAACCAAAAAATTCATAAATCATCATACCTTTGGAGATTAAAGACACACTATGTTTTATTTTATTTTTGACAGTGTAGGATTGTATATATATATATATATATATATATATATATATATATATATACTTTTTTTTTAACTGTTATTTTTCATGAGAAAGTGAACGCATCACTATTGTGTTGTATGTAGATTTAAGTGTATGTGATTTTGTTATGTTTTGTATGTTATTTTTAATGCTACTATAATTTAATAAATACTTTTTTCTGAATTATAGACTGCACTACCACTAGGCTACTGCTAAATTTTGTATAGACGGCTGCATATATGAAGAAAAAAACACCTAACCTTAAAAAAATTATTAACAAAATGTTTCTCAGCTGCTTTTGTAGTATTAAGTGTCCTTAATAGCATACTAAAAGTAAGTTTACCAAAGTATGACCACTAGAAATGTGTCATTTTCAAGATGGTGTCCAAGATAGGCAGGAAGCTCTTAAAAAATCCTGACTCCTTTATTATTAGACCTAGCTACTGTAAGTAATGGTGTGGTGTCTGACCCCATGTTTTCCGGGTCTATGAATTCATTGGACTTAATCACATACTTATGGAATACGTGATTTTGTGAGATTACTGTAAGGTTTATCTTTGTTCGGGGTGAACCAGAGATGTAAATGATTTATCCTATGTCGTGTAATTCCTACTCAGTACGACACATACCCTGTTTTTGACTAAAACACTGATTTGACATTCAATATAAAACTTATTGCACACAAAAGTAACTTAAATTGGAGTTGTATAACTTGAATCATAAAGACCTCTGAATTAGCACGAACAGAAGTCTGTGTGTGAACCCTCCAGAATGGTCACTCATTTCAATTTAAATATGTTATGCATCCTCTATTAATGTTTTTGAGTATAAAGGTGGTATTATACTAAATAACTAAATTCACAATTTTCAGCAATTCAGAAGATGGTGGAAAGGAATAGTGACATTTAATATTTCTTGAAATGTTGTTGTTTATACCATTTTGTTGTAAACCAAGAAACTTGCCCCATTTGCTGTAAAAACTTGAGATGGCTCTAATAGAGATAAGGTTCATCAGAAGGGAGCTGATAGAATCAGAAACGCAAGAGGCGATGACATACACATTTCCGCTGGTGAAATCCAAAATGTTGACAGAAATATATAAATAACATTTAAAATCCAACAACAGAATAAAGCTTGTGAGAATCATTATAAGGGTCATTCCTGGTATCCGGTTAAGGCAAAGCTCGGTATTATTTTAGAATTTCCACCCTATTAGTTTCAAATTCCACAGTCTATAAAAACCTAACAGGGTGGAACATTAGCTAAATTAGCTGTAGTTAACCTTCTACAGATGAACATAATGTTAATAACTACATTTTTTTTTCTCTATAAACATATTTCATAATATAGTCTAACAGGGTGGAACTTTAAGAGTGGGACAAGCAGGAGTATATTTCAAAAACTTAAAAAATGGTATGAGTGAGAGATGACATTTACCTCTGTTTGTACAGTTAAATTCCAGCGGGAAAAAGTAAACAATATCACTTATTGAAATTGATCTCAGTGGGGTTATAGTCTATATTGGAAGGCGAGGAATTGCATCCTAACAGGGTGGAAAATGAGTTTAGCGACACAGTAAATGAAGAAAATTGTATTTAATTTAATTTAAAATATATCTAAATTAATAAAAAATAATATTTTTTAATGTCTATTATTTCTGTCTAAGTGATACATTAGATGTACTACATATAATTTCAGCAATTTATATATATTTGACTATTTTAGAGAAAATATGAGTACATAAATCATAAAGACAGAAAAGTCGCTGTAGAACAGGAATGACCCATAATCAACGTCTGTGGGAGGAAGAGTGTGACGACTAATTATAAATCTAGTGATGCTCACAATGCAAATAAAGTATTAAAAAAATAAACCGAAAAAAGCAAATTAAGAAAATAGAGAAATATATTTATAAATAAGAAGCCATATTTGGCTATACATAAATGACTTACACAAAGGCAAACAATAGAATAAGCAAACATTGTTGAACGCTTGTGGAATTTAAAATGACTTGAGGGTAAGTACAATTTAATAGCGCTGTGAACTGTCCCTTTAAGACGCAATGAACTCACGTAGCGTCGTTTCTATGACAACTAAATCAGTCACACCCAAATGCATCTCTATCAAGCGAGAACTCTAAACGGCAAAATAAAACACTTATTTCTTGTATTTACTCTTACAAAAAGCAATGTAAGTTGCATTTATAAACATATAAACAGTGGCATTTATATGTTTTTGTTCAATGTGTACTGTACATTATTCATATCCACATGCGTTTCTGAACTTCCAACAGAGTTTGCGACAGTGAATCAGGACGAAATTAGAAAAGACTTAAAAGGTGAGGAAAAATAAATAGCTATGTCATAATATACGGCATTTGATGTAATAGAATATTATACATGGCAGTGTCAGAGGATCTACAGTATGTTAGTTTCAACTGCTCTTAAAGGGACAGCAGGATCTAAAGATATTATATTTAAAAAGATGTTTTTTTCAACCATGGTTAAGTTAGTATTTGTTATTTTATTTTTATATGTGTGTATATTTTTATATCTTACACACACATACTTATATATACTATATATATATGTATGCATTATTACTATTTATTACTATTTTAGTTTGACAGACACAATTCATAAAATTATTCTAATTTAATATAGGCTACTTTATTCAATCTTTGTCTGTGTGTGTGTATGTATATATACAGTATGTGTATAATATATAATATATAATGTATCTATATCACACATATAAAACTAATACAAAATTAAAAAGAACATTTTTTTTTATTTAATATACAGTTTTTATACATTTTTGCTTTAATTAAAAAAATAAAATATGCTTAAGAAAGATTTTTGTATTTTATCTTACCTCAGTGGATCAGTAAGAAATTAGAATAAAAAATAAAGCTATGAGAAAAAATGTGGGATTTCTTATTTATTAAATGTCTGCAGTGCATCGTGTTAAATATAAATAGAGTTTTGGAGAGTATAAAGTCTTCAGTGCAACTGCATTTGAAGATTTGACAAAAGGACCTAAAAATAGTGCATTCAACCTTTCTGCTATAATTCATCTGTAAAGAATAGCACACATAGAGAGAGCGAGTCAGCTCATTAAAGCAGTCATGTTTTTCTCAATTAGAATGTAATCTGATCGTCCATGTAAAGAATTGCGTTTCTCTTAGAGTTGCACTTGGTGACCATTACTGTGGCAACTTGTTTTGGTGACTAATATACATCTGTTAAAAAAAGCAAACAACAAACTGTCAAGCTTTGAGTGTGGACTTTTATTTTCATCTGTTTCTTGAATGTGAAACCCAGTCAGAATATTTAATATTGATTATTTAAAGCTAAGAAATAAGGGAACGTTAGTCACAGTCCAAGGAAAGAAGTGAAAAAATCCTTTAAGGTAAAAGTATCTGGGAAAACTATAACAGTCTTTCTATTTCTCCATAAATTTTTGTGTATTTTGTCAGTTGTTGTTTTGTGTAAACGGGTTAGAAATATGTCTTTGACCCATTGCATTTAGCCTCACCGTGCTTAAACACAAGAACATGTCCTGTGAACTTTGTATAGTTAGATGAGTTTTATTTGCAAATGTGCTTTTCATGCTAAAAATTCGCTAATTATTTTTGCAGAAATGCTGTGTGCGCTGGAACACAAGGTCCACCCGAAGGATATCAGCAACATCAAGTTAGGAAATCTAACAACTTTAATCACAAACTTCGAAAAGGTGAGACATAATAAATGAAAAATGGCCAACAGAAATGATAAATAATGACATGTATAAAATTACAACATAGAACACATGTGACAACTAGCCCCGACCTGACGTGTATGTAAAATATTCATATGAGAACATGGTTAAATATTGCATGAGTTTATGTCAGTGTGGTCTTGTGTTGTTTATCAAGCAATAATTAAAAATATTAAAACTTTATTATTTTAATTTGGAGATACTTTACTAATATTAAGATGCATTTAATTAGGTTTTTGTTTTAAAACTACAATTAACTGAAATCAGTGTTATTGTGTTTATTTTGTTACTACTTATTTTGTTGATTTTGACCTTTGGCCTCGGCTAGTATTCGGACTTTGCCTGTTTTGACTAAATTGGGTTTTAATAGAGCTTTCATTTGACTCTTCATTTAAATAAATGTTTGTTTGTTGTTGTTAAATGTTGTTTATTGAACAAGCGTAATATTATGATTTTATCATTTTAGTTTGGAGGACAGAATTGATTATAATTTATACAGTATTCATTTTTTTGACCCATAGTTTCCTTGAGAAAATTGGGGTTTGTTTTAATATAAATAATAATTTATAATATAAATAAAAATCATTTTGTTTGTCATTTTAATTATTATTATATTTATTACATTTTTATATTATTTTAAAATGAGCATAAAAATTAAATATTAAAATTTGGTTATTATGTATTTCATAAATATTGTTTAATGGACTTTATTTTAGTTTTAGTTAACAATAATAAAGCTACTTGAAATATTAATAAACCTAAACTATAATAAACTTTAACTAAAATAAAAACCTTAATCTTATTTTATATTTATTTTATGTTTTGCAGATCACATAAAATAACTAATAAAAACGACCAAACACAACAAAACTACTAAAACTGAATAAAATGAAAACAGAAAATATAAATGTAAACACGTGACTATAATATCAACATAAATATAAACATATGAGAATAACAATATGAAATAAATAGATATTAGTGTCAGTAAAATAACAGAAGTTTGCAGTGAAGTGGCAGAACTCGTCTCTGCTTCATATTCCCACAATGCTTCTGTCTCTCTGTGTCTGACATCAGCGCTGCAGCAGTGCAGATTTTCAGCTACAGTAGCAAATGCAGTCTAGTCTGTCCGGTCCACGCCCTCCCTCCCTCTCTCCCTTCCCATCCCATGCATCTGCGCTTCTCATTTACGCTCACTGTCTGACACAAGCATGGACGAGGCAGCGGTGGAGCCGTCCCTGGTGCAGACGCTCGCTGTGAGCGCCGCTAAAGGCCGATATCTGTCTCTGTCTCCCTCTTTCCAGCGCTGCTCGCTTGCCTCCTGGATCAAAGAAAATATCAGGAAGAAAGAGTGCTGCTTCTATGTGGAGGATGGCAGGTATGATTTCTTTATGTTTACTGGGGAATAATTAACCCCTGGATTTTACCGCATCATATTTGACATGACTACAAACATTCACCTTCAGCTCATGCTTCACATGTCATTTGTTGTCAAACCTTTGCAAACATAAGAATAACTAATATATCTACTTACATTGCAATGTCTTGTTTCCAATCAAAATAAAAATTATTGTTTTGTTTTCAGTCAAAATTAAGTGTGTTCTGTTGTTTTCAAACAGAAAAAAAGATCATTCTCTTGTTTCAAGTAAAAAGTCACTTTTATTCTGAAAATAAGACAATAATTTTTACTTGATTTAAGAATTGTTTATATATTTTGGCTGAACACAAGACAAAAAATCTAGGCTTAAAAAGCATTTCTTGCAGTGTACTGGACTGAAGCAGGTCAGCTTTACTTGATTCTCCAATAGTTTATTTATTTAAATCTCAAATCTGATCTTTTAAAGGGACTTTTGTTTCCAGAAGCTTTACTTTACTCCAAAAACATATCCCATCTTAGGAGCGTTTAGCTGCAGCACTTGACTGCATTGCATCATTTAAATATCATCTTACTAATATTATTGGGGATATAGAGTGACGACTGATCATTTTATGCAAGTGTATGTGCTGTACTGTTTCAAACATCTCACTGATGCATAACAAGCCTCAGAATTTCATCCCTTTTTAGCCATATACATTTTACCATGTGCTCCAAATTGCTCAGTTTGAAACAATCAAAAAGTCATCCTTTGAGCTCCATATTCTCAGCGTATCTTATATCTCATTGTAAAAACCCGCTGTACCAAATATAATACCACATTAAAAACACACACACAAAAACGTCTTATCTTGATGTTACAACATACTGTACTCTCGTCACCCCTGTGTAAGCTCTTATTAACCAACCTAACTTACAAACCTC
Source organism: Enteromius viviparus (assembly GCA_032353835.1). NCBI lineage: Eukaryota > Metazoa > Chordata > Actinopteri > Cypriniformes > Cyprinidae > Enteromius > Enteromius viviparus. The sequence goes on from JAUCNO010001888.1 coordinate 1,893,263, forward strand.
ACTTTCACAACGTCTGCTCATTCATCCTAACACAAAAAAAGGATTGCAAGAGCAACGTATTAAAACTTATAGTGTTAACATAAAAGCAAGCAAATAAAATAACACTGAAGCAGATAAACAGCAATGTCTACATTCATATCCATAACCAATGGTTTAACGTAGTGTTGTTGTTTTATTTTAAATGATAATAAACGATATGACACAAAAGATGTTTTGCAGAATGGTGTTTTCCATGCAATGAAAGCTATAATTAATTATTGTTTAACTTTGTAATTATTTGTGAGAAATATATTTAAAACTTAATCAGATGATATCAGATCGTATGCCTCCCAGAAGTGGTCCCCTTGACCAAAGATCACGTGGATACACTCTTTCTGTGTGTAGTTCAGCAGCATTCGGACAATATGTGCACTGCGCGTGCTGCTGGGCTGTAACTCATGTGTGGATAACATGGATTACTGTTGACAGGGAGGGGATTTGTAAGTGTGGTTACCCAAAGATCCAGCACTGCGATGAGGCCATCAAACCAGAGGACTATATGGGGGAGCAGTGGGACAAACACAGACACGTCAGAGAGGTGCCCACCGATGCCTATGGAGATATCAGCTTTGGAGGACTTGGACAGAAAACCGGAAAGGTAAAATGATGTCTCCAGTGTATTATAGATATTATTAAAATCGGTTAGTTCAGTTTCTGGATTCTGATTGGTCAGCAGCTTTGTTTTATTCACAATACAGCACGGCTACGACTGCTCTAGACCTTGTGACTCTCTAATAGGCTTCCACAGGAAATGAGGAATGCGAAAGTAAAGCGTGTCATGTTCCAAACACTCGATAGTTCCAGCATTGAATCGCTAGAAATCTGAAGAAATTACAGCAGTTGTTTAATTCATTAGTTTATCCCTGGAAAATCTGTCCAGTAGCAGTACTTTATGAAAAGCATTATAGTTAATGTTTATTTTTTAGATAATAGGTAGTTATGCTATATTATTACACGGCTCTCTGGAAGGCTTGATTCTGATTGGTCAGTTGAGACATTTGCAGGTTCGTTCTTTTTTGTGTGTTTACTTGTGTGTTTAAATCCCTCCGCGCCAACAAAGATTACCGTTTGGCGCCATCTTGTGACAAACACCGGACAACAT
>JAUCNO010001888.1:1920118-1943382 GCA_032353835.1 Enteromius viviparus
GGATTTGGGGATCCTCTGCCATTCCTCCTTGCAGATCCTCTCCAGTTCTGTCAGGTTGGATGGTAAACGTTGGTGGAAAGACAATTTTAGGTTTTGGGTTTAAGTCAGGGCTTTGGCTGGGCCGTTCAAGAACAGTCAAAGAGTTGTTGTGAAGCACTCCTTCATTATTTTAGCTGTGTGCTTAGGGTCATTGTTTTGTTGGAAGGTAAACATTCGGCCCAGTCTGAGGTCCTGAGCTCTCTGGAGAAGATTTTGGTCCAGGATATCCCTGTACTTGTCCTGCATTCATCTTTTCCTGGATTGCAACCAGTCGTCCTGTCCCTGCAACTGAAAACACCCCCACAGCATGATGCTCCTCCACCATGCTTCACTGTTGGGACTGTATTGGACAGCTGATGAGCAGAGCCTGGTTTTCTCCACACATACAGCTTAGAAGTAAGGCCAAAAAGTCTCATCAGACCAGAGAATCTTATTTCTCACCATCTGGGAGTCCTTCAGGTGTTTTTTAGCAAACTCCATGCGGTCTTTCATGTGTCTTGCACTGAGGAGAGGCTTCCTGTCGGGTTACTCTGCCATAAAGCTCCGACTGGTGGAGGACTGCAGTGATGGTTGACTTTCTACAACTTCCTTTCATCTCCTGACTGCATCTCTTGAGCTCAGCCACAGTGATCTTTGGGTTCTTCTTTTCCTCTCTCTCCAAGGCTCTTCTCTCCGATAGCTCAGTTTGGCCGGACGGCCAGCTCTAGGAAAGGTTCTGGTCATCCCAAACATCTTGCATTGAAGGATTACTAATGTTCATCCAAACAGCAGGCGGCACTGTCTGAAAAAAGCGACTGGTCTGAGATTACAGTTGGGCCTCTGGGCCTGCTGCTTCACGTTACTCGTAACAGATGCTTTGTGCTATGGGATTTCGCGATGGTGTGCTCCACTTATGTTGTCCTGGGAGCTCATAACACTCTCTGAGGAGCTGATTCTGAAAACTGTCTACAGTATGCGGCTCTGTCTCGATAGACATTAAACATCATAAGCACATTCAGTTTTATGGCTCTGTGCAGTCATATTCTCAGCGCACCATAAGTGTTTTTTATTTAGCAAATTAATTAATTAATTAATTAAATTAATTAAGCAGCAGTATTTCAGCTCTTATTGGGTTTCCAGAGTAATTCAAGCTGTCTGTGTTTTTGCTGCAGGTTGAGAGCTCGCCGTCGTCTCTTCAGTGGCGGGAACTGAACAGCGCCGTGTGTGTGTCCCCGTACCAACAAGAGGCTCTGCGGCAGATCGCACAGAGCCATAACACACACTTTTGACCCTCAGGAAAACACACACACACACACACACTGCACTCCTATGTGTGTCATCTCTGTGCCACTAACTGTGGAAGATTGTTTCTGCCACTAAATAAAACCAAAAAAGGTACTTTTTATCTCACAAGTTGGCCTCTTTTTCTAAAGACAGAACTGCAAGATAAAAACTCAGCATATCGGTAAGCCCCGCCCAAATGTATTTGATACAGTCTTACACTCAGTTTTGGACACAGAGGGATCATCATTCCAGTGGGATTTAAATGGAGAGATGCCATGGAGGGATATTTAAAGAGGTGGTTGATTGCAACTTCCCTTTTTTTAACTTTAGTTATTGTGTGACGTTATTGTCTAAACATGAACAATATCTGCAAAGGTTCAAACAAAGATATCATCTTTTAACATTCTGGCTGTTTAATGCCTACAAAAATGACTGGTGAGGGACTAAAACAAACTACTTCCTGGGTTTCTTATGTAAAGAACAAAGAAATCCTACCCCCGGGAATACTCAACAAAGGGGGCGGAGTCATTTTGCGTAATGTGTTTTTGTCCTACACTGTACAAGAGCAGAGAATAACACGCAGAAAATTTGCATTTTTTGCCTTTATTGGAATTCTAGGTGAATCCTTAGGGACATTTTTCTACGTTTTGTTTTGGTTTAGGAAATAAAATCAATTCCATTACCCATCCACTCAAGATTAATGTTACAAGTACCCCAGGCACATTGTTTTTCCATTTCTGAAGCATAAACCTCATAAAAACGATGCTAGCTTCGGGTCTTCCAGTCGTTCCTTTTGGCTCGGAAACCTACAGATGTTCGAGTTTGATGAAACTCAACTGCCATTGGCTCATCTGTGTTCAAGGGGAGGGGCTTACCAATCATAATTACTTAAAGCATGAAAAAAAAAACATTAGAATACCTATTTTATTTCAACCACAGAAAGATGTCAAGTTTAAGTCCGGCGGCATTCATCTATTTTGTTTAATTTGTTTTGTTTTGGGGGGGTTTTCCGACAAAATGGCAGATTCAGCATTATGATTGGTCAGATCCCCTGTCAATCAAACTCGCTGCAAAAAAGGGTCAGTTTTAAAATTCTATCTCACAAACTTTGACTATTCTTTGAATTGCAAGTTTACATATATCTAACATTTCTAACTTTGTTTCTTTATTTTGCTATCATGAAAGAGAGAGAATTGTGAGATAAGTACCTCTTTAACATTTGTGATCCTGTGACAGAAACAGGCTTTCATAACAAACAGCAGCAAACAGAAATTGTGTTCAAACCAGTTTTTGGATCACAGTTTCATTGTATGTTGATGTTGCCAGATACAGTATATCGCTCACTCCCATGCAGATTTCTGCACAATCCATAAGCCATACAGTTAGCTTCACAGAGGTGCTTTAAAAATGTTTTATAATGCATTATTGTATTTATTAGTTATTTTGAATATATGAATTTGAATGTGGTTGTTAAACGTTTTAAACTACAAATGCTGGTACCAAAAATCAGGTTTGCATGTATGTGCACAGGCATATACTGTTCTTTGTGCAAGAAATAAATGTAGAGGTAGCTAGTTGCAGGGTGAAGTGAGGACTTTTATTTTGCAATAATGATTGATTAGCCATACATTATTCTTCATATTACAAGGCTATTTACCAAATAAATAAATAATTATATGCACATTAAACTTCGTTGAGCCTTAAATGCCCAAATTATACAATAGGATGAATCCAAGGATGGTGTAAAAAAAAATTCTATACATATTCTGTACACATTGCAAACTGCCTTTGCCTTTGATTTATGTACAGTGCTTACAGGGTTTAATGGCCAGATGGCAGATTACGAAGCATTGCATTATGGGATGTCAGTAGGCAGATACATTCGACGATATTATTTCACATTGAACCTTAACCTGCATTTTGCAAACAATTATACAGTGCCTAAAATATCACAAGCAAATGGAGAAATGTGAACAGTGTCCTTAAACTAAGCTTTAAGTTGGTATGAAATAATGTAAATAAAACAATAATATGCAATGTGGAAAAGTATGAAGACATGAGAACTGAATAAAAAAAGTACTGAAAGCAAACTAGCCTGTTTGGTCAATGACAAATGTTGTTGTTGTTGTTGTTGTTTACATGCCCAGTTTAATGGTTTACTGCAATGAAATTTAATCTTTAAAAAAATACATGTGCTGCATGTTCTATGTTATTACCTTATACATTTCTTTTACATTTTTATTGTTATTTATCTCCCGAAACCCCACCCTTCAGCTGTGAAGTGAGTAGCACTTCCATGTCGAAATCCTCTACAATTATAAACAGAAAACACACACAGACCCGACCATTTCAACACGTACGCAATGAACTATGCGAAACAATATACAGTAGCGGTGTCCGATTCGCTAACGAATCGTTCTTTTGAGTCGGATCTTTTGTCTGAACAATTCTTTCATCAATGAGACTGAACCTGGTTCAGGTGTCTGGTTATATTATAATATCTATCAAAATGTTTCCAGATTTTGTTTTCCAGAACCTTCTTATTTGATAAACACACAAGCAATGGCTTAAAGGCTTCCTGGTTTTAATAAACAGGGTTTTATTACTAAATAGCATTTAAAAAATGACTGTAATGTGAAACAATCACAAACCTTATAGGAATTTATTTTGAAAAGTGTAAATAAATTATAAGGTTAGGTTCTTATTCCGTTTCGAAATAAATAATATATAATAATGGGAACTGTCTGTATTTGCTGGGTTGGTTTTATTTAACAGAATTGTGTTATTAATAGCAGTAACTTAAAACAGTTTTTGTTTATTTAAATACAATATAAATTTAGGTTCTAATTATCAAGCGCGGCTCTGATAAAGTGGAAAATTGATCAATTGGACTTTTAAAACGCATGGCGTTCTATGCGTTCTAAAACGTGATGACGTAAAAGAATCAAATATTCGGTTCGTTGAACCGGTTCTTCAAACGAGCTGTTCGAACAAACGATTCGGTTCGTTCAAACAAATCGGACTTCCCATCCCTAAATGCAATACAACGCGCACAGTGAAGTGTGTGCTACGTGTGTAGGTGGACAATGTAACTGTAGTGAGCACAGAAATTAAAGTAGACGGTCTGGCAGTAATTGATTAAACACGTGAGCGCGATAATACGCGTTCGCGATATTCAGCATCCTCGACGACGCGACTCTGAATGAATGGGAACGCGCTGTGATCTATTTTTATCCCGCGCGCTGGTGCAGGTGCACAGGTCAGATCAGGCGGAAGTGACGTGTGCGCTCACGAGACTCGCATTAAACCGTCGGGATTAGATCGGAGGACAGTCGAGCGGAGCTCTGCCGAGATAAACGGTAAGATTTCACTCCTTTTCTTCATTTGTTATCCACGTTTTATGATTCCAACCGTCGTGAATATTTTAGAATAACCGCTGGCACATTTCGGGCGTTTTATACGTTTGTTTACGTTTTATTTATGTGTATGTGTGTGATTGTGTGTGTGTGTGTGAGAGAGATGTGAGGGAGAAATGTCTCCACAGTTGTTTTACAAACACCAGTTCGTGTTTTTAATCGCAGTTAGAAGATTTTAAACAGATGTAATGCGCATTTCTGCGTTTTATGCCCGTTTTTGACGTTACACACTGATATAACGTTCCGGATTGAAGCGCTGTTAGCCAGATTCAGAGCTGTCAGTCGCGTATTTCTATATAATCTGCAGCTTTGGCGTCTAAATAGGCCATTGAACACAGAGGCCCCTAGTTAGATGCAGCGTTTTTGTTTTTCTGCCAAGAATGTGACTTGTCCCAGCAGCCTCGATGCAGATGCACCGGCTGGAACAAAGCGAGCACATCACAAACACACCAGCCTCACTGTTCTTATAGGATATGAACCAATCTTTCCAGCCCTGTCTGCTTAAACATCACACTGTGATGCATTTAAATAGACTGAATCTGATTTTTGTTTTGATTTTAACTTGTTTTCAGTGTAAATGCATTGTCAAAATGAGTATTTATCTTTAATATCCTCTGTATAAAATCGTTTTTCTGCCTTATGTAGGGTTTGTTAATGAACGGTACTAATTGTGACCACTTGCCCCACTCTTGCCTTCTTGGTTCCATTTTCATGTAACTAATAATAACCCATGCTGATCAGGTCGTAACTAAAACAAATGTACAATAGTCGGTAGTAATTCCTTTTTTTTTTAAACTTTTTTTTTAAAGTTAAGTGTAATATTATTTAACCATGTTTAACTTGACATATCTAATTTTATTTAAAGTGCTTATTGAATACTTGAACAAAATATAAAGTATGCATGCATCATATTTGATATGTGAGGCTTTTATGGCTCATAAAGTATGATAAAGTGAAAATATTAACACCTGAATTGTACTCCGAGGCCCAAACTATGAGTTAATAGTTAACTAACGAAACGTTGTTTATATGCACAAAAAACTGATGCAATGTTGATGCTTGTGGCTGACACTAATGCAGAGCTGCTTCAGTCCATTAAGTGTTCATCATTCTAGGTTAATTAATATTAATATTTAGTAAAGCATCTAATAAATATATAAATAATATTACTAAAATGTTTCATTCTGACATTTACTCGATATAAATCAGCAAACATTTGAGAGCAAAGACGCATGCTGAAACTGGACATTTGTACAATTACACTGAAAGTATGTTTGGTAAAGCAATGCGAGTGCATTTGTTTCCAGTATGTCAGTGAATGTCCACGTGTGTCAGTAACGAGACGCTGCCATCAATCTGAGACCGAGACGGGTGCAGTTACAGGTCACTCTCTCCAATTTACCAAATGTGGGTGTTTCCTTGTTCTCCTCTGCACCTCTAATTAAGCAAATGCAGCCTCTCACACTCGAGACGCTCAAGCTCAACCTGTTATTTTTAAGTGTGATGGGAGGAAAGTGGATCGTTGGCACCCGTGAGCAAACGTGAGGGATTTTGCAAGGACAAATGTGCATATATTCTGTATTTAAAGGGAAACCCCATCCAAAAAACACAATGAAGTAGTCTGTATCACTTGTGCGCTAAATTCTGAAGCTGTACGATGGACTTCAGATGTCGTGAAGGATTCGATCTGAGAGCTTTTTGGCTGAACGAGCTGCATGCTCCAGCAGCTTAATGGCAATTCATTACAGGCTCTATAGAATATCAAATGTATTTCCTTCTAATATTCGAGAAGATTATCTGTCAGGTCCATAGTAAAATGTGAATGCAAAGAGACCTCATTGGAAACAGGCTGAGAGCAAGAAGCTTGTGTGCTTGTATGAATCAGCATCTGATTTCTTATATAATCTCGCCACTGAATCATATGCAAATAGGACACGGAGGGTCTCCTGCACGCTGCACTAGAGCTGCGCAAAATACATTAACAAAACATTACTTGATAATATTTCACTTTTTTTTTCTCTACACATAGCAAATAAAAATAACTAAAATTTTGTAATAATAAATAAATTAAATAAAAAACATTTACCCACTGTAATCAATGTAACTGTAATAATAATAATAAATTATATATTATATAATATTATATATTATATTATATTATATTATATATATTTATATCTTATATATGAGAAACACCCAAACAGTTTACTGTTCAGTAACAATCAGTAATAATAATTCAATAGTAATCTGGTACAGAATAAAGAAAAAATTAAATAAATAAATATAAATATATATAAAAATATAATATATTTAAATATTTAAGTGTTTATCCATTGTATTACATATTTATAAACTTTTTTTTTTTACTTTTAGTTCCTTGCAGTCACCTCTTGTAATCATTGTAGTAATAATGATTAATATTAATATTTAGTTCAGTTATTAAAATAAAGATACAAACAGTATTAATATACATGAACATATTTAAAATGAAAAAGTTTATCATTAATTCCAGAGTAGTATTAAAAATGTTAAATTTAAGGATTAAAAATACAGGCAAAATCTAGTTCAGATAATCAAGGCATGCTTTCACATTTTTGTTCACCAGTGAAACGGTATGTAGTCATAAACAGCAATATTTACCTGTATATGTGATTATTAAAGCATTGTAAATACGTTAACATTGGAGAAATTCATCATGTGTGGTTTCCCAGAAGTGATGTCACAGAGAGAGGGGCGGGACTAGAGCGGGACACAGTATTTATGTAATTGACATGTGGGACGCGTCCCTGTAATCCTGTACCGAAAGCTCTGCTTCTGCTGCTTCATTTTCATAAGCTCACAGAAACGGCAGGAGCGCTTTTCTTTCATAAGACACAGCCCTTGATGTTTGTGTTTTGCTCTGTTGAAATAATAGCTTCTTCCTTTCTCTTTTGGTAGTGCTTGACACTTTTACTAGATATCTAGAGAATGTCTTTTATGGCACATTGAAATGCTTGTGTTTTGGATGTAGTAATTTGCATTTAAGCAGACATTAAACAGGTGAATCCCAGACTGAGACGAGCTTGATTTCATCTCTCTCAAAACATGCTCTGTTTATCCGTTTGATCATCTGCTTGTTCCATTTTTCCAGTTCTGTAACAAGAAACAAGATGGTGTAGGATTTGAATCAATATATATATATAATATTATTATTATTATTTTATTACTTCCTCGTAAAACGTACCTGAATAACTTTTGTTTTGTATTATTATTATTATTATTATTATTATTATTATTTTTTTTGCATTTGGATTCATAAAAACTACAGCGGATTTGAGGAAAGAGTTTATTTTATATTATTATAATAACATATATTATTTATGGCCTTCTATAAATATTTGTATGTAAATTAAGCATAATATATTAAAAAAATAATTAAATATATTAAAATCTTTTAAAAATTATTTAAATTATTGTTTTTATTTACAAATATTTAGCTTATTCTAATTTTGTATTTTTAAGATTTTATACATTTTTAGATTTCTTACTAGCCACAGTTTAGGAAAACTTGCACTAGTAATAAAAAAAATGAAACCTTTATTTTTTTGAGATCAAGTATATGGTGAGGTACTATTAAAAAAGGACATAAAAGTTATTGTTGGCATCATCCTGCACTTAGAGGCGTATGCAAATTTCTATTCTGTTTGTGTTGCACACTAAAGGTTATTAAATAAACCTTTGGATATGTTTTTTAACAGGAAATATATCGGCATAACAAAACAGTGTATGGGGTATTTAAAGGTATTTTGTGCCTCGTTCAGTCATCAAACTACATCATTTTCAGTTCATGTCAGGCTGCCGGAAGGCCGGCCTATCAATCGCACCATGTTTCTGCTCTCTTTCTCGTCATCTCACCTCATGCGCCTCCTCCTCCTCTCAGCCCAGCGTGTGTTTTCTCCTGTGGAGTGACATTTCAGTAATGAAGCGATCTCTCAGTCAAGGGTCCCTCAGAAACTCAAACACTAACATCTAACAGCACACACTCCACTGCCTGCCCTTCAACCACTGCTTGATTTGAAGATCCATCAATGATTCAGTTACAGTCATTAATAGGTTATAATATTATTATTATTAGGATTTAGTGCTGTAAAAGGATTAATCGCATTAAAAAGTGTTTAATTAGATAATATGTTAGTGTGTAATGTGTATATACTGTAAATTCAAACACGTATACATTTGTTTATATATATATATATATATATATATATTAAGAATATATACTGTACTGTATGTGTGTGTATTTATATAGACATAAATAACAAAAAAACATACATTTTGTATGCGATTAATCACAATAAATCGTTTGACAGCATTATTATTATTATTATTATTAAATGTTTTATTTTATTTTTTATTTATAAATATTAATATTACACTTTAACATTTTATGTGTAAAAAATACTAATTAAAAATAAAAAAATCTATTTAATAGTCATTTATAATCTTTCAAATACTAATATTGCTCAAAGAATGTATTAATATATTATAGATTCATATATTAATAAAAAAAATTTTATATTGTTAAAACAATAAATAATAATATTAGTAGTGTCTTAATATTTTATTAATGTTAAATGCTAGATTTTTTTTCAATTCAAAGAAGTTTGTAAATAGAAATGAGCTGTTTCTTTAAGAGAAGAGAAAGAAACATTGTCTTTAAGTTTAGGGTTGGTTTTGTGTGGGTGGAGTCCAGTGCGTCTGTAAAAGCCACAATCCAACCTTGTACTTGAATGCATTTCTGTTTGTTGTGATTGTGTGTGTGTTTAAAGCAGAGAGAAGTGCACTAAACAAACAGCCGTTCTGACTGAGCACTTCTCCTCAAGGGGAAGACTGATTCTGCTTTAGTGTGTGAGTGTGTCCTCCCAGATTTGTGTGCTACTATAATTACGAGCGCCTGCAGCGTCTCATGGGGAGCGCATTAACACACACGAGTGGAGGAATAAGAATCACCACGCACACACTCACTCCTCTTTTCTCCCATCACTGCCCTCTAATTCTCTCCATCCTGCGTATCATGTTTTTTCCATTCATTTTGAATCTTGTCAGTTGCGATATAAATAAATGTGTGTATGTGTATAAAACATGATAGAAATTTTGTTGCGACATCAATTTTTAAAGCTATTTTTGGTTTAAAATGATGTCATGCATATGAATTGCTAACCGAAACCCAATGTCAGGTCCTTAACTTTTTGCACTTTTTCTTCAGTAGGTAACATAAATCAGTCTCGGCTGTTAATATCTATAATTTTTTTAAACTACATTTAAAAAAGTCTTTTCTGCTCACCAAGGCTGCATTTATTTGATGAAAATGTGTTTTTTAAATATGATTAGAATTTAAAAGAACTGCTTTCTATGTTAATATACAATCAAATGTAATTTATTGCTGTGATGGAAGCTGAATTTTCAGCATCATTACGTCTTCAATGTCACATAATCCTTCAGAAATCATTCTCAATATGTTTGTGGAAACATACATTTGTTTTTTGAAACGAAACCCTTTTTTGTTCTGTTCTCTCTTTAGTATTCATCCCATCATCCTCTCTGTTCTCTCTGGTCTTCCCCTTGTTTTCTCTGCTGCTAAAATCTTTTTGGTTGCACTGAGGTGATTGGATGACGGCCAGGCCTGTGTTTTTCTGTGTGTGGTTCATTTCAGGTCTTGTTCCTCTCAGCATCTGTTTTGGTGTGATTCAGTGTGATGATATATTAAATAACTGCTGATATAAAAATTAAAAGCAGCATCTTGACAGTTACAGTGACCATAATGTGCTTTTTTCCTTGAAGATTTGTTGTTAAGAGCACATTACTTTTTTTGTTTGTTTGTTTGTTTTTTGTTCAGTATACCAAATAATGTTGGTCGGTTTAATTAATTTTCCTTACTTGATTCGAGTTATCCGTTTCAGTGAGATGATTCATAAATCTGATTCAGTGATGTGTTTGTTTTCACTCGCAGTCATTACAAGTACCATACAGGAGCATAGATGTATACATAAACAAATAAAAAAATTAAAAAACTATAATAAAAAAAAACATATTTAATGTTCAAGTTGTCTGTGTTTCACAATATTCAATTTAATAATGTATATATTTTTTCAAATATTGATATTGAACAGTATCTTAATATATTCAATATTTTCATATTATGAATATATTATTGTTTTAATATTAAAATATTTAATACAAATATTAATATCAGTAATATCTTAATATTTTATGAATGTTAGTATTAACAATGTATTATTAATAATTGTTGTTGTAATTATATATCTGTATAATGTACACAAACAAATCAACAAATGAAATAATTATGAAAAATTTATAAAAATAAACATTTGACTCGATTCATAAATAAGATTTATCAGGTTATCACTGATATTCACAGAAGTCACTGCTTGTCGATTTTTATACATTTGAATAAAATTTCACATTCATTCATTCATTGATTTAACTAACAAAACAATTAACAAATAAAACAATAAATAAATTAATTAATAAAAACTATAATCCCTAAATCAAAAACTATTTGAAAAATGTTTTAATAAAAATATCGTTAGATAAATATTGTCTATGAATAAGGATTGTTAAATTGGTAAAATGCATGTAATTTTTTTTTTGCATTTAAAACACAGTTCTGTGTGTAGTTTATTTTCATTCTGAATCGTCTCAGTTTGGTATAAATTGTGCTTCTGTCTGAGCAAATAGGCCTACATTATTTAGATATTTGTCAATCTTCTGAGTGTATGTTGAGAAGTAATGTTTGTGTATTCAGCTCTGTGGTTATCAGTACACTGCTGAATGCCCTGCTGAAGGATTTGCGTGACTCCGTCTAAAACAGAGTCACTGTTACATAACTCACCTGCATGAGGCCGGAGCCGCCGAGGACATCGGCCAGCACGCGTGCATGTCTGAGGAAGACGCGATACACACCCTGAACCCTCTATCATCTGATCTCTAATACTCTGTGTGTGTGTGTGTGTGCTTCCGCTATTGACTTTGAACAAGGCATTAACCTCTCGTACAGGACCGGGACTGAACCATACCTTCATGTGTCCTTTTGGGTTTGCTACGGGGGCATGAAGGGGGATGATGATGCACTGTAGAGGATGAGATTGCAATCTTTGCAATTTGATGTTGAGAAACGTTGTTTTTAAAGTATTCCACATTTTTTTTTCCATGCACTCCTTCACCGATTAAACTCCTTCACACTCTGCCTTTCTGTTGTTACAGACCTGATGTCATTTAATTTCATTAGTTCTCCCAGCTGAATCTTTTCTTGCTTTTTCCTCCCTTTGTTACCCCCGTTCCAATTTTTTTGAGACCTGTAGCAGGCATCACATTTAAAACGAGCTCATTTAGTGGATAAGAGTGTAAAATTTATCTGTTTAAATGTTTATGTTCTCTATATTCTATTGCAAATCAAATGTTATCTTGTGTGCTTTGTGAGTCTGTTAGTTTTCTTTTTATTCAAATGTAAAAAAAAAAAAAAAAAAGTCCCAACATTTCTGGAATTTAGGTTGTATTGATATGTTACACGTCAGATGTGTTCTCCAACAGGTCCCCAAATGGTCACTTAAGATGCAATCCTATTAGGGATTAGGTCGATAGACGATACCATCGTCCATCGCGGATGGCCGATAGACATCACAATGCTGAACCAGCATCGCGATCCTCCGCCCCGCCGCAGCAGCTGCAACCAGCTCGCGAAAAACACACTTAATCTATGGCGGCTAATCTATGCTATTAATAAGCGAGCACACCACTGATGCTGATCATTTCCGCGAGAGGAAAATAGATGTACATGTAAAGAAACGGGTCCGTGAGCTCATTTCAAACCCTCGCACCCGCTTGATATGTCATTCGTGCGCAATTCAAGCACTCGCGCGATCATTCCTGCGGTCGATCTACTCTCACCTGTTCGCGCGAACACTGTTATTTTTGTCAGTCGTCGTTGTTTTACTATCTCCATTACGGCCATGGTCCGCTCCCAAAGTACTTAGTTTTGAAACCTATCATGGATTGAAATGAGAAGGGGACAAAAGTCAGTCAGCAGCAGTGCAAGAAGAGAAAACGGTACTCTCTGAAATGTACAAATAAAGATAATTTTAGATGTTTAATTTTTATTTGTATCATTGGGATTGCTAGATGAGGGCCTAATGAAATTATTTTAGTGAAAACCTGAAATAAAAAAAATATAAATATTTTTTTTTTGCTCTAAAGCTCAAAATTAACCTCTGCACATTTCAATTTGGTTTACCAGCACGAGTCACAATTGTAATTATAATATATGATTTATATGAATATTATTCATTTGGTGTTATTCACTTTTATACTCGTGTATATAGTTAATTAAGAAATAAATTGTAATTTATTTTAGAGTTCTAATTAAAATTCTAATTTATTATTTATGTTATATATTTGTTTTTTTTTATTACAAAGTATTTGTAAATTCATATATAGAGAGATGCATACAATTTATACTTTCATTAATGTATGAATTCATTTATTATTCATATTATATCTTATTATTTATTTATTTAAATAATTAATAATTTTAATTTCATTGCTCAATTGATTGATTAATAAATTAATTCAATTAATATTTTTGAAAGACGTCTCTTTTGCTCAGCAAAGCTACATTTATTTAAAAAATCAGTAATATTGTCAAATATTATTACAGGATCCATGTCAGGATACTTTAAAATATAATTTATTGCTGTGATCAAAGCTGAATTTTCAGCGTCATTGTCATCTTCAGTGTCACATGATCCTTAAAAATCAAGAAACATTTCTGATTATTATGTAGAAAACAGTTGCTTCATATATTTCTGCAGTGATTGGAGTATCTGTGAGTCGGCGGTTTACTGGAACTCATTGAATTCATTCCCATCTTCAGAGTCAGTGTTTCTCTTATTCATGTAAAGGACACGAGAGCTGTCAGTGTGTGTGTTCCGACGCGTCTCAATAATTAATGAGAGATTGTAACAGAGCCGAAGCAGCGCTGGATCCTTTACGGCCCGCAGAGGCTTCAGATGGATTTCAGACTGCATGTTTGTCCTCAACAAAGAGCCTCAGAGTTAGTATGCATGTGAATTATGACTAATTTATCTACTTGACCTTAAATCAGAGACAGTTTGGGTTTCTTTTAGGTCTAGACCTTAACTAGCCTTGTTTAGGTGGCAGAGAAACATCTGTTTAAATGCAGCTTTGTTTGGAGGAAATGAAAGCCTGCTTGTGTGAGGGTGAATATCTTCAGTTGTTATTGATTGTGCTGAATCGGATGGCATGGACTTTGGAATGTGCTCGGATTTGTCGAACAGGACTAGCTTGCTAAGCAAACATGCCTGACACTCCTGTATGTCAAAGCAGTCGCTTTAGTCAATGTTCAACAACACACCTGACCCGCTTTGACATTAAAACGCTCTCTTCACGTACTGTTTCGTTTTATTCATAAAAAATTATTAATCCATGGTATGTTCTTAATGCACAATTAGGGCCCTTCATAAGGTAACCTTTACTAATGCATAACAGCATAGTTTATTCTAAAATACCATTGTGTAAACGCTTTACTGTGGTGAAACTGGTGACTTCAGTTAGCCATCTATCATCAAATACTGTCAGAAAATGATTACTATTTTACTTTAATTGTATTATTTTGTTATTGTATATGATGTGGGTGTGACGAGACACTTATCCCACGAGACCCATGAGAACGAGACCAGATTTTTAGACTTTTTTAAATAAATCCTCAATGATAAAATATATGAAAGTCAATTGGTGTATCGAGCTCGTCCGTCTGCACTCGTCTGTGATTGAGTATTCTTTGCAGCTGTGCGCGAGACGGAAAGTGTAGTATACCCAGGCCTTAAGTCTGTCTGCACCGGACGCGATAAAGCAACCATTGAAGCACAACAAATCTCCATGTATAGACCTACATGGAGTACTTTTTATCCTTGCGTTCACCAAACCCATCTTGAGTGTTTGCTGCTAAAAAGCTATTTTTTTTTAGTTTTGTCTGATCCTAGAATCCAGTCCCATTTGTAGTTCCAGTCCTGTCTGACTAGGGATGTTCATTTCGGTTATTTCTCGTAATTGACAACTGACGCTTGTTCAGTAACTATTAACATTCATCAACATTATTTTAAACTAAAAAAGGATAAGCACCTGTGGCCTGTTAGAAATAGTAATATTTGTTTTCTGCGGATTCATTGTACACGTGCCATAGCAAACAACAGAAGACGAAGATTCACATGATCATTTCATATCATACGCTTGCAGCACGACCAGAGAAAAAAAAACATTATAAAGGATAAATAGGCCTATACGAGAAATACATAGCTATTTTATCTAGCACTTTCTGACATGACAGGAGTCCAATCGAGGCACGAGTTCTTTCATTAAACCTTCATTAACCCGATAGCAGCTTATTAGTTTGGGCTAAGATTGGGGCTTTTGAATCGCGCACAGAACAAAAACTAATGAGAGTGGCTCCGGTGGAAAACTGAAGAGATCTAATAAAACTTTCAGATGTCACGCAGCTAATTTCTCCTTCACCATAAGTTACCCAATACACACATAGAAACACGTAACACACAGTAAATGCATGTTAGTGCAGCAGTGTGGCTCTCTCTAGCAGTGTATGACGAGTCCTGTTCCATTCACACAGCGTGTGTGTTCTGAGAATGCTGAACATTTCCAGGTGTGCTCCGTTACAGAACGCGGTGGTCACTCCCTGTGTTAGGACTCAAGCAGCCTGAAGAATTTTTCTTTAACCCCCCTGAACAACATGTGCGCGAGGGTTTGATGAGCTCGTGGCCCCGTTTCTGTTTTCCTGTCGCTGAAATTTACCGCGCTCCCCAGCATCAGTGGTGCGCTCGCTTATTAATGGCATAGATTTGCCACCATAGATTAAGTGTGTTTTTCGCGAGCTGGTTGCTGCTGCTGCGGCGGGGCGAAGCATCGCGATGTCTATCTGCCATCGGCGATGGATGGCATCGTCTATCGACCCAACCCTAGTTGTGGGCTTTGTTTTCCCTCCTATATATATTTCTGTGAAACAGGAAGCCATGGCTTTATATTTTCATGTTCATAATCACCCTGGAGTGCTCAAAATATGAATGGAAATATACTTCAGAGATATTTTACTCATAAAAAATTCTAGGGGTGCCAATAATTGTGGTCAACATGTATTGGAGGAAACTTTATTTCATCACAAGAATTTCTCCCCGTTTTCAATTGTTTTACTTTAATGATAGATTAGAATTGCATGAAGATTTCAAATAAAACATCAAAAGGATAAACAATGCAGATTTATTTTCACAGCCACCTTTGCTCAGATTTACCAACGGTGTCAATATTAGTGAAGGGCACTGTATATACTACACAACTAATATTTCACAATTTTTCTATTAATCTATTATTGTAATGTTTTTTTTATTTAGTGTTTATTATTTGCTTTTTGCATACTGTAACTGGGAGAACATACATTTTAAGAAAATGCATATTTAACAATCTTTATGAAAGCTTTGATATAAGAATGTCATTTATATATTTCTTCTTTAGTTTGTGCTTGTCTTGTAAAGTCTGATAAACATCCAACAACCAGGTTTAATCCAATAGTGTACAGTGGAAATACACACAGCATTTTCTAAAAATCCAATCAGTGTTAAAATATGCAAATCTGCATTGCTTTTAATCTGTAGTTTGTTGTTAGACTGTATTTTTAGTTGTGTTTTTGTGTGGCTGCTGTTATTTAGTGTTATTTTTCATCAGAGGGAAGCTAATGAAGCGAGGACTGTTAAATTCTGAGTAACTGACTTCATCTCACATTATTAGAAAATCACAATTAAGCTTCTTCTACCAGCATCATTAGTGAATCCTCAGAAGTAGTTATGCATGCATTTATGAAGTCATTAACATAAGGTTTATGATTAATTTATGAACGGGAACCTGGCGTTAGCAGAGCTGTAAATGACAGAAATAAAACAATATTTTTTTGTTTTGTTTTTTTGTCAAAATATTAGGAAGAAACTGAATAATAATTTTACATAGATCTGTGAATGTTTCTTATAAATGTACAGGGAATGCGTTTACTTTATATAACCTTTTAAATAAGTATATCTATATATGTTTTTTCCTGTTTTTCAGTTTCACGCAGTAGAAATGTTTAGTGTAAAAGTAAATTAAGTTAGACCTACTTGAAAAACTTGAAGATTTAATGATTCAATTTTGTTGTTTTTTTGTTTTTTGATGTTTTTTTTTTTGCAGATTTCCCTGCCTAATTCTTGTCACTGTAATGTTTTTTTTTTATTTATTATTATTACCTCAATACATTATTTATTCATTATTAACAGTGATGACATTGTGAAAATCATAATTTGCTTTAAAAAGAGTGCCTACTTTCAACTAAATACATTTTTTGCATTTCTTTACATTTTTGGGGTGAAACAGAAATGATATAGTATCATAATTTTGCTTTGATTTTATGTTGACGACAAAATCAGAACAAAATAAATATATAATGCTTTATTTTGTTTTATTGTTTTATTAACATTTTATTTAATTTTTTTTTTACTTTGCTAAAATATGTAACAAATTAATTAGATTTGAATTTTTTTTATTTAATTTTTAATTTTAGTATTTTATTTGCTATTTTATTTTTATTATACTTAATATTTAATACAATTTTATTGTATTATTTGATTTAAAAAACTTTTACGATCAAAATGAATAGAAAAAAAAAATAGCTTAAAGCGTCAAAATAATTTGTTTTAAAAATTGTCTTAAAACAAGGGTCTATTTTTTTTTTTTTTTATAACCTCAATATAATTTCAGTTTTCTTTTAGTTTTGGGGTGAAACAGGAGGTGTTTCTTCATTAGAATCACATTTCCGAGCAGATGTGAGTGGATCTGTATCACACCAGCTGACCCTTTGTTTTTTTTGTTTTTTTACTTAACAAAATGTTTGTAATCTCCATTTACAATTCCACTGATAAAATGTGAGTCTGGCCGCAGTCGTGTGTGAAGTGTGTCTTTTTCTGAGCTGTCACGCTTTAATTGGGTAGACTGGGGTGTAAATGAGATGGCTCTTTGTCCCAATGTGGGGCGTATGGGACGAGACGGGGCCCCTGCGGGTGTGTATGAGGAGGTGGGACTCATTTGACATGCAGCTTCCCCCTCTTTGATGATCAGACACACACACACACACACACTCTCAGCAGAGGTCTGATGGTTAATGATCCGGGCGTGAGCAGCTGTTCATTAGTTTGTCTCTTTAGTGTCCCGACACCCAGCAAATATTCCCCCTTCATTTCCATCCGGTCTCCACCTGAACCTCTGTCAAACAGGCCGGTTAATGTGAAGAGAAAACACAATGTCAAGAGCTCCCCGAACAATCACAATCATGTCAAATCTCAGTACTGCTTAATGTTTACAAAATTTACAACAAAGAGATATTTCACTTGGACCCTCATAATATTAAGGGTCTTTAACTATTTATTTAAGTCTGGTTGGGTTAAACATTTAAAACAACCCAATAACCGGGTTTGTCCATATTTACCATATTTTGCTTTTATTGTTTATCTGATATATTATTTTACTGTATTGTATAGTTTTTTTAACTAATACTAAAAACCTTTTTTATTTTGTTACTGTAACAGTATAATTGTATTTGTAATTTGTTTATTGTTTTAGTAATGTACTTTATTATTCTGTAAAAAAATATTATTTTATTTAATATTTTACATTAGTGTTCTAGTTACTTTTTAATTGTATTAATGTTTAGTATTTTCTGACTACGTTGTTGTAATCATTTTATTTTATAATTTTTTTTGTTTAAAGAATATTTCTACTTTTTTTTTTTTACTATTTTATTTTACAATTTATTTTATTTAATTATTTATTATTTTATTGCAAATATTGTACGGTCAAGGTTTAATTGTATTTCTTTAACACTAACATTACAGCACAGCGTCCAATACATATTTTCATTCTTAAACCATTCATTTCTCTAAATATTTCTCAGAATTGTTTGCTAATTTGCTTGTTGTGAGAGAGGGACTTGAAGCCGTGCTGAATTTTTAAATAGTTTGCGGTGACGGAGGAGATTTTCACACGTTCCCCTCTAAATAAATAAGTGGCTGTGCAGGAGAGATTGTGTATGAATGCTTGTGTGTTCGGGGATCTCCAGTGTTTTTCATTCTTGTTTGGATGGCATTCATGGTATTTCAGTCTCTGC
This sequence comes from Enteromius viviparus, assembly GCA_032353835.1. NCBI lineage: Eukaryota > Metazoa > Chordata > Actinopteri > Cypriniformes > Cyprinidae > Enteromius > Enteromius viviparus. Next base: position 1,939,106 of record JAUCNO010001888.1, read on the forward strand.
TAAACATTAACCCATATTTGCTTCTGGGTTTCCCCAGCTGACGCTGTTAACATGTTCAGAAATCCTCACACACTTGCTCTGGCTCAGATTTAGCTTTTTCCTTTGGAAAGTGCGATCAGAGTCTGATTACTGACCTTGTGACCTCTGAACTCTGACCACTCTGTATTTATTATTTACAGGTGCGAAGAGAAGAGGAGATACTTTGCGGTCGGCGGTAGAAGCATCTCGGGAAATGAGCGTCAACTTCACTGGAGGTACAAACTGTAAGATTATTATTATTATTATTAATATGCAGGAGATGGCTTGCATTGGATAAAATAAAATAAATATGCTGAATAAACTGAAAATGAGGAAACAGAAAACGCCTTTTCAATTAAACTGAATTTGTCTTAAAATTGATATGAAAGTTCAGTTATTTACAAAACTGTGTAGTGATACTGTAAAAATGGATATTAAAATCAGACATCACACATGTAATGTATTTATATATATTTTTACACGTATTTATTTATTTTTACTGTATATTGGTTTTAAAAAATAAAAATGTAATATGAAAACAAAATAATAATAATTATTATTCATGTGATGGATATGTTTTTCACATTGATAATAAAAAATATAAAAGATAAAGCTTTTTTTTTTTACACCTTTTCACATTTATGTATTTTTACAGTTTTGCATTTATGCTTTACATTTTTTATGCCTTTTACTTTAAAAGTTTTAATAAATGCTAACATAACATAAGAATATAATATTAAAAATAAAATTATAGAAAATTAAATCGTAAGTGATACCAAGAAATGCTTTTAAAAAAAATAAATTTAGTAGAATTTTACTGTAAATTACATTGATGGTGTTATTAATATTTTATTTGTTGGTGGTGCTATTTTGTTTATTTTTTGTCTACACAAACATGACATTAGATTGAGGCATTGCTTTTGCAGCAATTTCGGCATCAATGTCTTGTTTTCTGTGTCCAGCAACAACTGATGCAATAGTTTCAGTGCAACAATCACTTCACTTAATTTACTAAACTGAAGCAGAAGTAATCTTTGTGTTTTTATATATAGTCAAGTTTCCTGTGGTTGTGCTGTGTTTAAGTTTGCCTGGCATGCTGGGAGTTTTTGTGTACCCAGCATGCTTTGCTAAAACACAGACTGAGGTCAATGAAAGGATTCAGCGAGTGGAAGTTTCTGTTGTTCTGCTACTTCTGTGTTGTGGTTAAGCCCAAACGGGATAGACATGTTTCAGTTTAGAGCGGATGCATGCTGGTTTCGCTCTCTTACTATATACACTGTATAACAAGAACCGATGACATTTCGATCTTTTTGTACGTCTGTGTTGTTTAATGTCCTATACTTATGTCATAATCCCCCAGTTTCAAAGACAAGGTTTAAGCTAGTCCCAGACTAAATAGCGTGTTTGAGCTGTCTCAGATGAAAATATCTTGCTCTGACATATCATAAAACATGTCAGTGTCATTGTTCTGTGTTAAGATGCACACCTGTAATATTTTGTAATAAGGCATTTTTGTAAAAGTTGCTTAAATATCTTTCTTTAACTAATGCCTAGTCCTGGCTTAAGATAAGCCCTGTTTCTGAAACCGGGCCTATAAGTGCTCATTTGTGTTTTGAGCTAAAAAAAAAAAAAAAAAAAAATTAATAAATGATAATAACTTCTTATCTTTTAATTAATTGTTTTAATTTAGTGTATAATTTTATTACAATAAAAAACAATTTAAAAGTTTAAACGTATTTTTTTTATATAAAATATTTTAAATATAAATTGCTTTACAAATTACCATTTTTTGTAGTTAAAGTGAGACTACAAATTTGTTTATGATATTAAATTTTTTACATTTTTTTATGGTACTGAAGTTAATGGCATAAATGGTGAGACAATGATAAACAGCATTTTATTATAGTAAAAGTGACATAGTTTGTTTTTCCTCAAAGCATTTTACTGCATACTGTTGATTTTATTATTCATTTATTAATAATTCTAATAAACAATAACAATACTTTTTAAAATTTAAAATATTATTTAAATTAGCATTTTATCTCAGTAAAATTTTGACTATTTTTGGCCTGTTAACAAATGTGGCGCTTTTTTTTTTTTTATTGAAAAGTTATTGGTTATCGTTCAGAATTATTCTTTTTATTTTTAAAAATTAAGAATAGTTCTAAATTAAATTACATAAATGTATGGATGACGATAAACAATATTTTATTATTGACAATAATTTGACCTTTTACCATATTTTGGCTATAATATTTTTTTTTAAAAAGTTAATTTTAAATATTTTAATAATAAAAATAACAATGAACAATGACCAAAAAATGTTGCACAATACTAAAGTTTTATTTTAGTACAGTTAATTAAAATACTAAATTAAATGACTAATTATTGCATTCATAAAACGTTGTGGTCACACTAATTTCAACATGTGGGTCTGAATTCCTGTACATTAATTGATTGTTTAGTTTGTTTGCAGTGACAGGCTGAACATTACACTTCAGATTGTGGCTCTTCTGAGTTTAGATGGTGTTATTAAAGTGGAAGTGAGACACTGTGGTTCATCTCCCATCAGCAGTGTTTGGTGTTCGCAGCTCTTTCTGACCGGACCGCTGCTAGTTAAGCCAAGTTTGATCTTTACAGCAGCGTCATACAGATTTAGTTCTGATGTCAGGATGGAGAGTTATGTTTGAAAGAGTCTTAATATGCTCTGGATTTGGCTAAAAATATCAGCAAATGCACAAATACACAACAGGATTCATTTAGTCACATGCTGAATGCGTGCAGCAACACACACACTGCAGCACAAACATATGTTCACACATACACACTCGCCAAGTGCCAAATGTGAGTAGAAACCGCTTCGGTGGGAAAATAAAATGCCAGCTATTCACCAGCTGTCTGGACATTCTCTTTCTGCCTTTGATTTATAAGAATGAGTGTGTGAGTGTCACTCATGACTAATTCTGCTGCAAAGAGTATGTACTGTATTTACAGGCAGGCTTTTGAATTTGACAGATGCTTTTATCCAAAGAGACTTGCATTGCATTCAACTTATGCTTTTTTTTTTTTTTACTCCGTTCATGCATTCCCTGGAAGTTGAGTCCATGATTTTTGCATTGCTAGCTATGGCACTAAATTGTTTTCCATTTTGAAATACTTTCTTTTTTGTGTGTGTTGAATGTCCAATAGTTACTATTACGTACAGTATATGCTTTAAACTGCAGTGAGAACCATAAAGAAATAAAGTTCACTTTACAGCTTAATAGTTTGTGAGTAAATAGTCAATAAAAGTTTTTTATTATTATTTTTATTATTATTAATGAAATTATAAATAAAAATCACAATGTGATATACAGTGGGTACGGAAAGTACAGTATTCAGACCCCTTGAATTTTTCACTCTGTTATATTGCAGCCATTTGCTAAAATCATTTAAGTTTTTTTTTTCCCTCCTCATTAATGTACACACAGCACCCCATACTGACAGAAAAACACAGAATTGTTGACATTTTTGCAGATTTGTTAAAAAAGAAAAACTGAAATATCACATGGTCCTAAGTATTCAGACCTTGCTGTGACAATCATATATTTAACTCAGGTACTGTCCATTTCTTCTGATCATCCTTGAGATGGTTCTACACCTTCATTTGCTACCTTCAACCAGCTGTGTTTGATTATACTGATTGGACTTGATTAGGAAAGCCACACATATGTCTATAGAAGACCTTACAGCTCTCAATGCATGTCAGAGCAAACGAGAATCATGAGGAACTGCCTGAAGAGCTCAGAGACAGAATTAGGGCAAGACACAGATCTGACCAAGGTTACAAAAACATTTCTGATGCACTTAATGTTCCTAAGAGCACAGTGGCCTCCATAATCCTTAAATAGAAGATGTCGGAAGACCAGAGCTGGTCGTCCAGCCAAACTGAGCTATCGGGGGAGAAGAACCTTGGTAAGACAGATAAAGAAGAACCCAAAGATCACTGTGGCTGAGCTCCAGAGATGCAGTCAGGAGATGGGAGTTTGCTAAAAAACACCCGAAGGACTCCCAGATGGTGAGAAATAAGATTCTCTGGTCTGATGAGACTTTTTGCCCTTAATTCTAAGCTGGATGTGTTGAGAAAAACAGGCACTACTCATCACCTCATCAAACCACGAAGGTTTACCTTCCAACAAGACAATGACCCTAAGCACACAGCTAAAATAACCAAGGAGAGGCTTCACAACAACTCTGTGACTGTGAACTGGAGAGGATCT
>JAUCNO010001888.1:1956970-1978332 GCA_032353835.1 Enteromius viviparus
TTTAATTGGTCTATCCTGAACAGCGCTGAGTAAAATGACAGGCTCCGCGAGCCAATGTGATCACGTGGCAGCTGTTACTTTTCTCAGCGCTGTGTAGAATTGAACAATCAGAGTCGTTTGTGATTACTACATGAGGATTTTAAAAATCGTTTAACCCTTTAAAGCCGCACGTATCATATTTGATACACGAGATTCTGAGACATGTATTGAATCAGTGAGAGCAATACGTTCTTTGAAAACCTGTTGTATCAATGTTGATACATGTATTCTGCCATCTTGTGGACTTTTATTGAACTGCAGGCAGTATAAGGGTGATTTTCTAGCTTTTCAAAATGGCGGCTGTGACTGGATCACGCTAGACGCTTTCGGCAGGAAAATAAAGGCTAATATCAAGTTGTTACGGTAAAAATAACATATGTATTGTACCTGATATAATTAATTAAACACTTTCTGAATTAAAACAATGCCTAATTATTTAAGAATTTAATCGTTAAATTACAATTAAATCATGTTAGAGTTTGTGTATCAAATTTGATACTCCAGGTATTAAAGGTGCTTTATGTCTAAACAGTCATGTCACATATGACTACCACAATGCAAACACACGCACTATTGGGATGATTACATTAATGTAATTAATGACTGACATGCCATATTAAAATATATTTTGAGTTAGAAATGCACATATTACATTTGAAACTGCAGGTATAAAAGGTTCCTTATCCCTGAACAGTTGTCTTTTTTTTTTTTTTTTATAAAATCTACAATATACCTACCACAATGTTATCTTACAATAAATTTAGGTTATTTTACAGTAATAGTTCCTCTAAAACTATAATCAGTATGCTGGATTCATTGATTTGTTGTGTGTATTTTTAGATGTCAAAAAGAATAGAGGAAGACGAGAGAAAAAGAAAGTATCTTGAAAATGTCATTGACATAATAATGGATGGCAATTCAAGTGACTTAGAGCAGTTAGAGGAGGAGGAGGAGGAGGAGGAGGAATGGGTTCCTCAGGCTGTGCATGATGATGGGAGTTCAGACAGCGGTGGTGAGGAAGATCAAGAAGAAAGTGTAGTCCAGAGTAGCGTAGAAGCCGAGGTCCCAACAACACAGGACACAATCAAAAAGCAGTCAGTGAAGTATAATGCAAAAAAAAAAGAATACAGATGGAGAAAAAAACAATTTCAGCCTCCGTCTGTCGATTTCATTGCATCTGATGAGGAAGGAACAGAAGACAGGTGTAACTGGACTCCTTACATGTATTTCAAAAAGTTTGTCACTGATGAAATGCTACAGGAAACGGCAGAACAAACAAATCTGTACAGCGTACAAAAAGAGGGCAAGTCAGTAAACACAACTGCCAAAGAGATAGAGAAAGTTCTAGGCATGTACATGCATATGGGCTTAGTACAGATGTCCTGTGTGAGAGCATATTGGGAGATGGAGACAAAGCATCCTCCAGTTTGTGATGTAATGTCTCGAGATCGTTTTCTGAAATTGCTCACACTGATTCACTTTCAAGACAACTTCAGTGTTTCTGATGATGCAAAGAAAGATAAACTGTGGAAGCTTAGGCCATGGTTACAAAAACTGCGAGAACAGTTTCTTTGCATACCTCCTGAAGAATGTCATGCAGTAGATGAAATTATGGTGCCATTCAAGGGAAAATCTCATCTGCGTGTCTACATGCCTGCAAAACCTCACAAATGGGGATTTAAGATGTGGGGACGTGCTGGACAAAGTGGCTTTCTTTATGACTTTGATGTTTGTCAAGGTGCAGAACATCAAGACAGAGAAAAATCAGAAGTGGGTGTTACAGGAGAAGTGGTGCTGAAAATGACATCAACGCTTCCAGCAGGAAAAAATCACAAGGTGTTTGCAGACAATTACTTTACATCAGTTCCCCTGGTGCAGCACCTAAAAGAGAGAGAAATCTACTACATTGGCACGATCCGGATGAACAGAATGACCAACTGCACCATGATGGATGAAAGGCAAATGAAGAAAAATGGAAGAGGGTCATTGGACTTCAGAGTGAACCAGGAAAACAACATCATTGTAAGATGGTTTGACAACAAAGCAGTGAACCTGATTTCTTCATTTGTGGGAATTGAACCTTTGGGAAATGTGAAACGCTGGGATCGCAAATCCAAAACTCACATAATGGTTCCCAGACCCGCCATCGTTGAGGCTTATAACAAGTTCATGGGGGGCGTGGATCTCCTGGATATGCTGTCTGCACTGTACAAATTCAGCTTCAGATCCCGAAGATGGTACATGTACATCTGGTGGCACACTGTTACAGTGGCAGTCATCAATGCGTGGAACCTCTACAGAAGAGACCAGAGGATTCTACAGCCCAAGATGAAAACCATGGCTCTGCGAAGGTTTCAAGCTTTGGTTGGTACTTCACTCACAAGTGCTGGAAAAGCTAAAAGGTTTGGGCGACCACTATCCTGTCCCGAAGCAGCTCCATCACCCCCCCGTAAAAGGTCAAGATGCAGTGTGCCCCTGGATGTCAGAAGGGATGCCTTGGATCATTTTCCAACATGGGAAACCCGACAGAGATGCAAGCATTGCACCAGCAATCACTTCTCACATGTGTACTGCGAGAAGTGTAAGGTGCATCTCTGCCTGAACAAGGACAGAAACTGCTTCCGTGACTACCACAAAGTGAAATAAAAAGACTGGAAAAAAGATCTATGGGGGAAAAAAAACTGCCTAAAATGTTCTTTGTTTTCAAAGTGTTAAAGGCATAATAGTTTTTTGTATCTAAAATCTACACTGTTGTAAGCAAAATGTTCCCAAAAAGCCTGATGTATCAAATATGATACAAAAAATATATCATAAACAAAATGAGTTGGCAAAAAAGTTAGTTTTTATTTTGTTTAAAGGCTTAATAAACATCTATTTTCAAAAAATATATAATTTTCTGCCGATTTTTTAATGTGTCAGGCTTTATAGGGTTAATACTAAAACAAAATACCCAGCAAATGTAAAGTTCAAATTAAATGGCCATTTTAATATTTACTTACAGAAATGTATTTATAATTTACTTTTACAATAAATTAAATATATACATTTCAGTTAACATAAAAATACATTCAATCAATTGCTAAGTACACAAAAAAATCTATCAAATTAAACTGCCTTTTTATATTTATTCATGTAAATATATTTAGAATTTGTTTATAATAAAATTAAATATAAAACATTTCATAAATTACATAATACATTGATTACTAAAAAAATACATTCAAAAGTTAAAACTAATTAATTTGCCTCTTTTACTCTATATTTGTGAGTATTGTGTAATGTTATTTTTATAAGATTTTTTTTTAAATTAAAATAATAAAAAAATAATAAAATTTGCAACTTGCAAACACCTTTTTTTAAATCAACAATCTTTGTTATGTCTTCAGTATCTTGCTTTATGTATAAATTATTTTGGTTCTGTTTTTTTTTTTTTATTGCGTTCCACTAAGTTGTACCCATCATGTTTTTAAATGCATATCTGTCTGTCTCCTGCAGGTGTGTCATAAACCCGTCAGAATTCATCTGTAAAGCCTGGCTGCTCTTTTCCTGTCGGGTGAGGTGGGCATCTGCCCATGCATACGCACGGCACCATGGGAAGCTCCCCAGAGGTGTTGTCCTGGACGTCCTGTCCCAGCCTGCTGGTGGGGAAGCTGAAGGAGGAGCTAAAGCTCACGGTAGGCGACTCCATGAAGAAAACCAACAGTAACATTTCTCCTCAAGCGCTGCTTCCTCCTGCTCCGCCTCCGCCTCAGATCATTGCTGACCTGGCTCCGCCCACCACCCTTCCCATGCCGCTGCAGCAGCTTCAGCTTCCCTGCAGGGACAACGAGCCGGGCGGCACCAGTCCGCCATGCACCGCCCTCAGTGAGGACTCCACGCGTGAGCAGGGCCACTTCGAAAACAGCGTTCTGCAGCTGCAGGAGCACGAGGAGGCCGAGACGCCAGGATCCTGTGGTCAGGGAGGCTGTGGAAGCGGCGGGGAGGAGAAGAACGAGGAGGGCGGGTGTCCGATGGACCACAGCGGGGACGACTCGCACCACCATCCACATGATGACATCAAACTGCACTTTCATAGAGCCGGGACGGGCAGCGGAGGATTCCTGGAGGGGCTGTTCGGATGTTTGAGACCCGTGTGGAATATTATCGGGAAAACATACTCGACCGAGTACAAGCTTCAGCAGCAAGGTTAGTGACGACTATTCCATTTTAGTCCATTACTGACTAAATTACTAATTACTACATGTGTCGTGTGTAAGAACATTGTAGCCGGAGCTTCTCAGTTTATGTCTATGGCAAATCATGCGGGTACCAGGCTACTCCACAGCGGTACCTTCCCGAACCAAGTAGTCAGAATATAAACACGTATTATAGGTGTACCGTAGTGATTCATGGTGTATTCACTCATTAACCTTAATACTCTGTAATTATTACAGATACTTTTGCGGATATTTAAACATTTTTCTGTAATTGGATATTGGTTTTGTAATGTTGAATCCACCGATATGTTGTTGTTGTTGTGTTAAAAACAGAATTAAAACAATGTTGGTTTTGCATATCGGTTATCGGCACATAAGCATTCAAATGTTCAATATTGGTTATAAAGAAATTGATTGAATTAAGTAGCAATTTTTACTTTAGTAGATATAAGTTTTGTATTTTCAAATCTACTGTGTTGGATATAAATAAATATCGGTTCTGGATATCGGTTATCGGACACATAAGCATGCATATAATCTGCTTCATTATCAGTTATAAAAAAATATGTAGTAATTATACATTTAAATAATTTATGTAATGGTAACATTTAACTAATAATATTAGTGAATAATAGTAATTACGCACAATTTACAGTTTTTACTTAAGGGCACTCTAAAATAAAGTTAGTAATGTTATCTAGCTATAAAAAAATACGATCTCAAGAAATTATATATAATTTAGTCTTTTTACTGTAGCAAAAACGTGTAACAAACGGCACTCTAAAATAAAGTGTTACCATTTCTTCATTTTTTTTATGCATTTTTCTATTATCAGATATAGGTTATGTAAAATCAAGCCTACCAATATGTTATCTCAAAAACAGAAGTAAAACAATAAATGAATATCAGTTCTGCATCAAGTTATCGCACGCATAAACGCGTACATATATATATGTGTGTGTGTGTGCTTATAGTATATAGTAATAGTAACAATGAACTAATAGTAATTATGCATAATTTACTATTTTTACTTTGGTAAATAATAACATAGACACTGTTACCGTAAATGTATATTATAGTTTTTTTCTGTTATTTAAGCATTTGACCATATTTGGATATTGGTTTTGAAATATCAAATCTACCAATATGTTGTTATAATTGTGCCAGTCCATATTGGTTGTCATGCACAAACATTCAAATAAATCTGTATTGTATCGTTATAAAAGATTGATCTGTAGCAATTACACATACATAAAAGTAATAAAAGTAATAGTAAGCATACATCATTTACTGTAAATTAAAGAGACCATCAAAACAGAACACTTTATTTATACTATATTGAGGGTGTGTTCTGATTGGTCAGTAGACATGTGGGAGGTGCCGTTTGAGGAGATCTCTGAGCTGCAGTGGCTGGGCAGCGGAGCTCAGGGCGCCGTGTTCCTCGGGAAGTTTCGCTCCGAAGAGGTGGCCATCAAGAAAGTCCGAGAGCAGAAGGAGACGGATATCAAACCCCTGCGCAAGCTGAAGCACCCCAACATCATCAGCTTCAAGTAGGTCGCACTAAATGAGCAGCTACTGGCAGTCAGTATGTAGTTAGAGTTTGATGCTGAAGCGTGCTGTTTGTGTATTTTAGGGGTGTTTGCACGCAGGCCCCGTGTTACTGCATCATCATGGAGTATTGTGCTCAAGGGCAGCTGTACGAGGTTCTCAGGGCCGGTCGTAAGATCACGCCTCGGCTGCTGGTGGACTGGGCCTCAGGGATCGCCAGCGGCATGAACTACCTGCACCTCCACAAGATCATCCACAGAGACCTCAAGTCACCAAAGTAAGACTTTTGGGATTTATTTAATAGTGTAGTATTTATAGTAGTGCTGAGCAACGATTAAATGCATCCAAAATAAAAGTTTTTCTGTATATAAAATATGTGTGTACTGTTTATATTTGTATATGTAATATAACATGTATATTTAAAGACAAACAAATACATTATATATTTAAAAATATTTACATGTTTATTATTATATTCATAAAATGTATATTATATATGAATATTTTTCTTAAATATATACATGCATGTGTATGTAATTTATATCATATTTTGAATGAGCTTTTATTTAAAGTAATTTAATTGTGCTTTTTTCATTTTAATTATTTCGTATTATTTACATTTTAATATTTTCCCTATTTCAATAAATACATTTATATTATTTACATTTAAATATATTTAAATATTTAATTTTATTTATATTTGAATTATAATTTTATTATTTAAGATTTTATATTGTTATTATTATTGTTTTTATAAATAATATATAATATATATATATATATATTATTTAGCGTTTAAATAATTTTTAGTTTTAATATTAGTTGTAGTGATTTTTTACAGTGCTAATATTAATAAACAAAACAAGGGTTAAGAATTTTCACCTGGTATTTATTTAATTTTATTTAAACTTCTTTTCAGTGAACAAAACTGCACATTTTGTCAGATGCATAAAATTCACTTAAAAGCCCTCAAAATCACTCATATACTATAAAAGTAATATAAATAGGCGATACCAATGCGTTCTGTTTCTCTGAATGTGTGTGCTTTGTTTTGCAGTGTGCTAGTCACTCAAAATGACAACGTGAAGATCTCAGACTTTGGAACATCTAAAGAGCTCAGTGACAAGAGTACGAAGATGTCATTTGCTGGTACGGTGGCCTGGATGGCTCCCGAAGTGATCCGGAATGAGCCGGTGTCAGAGAAAGTGGACATCTGGTGAGTCTGAACTAATGCAGTGTCACTGATTAAAATCATAAGTTTTTCTTGAGCAAAAAATGCTTTCACATAGAAAAGTTCTTTTAAATTGTAATAATATTTCACAGTTTTATGGCAGAAGAGACTTCTTAGTGTAGGCAGTGAATGCTAACTGTTGTGTGTTTGCAGGTCGTTCGGAGTGGTGTTGTGGGAGCTGCTGACCGGTGAGATCCCATATAAAGATGTGGACTCATCTGCTATTATCTGGGGTGTGGGCAGTAACAGCCTCCATCTGCCTGTGCCCTCCACCTGCCCCGACGGCTTCAAGATCCTCATGAAACAGACCTGGTGAGACTCAACATCATCTACATCCAATGCTGAGCAGTTACATGCAATCTGGATTACATAATCAGATCAAAAAATGGTAAACCTTTATTTTAAGGTGTCCTTGTTACACGTCACATGTACTTACTATTATAATAACAAGTAATTATGCATAATTACATGCCAGTAACTCTTATCCTAACCCTAACCATATAGTAAGTACGTATAGTTAATTAATATTACTCCGTATAAGAATAAAAGTGTATTACATTTTAAAACGCTCTTAATCAGATTAAAAAAAATTTAAATAATTGATTACATAGAATTCACACAAGTAATCTACAATAGCCAGAATAAAGGAGCTAGATTACATTACAAACTACAGTGTTCATCACCCTCCTAAGAAATGCCACCCCACACCATTACTGACCCACTGCCAAACCAGTCATGCTGGAGGATGTTGCAGGAAGCAGAACGTTCTCCACGGTGTCTCCAGACTCTGTCATATCTGTCACATGTGCTCAGTGTGAACCTGCTTTCATCTGTGAAGAGCATAGGGTGCCAGTGGCAAATTTGCCAATCTTGGTGTTCTCTGGCAAATGCTTGTAAGCACAACCCCCACCTGTGGACGTCGGGCCTTCATACCACCCTCATGGAGTCTGCTTCTGACCGTTTGAGCAGAGACATGCACATTTGTGACCTGCAGGTCTCTGGCAGTGCTCCTCTTTGCACAAAGGTGGAGGTAACGGTCCTGCTGCTGGGTTGTTGCCCTCCTCCACGTCTCCTGACGTACTGACCTGTCTCCTGGTAGCACCTCCATGCTCTGGACACTACACTGACAGACTCAGCAAACCTTCTTGCCACAGCTCTCATTGATGTGCCGTACTACTACCTGAGCCACTTGTGTGGGTTGTAGACTCCGTCTCATGCTACCAGTAGAGTGAAAGCACCACCAGCATTTAGAAGAGACCAAAACATCAGCCAGAAAGCAGAGGAACTGAGAAGTGGTCTGTGGTCACCACCTGCAGAAGCATCTTTTATTGGGGGTGTTTCTTGCTAATTGCCTATAATTTCTAGCTGTTCTCTATTCCATTCACACAACAGCATGAGAAACTAATCGTCAATCAGTGTTGCTTCCAAAGTGGGAAGTTTAATTTCACAGAAGCGTGATTGACTTGGAGTTACATTGTGTTGTTTAGGTGTCCTCTTTATGTTTTTGAACAGTGTAGATAAAATAAATGAAATCGCTCTTTGAAATGACAGCGCACACAACCCAAAACAGAAATAAAGCTTTTAAGGCTATTCAGTGTCTTCAGTGCTAGAATGTTTTTGGTAGTTGCCAAGAGAGATTGTTAACGGCCAATCAGAATCCAGGATTTCCAAGCGTTTTCTAAAACAGGATTATATTGGTCGATTGAGATTATGTTTTTCTTATACCTGCAGGCAAGGTAAACCCAGAAACCGGCCGTCCTTCAGACAGATCCTCCTTCATCTGGATATCGCCTCAGCTGATGTGCTCGGGACGCCACAGGAGACCTACTTCAAATCCCAGGTGAGCAGGTGTTGACTTTTGCTGAGCTGCATCCAGAAAGAGTCATAGTATCATCCAGCAGCATCACTACAGAAATATATGATCGTGCAGAATTAATATGTGCTTTGTAAATACTCATAAACTGCTAATATTCAAGCTAATTGGTTCCCAATGTTAAGTGTTGCATTTTAATTCACCCTCACCATCTTGTCTGTGGCAGTCGGAGTGGAGAGAGGAAGTGAAGAAGCATTTTGAGAAGATCAAGAGCGAAGGCACCTGCATCCATCGACTGGACGAAGAGCTGATTCGCCGCAGAAGAGATGAGCTCAGGTGAGAGCAGATGAAGCAGTCAACAGAGCGAGACGGACAGAGCTGACTGTCTGTTATGTGCCGTCTCACTGTCTCATGTGTTTCAGACACGCTCTGGATATCCGAGAGCATTACGAGAGGAAACTGGAGCGAGCTAATAACCTGTACATGGATCTGAGCGCTATCATGCTGCAGCTGGAGGTGCGAGAGAAAGAGCTGCTCAAGTAAGTCTTTCCTGCTTCGCTTTTCTTTCTTCAGTCAAAACAAATAGACTTTCAACTATGAAGGCTTGTTTCTGGATTACAATCATCAAAAAGGTGATAAACGTTTATCCTACAATTCTGACTCAGTTTTTTATTTTTATTCAGTAGAAGAACAAAAAAATGTAAATAATAATATTAAAATTAAAATAACATTTTTTTTTTTTTTTTTTTTCAGTAACAAAATGTTTTTTTTTTTTTAAGTAGGGACCATTAACATTATTCATTTAAAAATGAAAACTAGTAATGAATTTAAACTGAAATAAAGTGATTACAAATATTTATTAAATATATAAATATAATAAAAAAAGATAAATTAAAAGCTAATAATGAATAAAAAAATTAAGTAAAATAATATAATTAAATACTACTAGAATGTAGTAATAAAGTAACAGTTTTAAAATAAAAATCTGTCAATTAAGGGATATATAAAGTAATTAAAATATAATAATAATCATCATAATAATATGATGATAAAAATAATAATAACAATAATTCTAAAAATAAAATAAAAAATTAAAAAGTGCATTAAAAGTGCCATATTTGAGTGACTAAATATTTTAATCTGATTCAAAACTAACTGAACTGTATCACAAAAATGAAACAAACTAATGCATTTTTATTATTTTTCAAAAGTTTAAGCATCTTAGTTTTAATACGTTCATGAAAGTCAGGAAACAAGAAATTAGTTCCTGTAATCTCATAAGTATGGTCATTCAGTTTGCATTACATCTCATTTTGCATGAAAATGAGGGATAATGGAAGTGTAGGGTCAGTGCGCAGTAATCATACTATAAACTGCAGAAATGGCTTTTCTGATGTACAGTACATCATGCTGTGTGTATTTCTCTCTCTCTTGAGTTTGTCTGTTTATTGGCTAGGAATCTCATGTAAGGATGTAATGAGTCTGAACTCTGACCCCGTCTGTGACTAAATGCATACGTCTCTCTAAAACTCTAATTACATCTAATCTGCTTAAAGCTCGACCCGCCTCGTGCCGTTTGCATGACCCACATTCTCACTGAATGAGCTCACAATCAAAATCTCACTTCTGCTTTTACTGACTCTGAACGTTCCCCGTGTTTTATTGCAGGAGGGAGCAGGCTGTGGAGAAGAAGTATCCCGGCACGTACAAACGCCACCTGGTTCGGCCCATTGTGCGGCCCAACGCTGTCGAGAAGCTCATTAAGAAAAAGAGCAGCATGAACCATAAGCCCGGGACACAGCAGCCAAAGAGGTGAAGATACCAGTCTGTGTGCTGTTTGTTTTGTCTGTATCAGAATACATTTCATAGTTTAACCAAAGGATTCAGAAAATGAGGTTTGTGCCCTCCCAGGGGTTCATGAGGGTACTGCAGGGGGTTTATGAGTTGATAAAAGGTTAGCAATTAGTCAAAAATGTATTACATTAGAAACAAATTAATAATTAATTTAACTGATAAATCATATAAATAATAATACAGTTATTTAGAAAAATTATTTACTTTTCAAAAATGAACATTCATTAATTAATTAAAATGGATTATTAAAACCTTTAAAAGGTTATTAAAACTAGTTATTGTATTAAAAATATATTTTGTCCATAATATAAAATAAACCATAATCCATAATTTACATAATTAATATAATAAAACATATTAAAAATAAAAAATAAATAGTACTTAAAATAGAATAACAATCATTTTAAAATGAATAGCATATAAAGCATAAATTAAAACAAAAATAATAATATAAGTAATGAAAAAGAATGATTGAGAAAAAAAATAAATAAATAAAAAAGTAATTAATGCACTAACATTTATTTAAAAATGAAAATTTTTCATAATAAAATAATTTAGAATAAAATAACGTGTGTGTGTGTGTATATATGTATATATATATATATGTGTGTGTGTGTATATATATATTTTTTTTTTTAGTTTTTTTTTTTTATTAAAACCATGGGTGGATAATTAGTATTTAAAGTCAGCGATACTGTGCCGAATGAAATGATATCTGTGATGAATTGTTGATGAGGTCATTAACCTGGTGCATGTGATCTGCTTCAGGCCCGATCTGCTGCGTTCCGATGGCATTCCCAGCGTCGAGCCTCTTCCAGCTCCGTCCCCGCTGTCAGGAAGCCCAAAAGTGTCCACCCCGCCTGGGAAGACCCGGTACCGCAGTAAACCCCGCCACCGGAGGGCCAACAGCAAAGGCAGTCACAGCGAGTTCCCAGGAGCCCTCAAACCCAACTCTGCTCCGTCCGAGGAACAGCAACCCCTACAGGACAGGGTTTGTAGTAATTATTCATTTATTGTTAACACTTATCAATAATTTAATTAAGGCCTTTAATACTAGATTGCTTTATTCTTTTTCTATTCTTTTTATTTATTATATCATTTTAAAAAAACATCAACCTTGCTTTGTGTACTACTTTAATGAATTTAATTTGCACAACTTTAAAGGCGATTTTCTCAATAATTTTTTTTTTTTGCAACCTCAGATTCCAGATTTTCAAATAGATGTATTTAAAACATATATACATGTCTACATTTATGTTTATATAATTTACACACAAATATATAATGAACACAGAAATGTTTATTAGCGATCAATCATTTAACAGCTCTACTCAAAAGTTAATATAAATTTATTGGTAAACTTTTGTACAAACCCTGCAGGAGCAAAGCTACCTCCACCACCATCATCATCATCCTCCTCCTCCTCTGCCGCCGCTCGAGGGTCCTCTGTTACCGGTGAAGAACCGAGAAAACGCCGTAGCCACCTGCGCTAACAACCTGCGTTACTTCGGCCCGGCCGCCGCGCTCCGCAGCCCTCAGACGGACCTCCTGCAGCGGAGGCTGTCCGGCTCCAGCCCCGACCTCATCTCCACCGTCGTGGACGCTGACTCACGCCACCGCAGGTCCTCCGTTCCTCCATCCGCCGGTTCCGGGGCCTGCTGCCAGGAGCATCCGTTCCCCGGCTGCATGCACTGTAAGGAGACGCCAGCGGCTCCCAGCCACCCCGAGCTCCCGCATTACTCCCTGCTGAGCACGTGTGAAGAGATGCCGCCCGCCGTCAAGAGAGCCATGGAGCCCACGGCCGAGGGAGAAGCAGCGGGAGAGCAGCCGGAGCAGAGATCCAGCAGCCTGCTGCACTCGCTCAGACCCCTGAGAACCGTGAGTCTGAGGGACACAGGCTTAAAAGTGCCTCTATTATGGGTTATGAAAGGTTTATATTTTGGTTTTGAGAGTCTCCAACAACAGGTTGACATGCATGCAAGGTCAAAAACACATTACTTGTATTATAATATGCATTTATTTTTGCCTTACTTGCTCAACAACTCTTAAACAATTCACTCATTGATTAATTTCTCCAAATCCCTCTGTAAAGCAGCTCCTAGTGGCATAGAATGAATTTGCATTTTCATTCAGACCAACATGAAAAGATTAGGAGGGAAATATGCTAACATGAAACAGCTTGGGATTTGTTTTAAAAACTACTAGTTTCAATGATTCAGAGTCAACTGTTTCTTTTGAGAGACATGTGTTTTACATTATATTCACATAGAAAATAGGTATTGTAATATTTTTTTGTATTTTTGATATTAAAAATTGCACCTTTGTGAGGAAAAAAATATTTAAAAAATTAACCCTGAATTAAAATTATTAAAATAACTTTTTTTTTAAGTGTTTTTTTTTATAACTTTAAAAAAAAAGTTATTTTAATAATTTTAATTCAGGGTTCATTTATTAAAGTATTTTTTTTTTCATAAAAAAAAATGGTATTATAATACAAATAAGTGATAAGCAAATAATTAGTTTAATAAATAATTTTAGAAAAGTCTTTTTAATGCACAATTTTAATAAAAAGTAAATAAATTAATAAATGAAGTTAAAAAGAAAAATATAAAAAATATAACATACAATCAAATAAAGAATTGTTTGTTGTAAATACATTAATAAATCAAAAGGAATAAATACTAAAAATGTAATTATTCTGGTTATCAATGCTAGTGATTTTAACATGGTCTGTTGTATGTGTCCGTCAGGCGGGAGACGAGTCGTCTGAGGAAGAGGAAGGAGAGGTCGACAGCGAGGTGGAGTTTCCACGCAGACAGAGGTGAGTCTGTTATGATTAATCATTACGAATTTCTGTCATCATTTCCTAAAACCCTCTAACGAATCTTGTAATCTTTAAACCTGTGTGTTTCTGAACCATTAGCCACAGAACGGGTTGTTTTTAAACGTGGTTTTTCTCCCAGGCCTCATCGCTGCATGAGCAGCTTCCAGTCGTACTCCACCTTCAGCTCGGAGAACCTGTCTGTGTCTGACGGAGAGGAGGGAAACACCAGCGATCATTCACGCAGCGGCCCGCTGGAGCAGCTCAGCGCCAGTCAGGAGGAACATCTGGACGAGCTCCTGTCCCACACACCTGAGATCCCCATCGACATCTCCACGCAGTCCGACGGCCTGTCCGACAAAGAGTGTGCCGTCCGCCGGGTCAAGACCCAGATCTCTCTGGGAAAACTGTGTGCTGATGAGCACAGCTATGAGGTAAATCCAAACTCATTCATGTGAATCGCTTCATTTAAATCAGGAACTGCAGGGAGAAAAAAAAAAGGCGATAATATGAAATAGATGCAAAATTAAAAGAAATCAGAACAATTGCTAATGTAAATTAAAATAATTAACAATCAAAATTTAACACTCAATGATATATAAATACAACATTTAAAATAAACACTCAAAATAAAAGTATATGAAATATTTGGAATAATTTTTAAAGAAAATAATTTATTTAAATCAATCAGAACAAAATAAAATTTACTAAAATATTGTGTATTTTATATATTTGGGAAATAAAAAAAATGTAAAAAATACAATGAAAAATAATTACATACTTTTAAAAAAATTAAATAAACAAAAATTTCTTAAACTGTTACAATTACATAATTACTAAAAAATATTTGGGATAGAGATTTAAATAAAATAAAATACTTAGTTTATGTATTTTATGTATTTGAAGTAAATGATATAAGTAAATAAATACTGTTTTAAATTTGTTTTTAAATAAAAATGATCTAAATAATACAAGTGGAAATATAAAATATTTTATTTTTGAAATAATTTCTTTTTAGTTAATCAAAATAAAGCTAAAATATATATTTTAGAAAATAAATATATAATTTTAAAATAAAAAATAATGAAATGAATTATCAAAACATCTTAAATATTTTAAATAAATTAAAATGAAATTGATTGAAATTGAAAAACGAAATGCCTTTTTCTTTTTTTATTTAAAATACATGACAATAACTACAATATTAAGATAATAACTGAATAAAAAAATTACTAAAACTATGAAATATTTGAAATAAATTAAAAGAAATAATTTTCTGTCTTGAATAAAATTTAAAATAAATTAAATGCAAAACACTGAAATACTTTAAACAAAATAAAATGCTTTAATTGTTCCCTAAATGTCATGTGACCATTAACAGTCATTAGAGCACTGTGAAAATGCAAAAATATGTTGCTAAATAAGTAAATAAATAAATATTTAAATATAATATAAAAATATAAATAAAGCTCTCAGACTGACAAAAAATTAAGTGATTCTTTTCAGAACTGAATCACAGATTTATTTAAAAGATCTGAGTCATCCACAAATCATTGCTAATCCAATTAAAATCATAATGTTTCCAGAGGACCAAATACTGAAGAATGACGATGTCTGAAGTGCTTGAAATCCCTTAATATAATGAACTTAAATGGAACTTCCTGTTTGTTCATCAGAATCCTCTGCATTTCGGAGACTCTGACTGCGACACGTCGGATGCAGAATGTTCCGACGCCACCATCAGGAACAAAAAGCCCTGTGCTCCTTCATCCTGGTGAGCGCCGGCCTTCGGAGGAAACACGGCAATAATGCACGCCTGATCAGCCCTTCCCATAATCCACCTCACTCTCTCTCTCTCAGCATCTCAGGCAGATTCCTCTGAAGTGATAATGTAGCTAGAATAACACGCATAATTTATTTTATTACGAGCCGGAGGAAACGCAAATCAGGAACTCGCATAACAGCGACAACCCGTCGCTCGAGTGTTCAAATGGACTCGATTTTAACCAGTTAGTTAGCTAGTTAGAATATGATTGCGGTCTGCAAGAATGTGTGTATATATGTCCGTAGGAACGTGAGCGAAAGTGTTAAGTGCGTAGCTTGAGGATCCATTCCATGACGGGTGTCTCTGGCCACCTGCTACTTCCTGAGTTTACAGAAACGACGCCCCTTCAGGGTAACTTTAGTTTGAGCACCAGCAGGAACGATGTCCTTCTTTGTTTTCTTTTGCTCTTGTTTTGACTTCCAAGACGTGTGGAGATACCCCAGCAGGCCTGCTTGGTCGGCATTTGGTCAGCCAATCAGACTGCTACTGCTGCTGCTCGCGAACAGGAAGTCAAAGAACAACTGCTCTAGCGGAACAACGTCTGTAACGATCATATCAGTGTTTGAAGCCAACCCGAGCAGCTTTTTTCCTCATCTCAGGACTGTGTTTTGAAGAGATGCTGCGGACGGAGAGCGGGACACTCGGACATCAACCACGAAGAGTTGCTTTATTTCCATCATCTTTATGTTGACGATGTGCACTGCTGCTCCAAAAATGGAAATTATTTTAAAAAAGGCATTTATTTGATCAAAAATGCAGTAAAATCTGTATATATTTTTACTATTTCATATTACTGTATTCTAGGGGAATATATTGTCAAATAGAATTTATTTCTGTGATGCACAGCTGAATTTTCAGCATCATTCCTCCAGTCTTCA
The DNA here is from genome assembly GCA_032353835.1 of Enteromius viviparus. Lineage (NCBI taxonomy): Eukaryota > Metazoa > Chordata > Actinopteri > Cypriniformes > Cyprinidae > Enteromius > Enteromius viviparus. The sequence continues at coordinate 1,973,176 of JAUCNO010001888.1, forward strand.
GTGTCAAATGATCCTTCAGAAACCATGCTAATATGTCGGTTTGCTGCTTCATTATTATTGGTGCTTAATTATTAATAATGCTTGTTGTTATCAATATTGCAAACAATTGGTATTTTTGCGAAAACAAGATTTCTTTATGCTGCGTTCACATCAGATGCGAATAAAGCGTTAAGCATGAGTGATTTACATCTTAAGTCAACATCCTGTCGTGTTTGCGTGATTTTAAGCGAAGTGAATGGCGTTTTAACCAATCAGGTGCTTGCTTTAGTAGTAACGTAATTACTGTCAAGGCAGAGGCAGAATTCTGAAACTATGGAGGATAAAATCATCGTCGCTGCATGTGAAGGAGCTGTACATCTTCATACTTAAATAGAAACAGGAATAAAAGAGGAAATAAATACTAGATTCATTAAACCAAAGTTTGCCTATTAGATATACACAATACAAATTTGACTGGAAGTGCCTGGCAGAAGCCCCTCCCATGACGCAAATTCACGTTAGCTCTGAAGCGTTTTTCATGCGCGAATGAAGCGAGTAAACTTAAAATGTTCGAGCGACCAATTACCCGCGAATAGCACGATTTATTCGCGCAAGTCGCGTCTGGTGTGATTCTTTAATGAGTAGGAAGCAGTTATCTGAAATGGAAATCTCTTTTTCTGTCACTTTTAATCAATTTAATGCAATAAAAGTATACATTTTAATCGTACGGTTTTTAGAACAACATGAAGCAGTTTTTAAATAATAATAATAAATATTTCTTGAGCAGCAAATTAGTATGATTTCTGAGGATGTGCCCCTGAAGACTGGAGGAATGATGCTGAAAATACAGCTGCGCGTCACAGAAATAAATTATATTTGAACACATATTGACATTAAAAGCAGTTAATTTAATTTCTAATATTATTTCACTATTTTCTCTTTATTTTTTATCAAATAAAAGCAGTCATGTTTGGCAGAAGTGACGTAATTATTCCAGTTTTTGAGCAGCAGTGGTGATGTTCTGGAGATGCAGTGTCCCTGTAGAGTTACCCCAAAAACTAGCGGAAAATTCATGTCGCTCCAAACCGGTTTGACTTTCGTTCACGCAGCCTGTCAAGCTCCAAAACCACAAAAAAGACCATAAAAGTATCATAATATATCATGCAGGAAAGTCACACGGGTTGGGAACGACACAAACGGCGACAGAATTGTGTGTTTTGGTGAAAGCGTCTGTTTGTGTGTTTATGAAGGAGACCGCAGAAGACCGCACAGGCCTGGTTTGTTTCAGGTGAATCAGCAATAACGTCAGTTATGCGCTCAGGCTATAGAGAATCATTGGCTCAGGATGACTGTCTAGCAGGCTGGACAGACGCGAGGCGGAAATAAAGTGCTTTGTAAAAGACCTCTATTTTTGCAGACTTGAGTTCATTATTTTTACACGTCTCGTTTTTTTGAGTAAAAAAGAAAAAGGCAAGAAAAAGAAATGCGAGAACTCCCGTGCTGGTTTAAGCTCAGGTTCAGTGCTCTTAGAGTCTCCACAAAGTCTGGTTTCCCTCGTTCTTTTGGCACTGTGTTTAAACAAAACAAGCTGCGTGTCATTTCTCCCTCGCTGATGTGTTTTTATTTGTCGTTTCCTTATGAAAGGGACACTGCATCGTCCGGCGCGTCTATATTTAGTTGTTGCAAACATATTTACCCTGTGTTTAGATATAGATGTTATAGCACTAGTTAAAATGCCTCGTTCATCATCAGTAAATGCAGCCGGATGTGTTTCTGAACAGGATATGGCATGTGAAATAAACTGTGAATGGTGTTATTATTATTATTATTTTCTGATGTCTTACTAAAAGAAGCCTTGCAAGATGTAATACCACATTAAAACTATACAGTATGATTGAGTTCATGAGAAAAGTTTGCAGCAAATGAACAAAGCGAAGGCCACTGGAAACAAACTTTAGGTCAGCGTGAAACACAAACTTCCATTCTGGTACATGACGCCTATTTTATTTTATTTTATTTTTCTGAGGGATATAAATCCAGTTACAGAAGTAACAGCTTTTTATGTTGGCTATGAGGGGTAAAGTAAGCCATCATTACTGTGGTTTGAGTTCAGTGTGATGGTAGTGTGCTAAAAACGCAAGGTGTGTTTAGATGAAGTGAATGATTTTAACGAAACCACGCACCAACCTCATTGTCTCTGTTTACGTGTTCTGCTAAAGATCAGGCCTGGGTGTTTAGTGAGTGATGTATGATGATGTATGAAGGCTTTCCAGCCACAAATCCTGTAAATTATGATTTTAATTTAATTTAAAAATGTCTTTGTTTTGTAGCTGGTCTACACGATCATTAATTTATTTTGAAGCACTAGCTGTTAATTTCCATGTTCCTTCATCTCATAATGGTCTTGTGTATGTTAGAAATGTCTTCAGAAGTATTATTGATGAGGTGAGATGGCATCTTAAAGGAATAATTCTCTCAGAAATCAACATTTGTTTGTTTTATTATCGAAGCCCATTTCTGCCATGGAATACAAACATAAAACAGAAGATAATTGCATTTTTTTTAATTTAACAAATTTTTTATATATATATAAATATAATATATATATATATAAATCTCGCAATTTTATGAAATTAAGGTTTTTTTTTTCTTCTGAATTATTATTTTATATCTCACAGTTCTGACTGTTTTTCATTAGTTATTTGTTTGTATCTCGCAATTGTTTTTTCTGCTATAAAAAAAAAATTATCTTGCAATTCTGTTATCTAACAATTTGAACCTTTTATTTAAAGATTTTGAGAAAAAATAAAAAAAATGTAAATACAATTCTGAGAAACAAAAAAAAATAGCAAGAGCAACCTGCTATCTTGTCGTTCTGACTTTTTTCTCTTTTTTCTTTTTTAATATTTATTTTATATATATATATATATATATATATAATTTTTTATTTTATTTTTTTTCTCAAACCATAAAATTAAATGTATTTATTTTTTCTCTGAATTATTTATTTTACATCTTGTAATTCTTGGTTTATATCTCATAGTTCTGACTTTTTCCTCGATTTGTTTATTTAAATCTTGCAATTACATTTTTTTCTGCTATATAATAAAGGTTTTTGTCACTTTAGAAGTTTATATCTTGCGATTCTGAGTTTATATCTCATAATCAGAGAAAAAAAGTTAAAATTGTGAGGTTAAAAAAAACAAACAAAAGTTTTCCCCTGGCAGAAACAAGCTTTCCAAATGTTCTTCATTAATATGTTATTTTTTTCTGTGGAAAACAAGGGAGAAAATGATGGATATTTATTAGATCTGAAAGCTTTTCAGACGTCATTCTCACAGATTGTTGTTTCTAACAAGAGTTAATTGTCTAAAGTTTAATCATTGTAATAAAATGACACACACATGTTCTGGTTGTAAAGATAATTCCAGTGTCATGCAGGCTGTACCACAGAGAACTGAAAGTATGAACCGTACCGTTTCTCCTGCCATCGTCTGTCTTTATTCACGTTAACCATTTTTAATTGCTTTGTCGACTACTACATATACAGGTATTTAAAAAAAAGAACTATTTTTGTGCAGAATATCTTAAGCTCTGGGCTCATTTTCCTTCTCAAGTTTGTTTCTTACTCATGTCTCAGCCCTTTTTCCTTCCTTATCTTGAATGGTGTTATGATCAACCGATCCTGATGATTCCTGTAATATCCTGCGTACAGTGCGACATGAGAGACTTGTAAAATCAAGGCAGAGCAACTGCATGGAATAAACACTGATGTACTGTACCAAACTCTCCCGCCTCGGCTCCTTCTGTTCTGATCTTCCCATTCGTTTCACTCTACAGCAGTTTTGCTTTTCAGCTGCGTGCATGAATTATAAATGCACAATTCATATCCATTCACTTACAGCAGGTATGAAGCTGCAAAATAGATAACATATCTAAAGTAGAGCTGCATGTTCAAAGTTCACACATTTTATTGCATTCGCAGTTTACAGAGGAAGAGATATTCAGACTGTAACCGATGTATTTTAATAACTTGCTTGAAATATTAAATATGAAGCTTTTTTATAATTCAGTTGATCTGAAAGTATTTATCAGGTGTGAATCAAACCCTGTGTTTCTAAAGCATCCCATGAAGTTGTATTTCAGTAACAGGTATGAAGAACTCTCTCAGGGTTCTTCCAGTAACATTAATAGAATGTTCAAAGTTGTCTAATCTTTAATATTCTCAAAATGATATTAAATATTATTTATGGACCTTTTTACATTTTAGTTGTTTTTCCAGAACATCCAAAAAATATATAAAAGCGTTTTTAAGTAGGGTAAAGTTCACATAATGTCTGCAAAATACTACCTTTCTAGAATGTTCTAGTTGGGTGTTCACTCAAAATGTTGCTATACTTGTTTTGGAAGTTCAAGAACGTTTACAAAATCCTAGTAAAATGATCAAATGGAACGTTCCCTTTGGACGTTCATCTGTCGTATTGGTCCCACTTTATATAAAGTGTCCCTAATACCTGTGTACTTCCATAGTAACTAAATGTGTATGAAGTATGTAACCACAGTGTAAGTACATACCGGTATATAGTATCTACTGTAATATTCCTGTAACTACACACATGTAACAACCCTCAGAATGATGTGTGTGAGTACAAATGTGTAACAAGGCATGGGTAACAACACTTTTTTCACTTCACTAAGTAGTGATGTAACAGAATTACACAGCTATATTTTGTAACGGCAGTATGTATAAGAGTAACTGGAACAGGGGGTGATGAGGGGGTGTAGTTGAGTAGGTGTAGGGATATGTAAAGCGGGTGGAGTTGGTGCACCTCTGTAAAACCAGTGTATATACATGGTAACTCCTCAGGAACTGCCCAGTTAATATAAAGCGTAACATTCTGGACACCAACCACAATTTATATGTAAAGCCTAACTTATTGTGTAACATCAGAGTAATTACATGCTAAATCCATAGCAATTATCTATTTAATATAAAGTGTAAGTACATTTGTACTTACACACACACACACACAGATTTGATTTATGGGGACTCTCCATAGGCGTAATGGTTTTTATACTGTAAAAACTGTATGTGCTATTGCCCTACACCTAAACCTACCCCTTACAGGAAACTGTGTGCACTTTTAGATTTTCAAAAAAACACTATTTAGTATGTTT
>JAUCNO010001888.1:1988558-1999508 GCA_032353835.1 Enteromius viviparus
GTAGGTGAGTTTTATCAGGGTTGGAGCTAAACTCTGCAGTGCATCGGACCTCCAGGGTAAGATTTGAGGAACCCTGAGTCTAGACTAAGTCCTGATTTTTGTGAAATAAAAGAAAAACTCTATATATCAGCAACAAAGAAACCTGAACTAATAACATCAGGCTTAAATATGTCACATTTATACTTATTACACGCCATCTAAGGCCTTTTGAAAGCCCGGCACTCTGGTTTACAAACCATTTCCACTTTTCAGCAACATTCTCGCTGCTCTAAAGAGACAAAATGAATTGAATCTGTCGTAAATAACAAAATATATGCCAGGAAAGGGGCAGCCTTTGACTCTTAATGATGCACGAATGTACCGAACAACAAAAGGTGGCACATAAGCGCAGCCTTAAGCCGTTCTGAAATAGCATTTTCCATCATTGGCTTGCTGGAGGGACATTGAGTGTTTGGGTCTCCATTCAGTGTGATGTGAATGTAATGTGGCAGAGAAGTGGAGTGTAGACCTGTGTTATTGTGAATGCGCAGAGCCGTGCCTCCACAGGATTTTAAATAATGCGTCCTTATCCGGTGCTGCCATAAAGGCATCCTGAAGAGCTGTGCTGGCTGTTTGTCTTCATGCTGCTTCTGAAGCTCTGTATTTCATCAATCGACTCTGTGTGGACTAATAAAATGTGTTTTTTTATTGTAGTGGCTTATACCAAAACTGAAAATTGGCTTAAACTGTTCTCACCCTCAGGCAATCCGAGTTTGAGGTCTGGAGAAATGCAGCATAAGTTCACTTACCCACCAAAGGTTCTGCAGTGAATGGGTGCCGTCAGAATGAGAGTCCAAACAGATAATAAAAACATCACAATAATCCACAGCACTCCAGTTCAGCAGTTATTATCGGGAGAAGGGCAAAACTGAGTGTTTGTAAGAAACAAACCCATCATTAAGGCTTTTTAACTTTAAACCATTGCTTTTGGCTATTATACCAGAACCTATAATACTGCTTCCTCCTGTGCTAAAGTCTCTCACATCAAAATCCAGCCACATTATTTGATTAGAGCTGTTTTGGACTGGTTTTGGTTTGTAAATAGTGCAGATTTCTCTACGGATTCAATCCAGACAAGCTTTTTCTTGACTGGAGGAAGTGTTTAAGTACAAAAAAAAAAGTAAAAACTGTTTTGATGGATTTCTTTCTTTTGTCTTCACTATATGGTAAAGGGATAGTTGTCTTTTACTCACCTTTGAAGCATCCTCTGTGTGTGTGGCTTCCTTCTTTCAGTCGAATCCAATCAGAGATGGAATAAAACTTGTCCAGTCCCCTCCAAACCTTTGAATGGGTTTAAAAGCCTTCACATGGCAGGAGACATGAAATAACGTGTGCGTTTCATTCGTAATGAAATGTCCCTCACACAGCTCCAGAGGGTGAATAAAGTCCCCCTGTAGTGAATCTCTGCGTACGATGTAATGTAATAAACACTTTTCTCTCATGTCTGCTGTCTGTGGAAACCGGAAGCAGTCCAGGTGGATGGCGTAAGACACATTGTGTTAGTTGATCAGTGATGAGCGCGGAGAGAGAACAAAACAAAACGCCAGTCATGAATTCGAAGCACAAACCAAGAATTTATAAAGAAAAATGATGGAGGATTTAAATACAAGACAAGAGGACATCCCTTTTCCTTTGCTAAAGTGAGTGAGAAACATTGTTTCCTTTGAAACTACATTTCCCAGAGGTGCACACGCGTTTAATACATCCCCCAGGTTTCCACAGACAGCAGACGTGAGAGAAAAGTGCTTATAAAGATTGAAATATGGATATTTATCTTACAGAAATGCATGGTTTCGCTACACTTTATTCACCCCCAGAGCTGTATGAGGAACGCTTTATTACAAACAGCGCATGTTATTTCACGTCTTCTGAAGTGTAACGGCTATCACTCATTTAAACCCATTCAAAGATTTGGAGGGGGCCAACAGTTTTTATTATAACTGCGATTGGATTCATCTGAAAAAAGAAAGTCATAAACACCAAGGATCCTTCAAAGATGAGAAAAAGGATCATTTTCATTTTTAGGTGAACTGTCCCTTTAACTGCTGGACTGGAGTGCTGTGGATTATTGTGATGTTTTTATCAGCTGTTTGGACTCTCATTCTGACGGCACCCATTCACGGCAAAGGACCCTTTGATGATGGAATGCTACATTTCTCCAAATCTGTTCCCATAAAGAACAAACTCATCTACATCTTGGATGACCAGGGGTTGGTACACTTTCAGCATTTTCAGTTTTGGATGAACTCTTCCTTACATTTTGGACTGTATCTGTTTCTTCAATTTGTCACGTATTATAACACTTGTTTTTTTTGTTGTAAATGAAGGAAGAACACGCTAACCTGTTTCTCTACTTCTCAAACACAGCTAAACTCTTCCCTGGCTGCCTCATAAATCTCTACGTCTGCTAAAATGGCAGTACAGATGCTCAAGCTGCGGCTCTCTGGGGTAAAAGTGTGCGCGAGGCTCGTAATACTACAGGGATCTCAACAGCAGATTGATTCTCTCTCGTCTGGATCCGTGTCTCTGCGGGGTGAGGTGAAACAGCAGAGAAGCTTCAATACTTGATCACTTCACTAGATGAAAGTCATTTGCTGGGTTCAACACAAGTTCTCATATTTATGAAATAAAAACTCACCGTTACAGTAATGCACAAAGCCAGTTTTCCAGAGGGTTTTAAAAAGCAGAGATGTAAGGCTTGTGTTGTTATTTTGTACATGAATTATTTAGCAAAAACCTGTATTTATTTTGACATATAAAGTGTAAAGTGCATTGTTCGTTTCTAAAGTGGGGCTACTTTCTAGATGCATGAACTTCTGGTGAGCTGCTGGAAGATGCTGACACTACATTAAAGGTTGCACACTTCTGAGGGATCATATGCCAACTACAAAATAAGACTTCTAATAGATCGCTCTCTCCAGGTATTATAGACCTCATTTGTTTGCTGAATGTAAACAGTCTCTATCCTCATACGTACAGTATTGTAAAAATGATGGGCTTTAAAATCAAAAAGACATTTTCTGAAGAAAAAAAAAAGAAATATCAAAAGGTTTTCCCCAATGAATGCTCTGCAGTGAATGGGTGCCGTCAGAGTGAGACTCCAAACAGCTGATTGAAAACATCACATTGATTCACAAGTAATCCAAAGCACTCCAGCCCTTCAGTTAATGTCTTGAGAAAAGAAACAAATCCATCATTAAGGTGATTTAAATGCAAGAACGCTTCCTCTAGTGAAAAAGTCATCTTCTTTTGGTTCTCTTTTTTTTGTTTTGTTTTATCTGTGCAGATTTCTCTCCTGATTCAATAGTTCAAAACATCTTAATTATTGATTTGCTTCTGGCTTCTCTGGTCATTAACTGATGGACTGGAGTGATGTGGATTATTGTGATGTTTTTATCATCTATTTAAACTCTCATTCTGACGGCACCCATTCACTGTGATATAACGCTACATTTTCATTTTTGGATGAACAATTGCTTTAAATTTGCTACATTTTTCAAAAAACTACTCATTTAGCTTCTCAGGTATCTATATTTAAGAAGGCTTTGTACTGGAAAATGACCAAAAATTTGCAATGTACAGCACAGGTTTGAGGTAAAAGTTTACACAGACAAGGTACTAATTGAACACTGTTTCAATATGATGTTTAATCTTTTGGAGTAAACTGTAAATGCTTCAGAGTTGAACTTGCACTGAACCAGAAGTCATTTTTTGTGCTCTCCAAATCTAGTCAAGATGCATTCGTAAAGACAGATGTCTGGTTAATGCAATGTGACCTGATTCTTCAAAAACAATCACTACAGTTCGAAACAAAACACCAGTCAAAGACGTCTGATAGATGCAGCAGTGCTATTACTCAGTGTTACACGTTTACACAGGATGTTTTCATAGCGCCATTGAACTACAGCCTGCTGAATCAGCAGAAAACAGGCATGAATCAATCAGATAGCAACAAAAGACAGAAAATCAAAGCTCTGCCCTTCATCTAGACACGGCTTTCCATCATGTAGTATCTGTTAGACATCAGTTCTGCTTCATCTCTGTGCACAAAAAGCACAAGAGAGAAGATCTGATCACTGTCTAACTGGAACAATCATCTGAAATCAGTCCCTCGGGTTCGCCAGCGCTCACATTTCTGCTCTTTACACTTACAGCAGAGCTTCTCAAAGACATCACGCTGCTCGCTTTGGGCCAACCATCTTATAATTGCGTGAGCACAATGGGTTTGTTTAAATCTCAATTCAAATTGTGTCATTATGGAGCGGTTAATAAAAACACTAAGTGCCTCGGAGGAGCTTTCTCTGATTCATAAACGCAGTAAACACAGATGCTGAGTGTTTCTGATGTTATTGTCATGGAATAACAGATGCAGTTCATTTAACACACTTTGACCTTTTGTGGAACACTTAAAATAAGCTTTCTAATGCCTTGTCTCCCCTGTGACAACATGCCCCGATACAGTGGAAATGTGACATTAGTAAGCTTGTTTTGAGCTTTAGAAGGCAGTTACAAAACACAAAGCAAAAGGTACACTATAAAAATAGTTTTTTCTAAATTGTAAATAAAATTTATTGCAGTACTTTTTGCAAGAAAAAAAATTAAGTCTATATTTTTTAATGTCTTGTATTTCTTTGTCAGTATTTGTGACATTTACTAGCAATTTCTGAGCGAGTTTTTACACTATAAAATAATTTTACATATTTTTAATAATTTAAATAAATTTTTAAATAAAGTATGTTTGACAAGAAAGTACTATTTTATTGTTTCTACTTGCTGATTATTTGTGAAATTTAAAAGCAATTTTTTAATGTCAAATACATCATTGAATATATGTTAAAAGCTATCCTTTACATAAATAAAATTGGTGTATTTACTAGGAATAATTGCTAGGAAAGTAAAAATTTCAAGAATTATTTAACAAGAATTAAACAAGATTAATTAAACAAGAATTATATTTTCTTGTAAACTTTTTGTTTTTTCAATGCATCTTACAGTTGTGTGTCAACTAGCACCAGTCTACTCTGTAACTAGTGTTTAAAGGTGTTTACTCTTTGCTTAGAAGCCTCTGAGGAGGAAAGTCGATGCGTCTCCGTCGACTCGCCTCAGGTTTCCATCTTTTAGTGCAGGTGAGGATCATCTCAGGTAACATGGGGGTTATTTAGCACGGTTTGTGTGCTACAACACTCAGCGCGCTCCACTTTTTCATTTACTCTGACTTGGCACGAGCTCAAATGTATCAGTGAAACAAGTGTGAAATAAATGTCGTTCTGTTGTAAATTCTGGTGAATCACCTTCCCTGAAGACGGTGCAGAGGTTTTTGAAGTGGAAACAATTTGCATATCATCATGAATAATGTATGAGGCCTGCTCTGAGCTACAGTTTTCCTACTAAAACAAGGCGCATTAAGAAAAGTAAATACTCCGTTGCAAGGCCGTGACCTTAAAATCATGAGGTTAATTCAAACAGGACTCATGGACATGAATAAAATCTTTAAAAGGCATAAACATTTCAGGAGACTAGTGAATAAGTGGTTGTCTAGTTATGCACGGATCAAAAGTTCTCTTTGGAAATGCAGTCTTTACAAAATTGTACGAATTAGCCACCTCTTAGGCAGCCTATTTCTGTAAAAGGAACAATAATCTTTATTTAAAGTATACAGTTTTTGGCACTAACATATTTTTACGAAGTTCATAATTTCCTGCAAAAAATGGCTGCTTATTTATTTTATTTTATTTCCATGGTTAAATCCACTTTATTTTAAGCTTACTTACAGAAGTAAGCTATTTCTTTGTAAATAAGGGAAAAGCCGCTACAAGGAAAAACAGTAAATTGGGCCTATGCTACAAATCGGTGTGTTTATGGACAGGGTAATAATAAAAATAATATCATAAAAAAAAACAGTTTGATGTATCAAGTGGCACAATGGACTTTTTTGTACAATTAAAATAACTGGAATCAAACGACACCGGAAGTCTCGCACATAAGTTACAAATGGCGCGCACGCTGTTAGTGGCAAGATGCATAGGATTTCATACAAATCAATCATTTTTTGTAATTAGTAGTGAAATTATATAATTGCTTCTTAACTAAATATAGGCCTAATTGTTAACACGTAAATAATCAAAAACTTTAATTAGCCTGTGCATTTCTTTACTTTATTGAACTGTAGGGTTGGTTTCTACCTGTTCCGGCCCCTGGAAGCATATCCTGCACACCGGGGTTCCTTCTGCATAACTGATGAAGGAGAATCTGTCATCCCTCCGGTCCTTGGGGAACTCTTCCACCGCGGCGCCGGTCCAGGATCCGTCCGCAGCCGCCTCAGCGTCCTCCGTGGACGGGGCACTCCAGTGCCGGAGCCGGTTGGCTCGTAACGTGTTGTTGTTATCCGAGTCAAACGGGCTTATTCTGGCCGTTTGTCCGCTCATGGGGTTTGTAGGAGCCTGTGGCCCGAGCAGAAACACCTTGAGGTCACTGAAGAGAACGCAACAGCGGCTTTTCAGCATGCTTCGTCCAAGAACGGGGAGAATCGACACTGTCCTGGATCAATCAGCTCAGGTTTACGGGACTCCCTGTTAGTTTTTAGGCTGTGAAGAGCGAATGCGTGAAAGCCATTGTATTCCGCAACAATTGCAACACGCTACTAAGTGATACATTAAAGTCGCGACCTGCATTAAGTTCATTGCGCCTTTGACTGATTGCACTATTGGAAGAGAGCTGTACTGGATGATGACATCACTAAAGCATCAATGAATTGACTTTAGCTGGAAAAATAACTGTCCTCTTCTTGCATTATTGACAAGCTATTTTTCTGTTGGCTGTAAAGCTGCTTTGACACAATCAGCGTTGTAGGCTCTAATATATAAATAAAGGTGACTTGACTTAAATGCAGAAACAAAGATGCTTTTGTGAAATATTTAAGTGCACATCAACACTGCATTCTGCATTAAGTAAAAAAAAGAATGCAAAGGCAGTAAACAGGTGTCAGAAGCCATAAGATTGATTCATTGCGTTGGGTTTGGGATCTAGATGTCCTCCTGCAAAGTAAGTCGCATGCCACGCTCGTTATAGCATCTCTCAGAAATCCTCCAGTTCTGCGTCCAGGTGTCTGCGCCTAAAGGTTAAAGAGATACCTTCCGCGTTTCTGCAGGTGATGCTGCTTCGTGCGCGCGCCGCATGTCTTCGGTCGCGTCGTGAGTAAATTTTGTTCTGCGGTAGTTTTTCGCGTCGGTTCCTCGGGACAGTTCATCGGGGATGTGTAATCCGAGGTTAGGTTCCGCTGGACGGCGGCTCGGTGCGGCTGACGCGGTGGTTTCAGCACTCTGATTCCCGGGACAGCGAACCAGCGACGTTACGCGCGCGCGGAGAGGGAGAGAGAGAGAAAGAGGGAGAGGGAGGGAGGGATGGCTCTGAGTTTGAAGTTGCTCATCAGTCTGGTGTGAACTGTGAACCTTTAATCATTTGCAGCGACAAGAAAAGGAACAGGATAGATATGGAAAGGTTCTAAAGTTGCATTTTTTTTTCCAGAAATTATTTCAGGTTCATTATATTCGTGTCATTGTGTTTTAGGTAGCCTATATATTATAGGCTTAAACTTTATCAAATGATAGGCTACCCTCGAGGGAGTCTCTAAAAACCCCAAAACACAATGCATTTTAATAATAGCAGTTATTATGTGCACACATTTTAAATTAACAAAAATATATTTATTAAAAATAATTATTAAAAATAATTATTTAATATTAATATATAAATAATTGATATTTTAAAAAGAGATATTTTACTAATAATGCATTTTTGATTGCAGTCAATTAATTAGTGACTGAAATAAATCAGCCATGTCGTGTTTATTTATTTATTTATTTATTGATACCGATATTCACATTTTTCTACCTGTAGTTGTAGTTTTTAAGACTGGCCTAAACTTTACTAGCAAATGATACCCTTGAGCGAATCTCTAAACCCCAAAACAAAAGTAAATTTAATAATAGCAATTATGTGCACAGATTTTAAAAGAACACTTTTTAAAAAATAAAATATTTACTTTAAATGACCATTTATTTATTTTTTATTTTTTGAGACCGATATTCAAATATTTACTACAAAATCTTAATATCTGAAAATAGATAAAGTGCATATTCATGTATTTTTCATATACTAACAATGCAGACAATTAATTATTAACTGGCATAAATCAATCACGTGGTATATTTCATTTGATAAATTTATTCATTTATTGTATGAATGTAATTGATTTTTATCACAGGCCTAAACATTACTACCAAATGATACCCTTATGGAAGTCTCCAAAACCCTGAAACAAAATTTAATTTAATATTAGTAATTTTAATAGTAATTTTAAATGAACGGTTGTTTAGAAATATTAATTTCAACATCTAAATTCTAATATCTGAATGCAGATGCATTTTATGCATTTTTCATATTAATAATAATAATGCCTTTTTTATTGTGGTCAATTAATTAGTAACTGACATAAATCAGCCATGTAGTATATTTTTATTCATTTATTAATACCAATATTCAATTATATTACTTAACTATCATATGATACCCTCATGAGTCTCATAAAAATCAATTATTATAAAAATCAATTAAAAATGTTAAATTAAAATTTGTGCACATAATTGCTGTTATTAAATTGCATTGTGTTTCAGGGTTTTTAAAGAAGAACTCATCTTGCTATAGAATTTCTTTTGCCTGTATTAAAAATATGTAGAAAAATGTCAATATCGGTATCAAGAAATAAATACTGCTTGTTTGATTTATGTCAGTCATATATTTAATTGAATGCAGTCAAAAATGCAGAAACATCTATCCATTTTTATTATATGTTTGAAGCGAACACTTTAGGTATCTTTATCTTTACAAATAATAACTTAAAAATATTATTGTTTTTAAAACCATAAAAATAAAATCTAAATATTTAAATAGGTTTCCTTTAAAATATTCATGGAGAAAGTGTGCCTTCTAGCTCCACACTCCAGTCTAACTTATTTTATTAAGCTTAACCTACCACATTTACCAAAAGAATGTTGTTGTTGTTTTTTAATTCAACTTTTATAACCGATTGTTATGAATACTTCATCGAAATAAGAGTTGACCCTTAGTCCCGCCCATCTGTCACATCTTGACTCCCCATTGGAGAACGTTAGCGTCCATCACAGTGCGTTGATACGTCAGTGCGTCATATCCTTTTCACCGCGTCGTTTGAAGTAGATGGTAAAGTTTATCTCTATCACCCATAATATTTAAACACATTTAAACGCGTTTGTTGGATTATTCCAGTAGCAAAAAGGAAACATTAGATGACTCGTATTTTAATTTAATAACTTGTGAAACTGTGGATTCTGACAGCTTTTAAAAGCGACCAATTAGCTGCTCATAATACTGTAAACAACGAGATCTTAGCCGGATTTTTAGCTTCTGTGCTATGCTGTAATGCAACACGTTCATATATGTAAATATGTGAACGTTTAAAGCACGACATGTGTGTGTTTTGCTACTCCTCGTGTTAGCAAGGGCTCGGTTGTAAATGCTAACAGCAGTGATGTCTGCGAGTCTGACTCCAGAACAGCAGCGGAGGATAGAAGAGAACAGACTGCGAGCTCTGGCCAGAAGAGCCGAGAAACAGGCTCAACTGACCCCTGGATCTGCCCAAAACAAAACACAGCCCCCCTCTACAGAGTCAGCTAAGAACAACCTGCTGTTTGCGTCTGATCGAGCACACCCAGGGGCCCCTGGTCAAGGAGCAAGACAGGTGGGCACCCAGACTATTCTGAAATAGGTAGTAGTCAATGTGCAGAACGTATTGGGCTTTTTGATCTGTTAGGAACTATTAAAGAGTCAGTCAGGAAATAACAGACTACTACAATTAATATTACTGACCCTGGACCACTCATAAGGATCATCTGAAAGCTGATAAATAAGTTTTCCATTTATGTATAAGGGTGCAAAAAATTAAAATATGAGGAAATAAGTTCTTAAAGTTCAAATGGTTTAATTTACACATCATTAATAATACACATAATAGTCTTTTTAAAATTGCACTATACTCTTCCATCTGCAAATAAAGTATATATATATTATTTTATCAACCCTAAAAGGCTTACTGTATCATATTTGATTAATTTATAATAATACCGCAACATGATCAAACATTGCTGTATTACATATGCACTACATACCACTGTATATTACATGCATTATGTTGTCTGATTGGTAGTGTAGACTTTCTTTGCAAGTAAAAATCTTTTTTATATTTAAAAAAAAAAGAATAGCCTATTTAAAAATCATCCAACTGTGATTGACAGATTTGATTTCAGTAATTGTCTTATTTCTTTCCTGCTCTTTGTAACTTTAAAATAAGCACATATCAGAATGTCAATGTTTTCTGTAAACGGTTGACGACAACCAAAAAAGCATCATCAATATTAATGACATACAGCCTTGTTATTGGATAATTCTGTTTTGAAATATTCTGTAGTTTAAAGTAAATATTTTATTTAAAAAAGAGTTTATACAAGCATTATACATGAACTAGTGTGTGTAATATAATGTGAAACCATTCAAGATTTGGGGTCAGTAAGATATTTTAATTTTTTAAAGATGTTTCTGTAATATTGTTTCTTGTAATATTCTGATATATGATTTCAATTTAAAATAACTGTTTTTTTGTGTGAATATATTTTAAAATGTAATTTATTATTATTTATTAATGTGATACAAAGCATCATTACTCCAGTCTTTCAGAAATCATTATAATATGCTGATGTTTTATTATCGGTGTTGAGCTGCTTAATAGTTTTTTTTAGGATTATTTGATCATTAAAATATTAAAAAGAGAAGCATTTATTTAAAATGGATAATAATGTTCAGAACTACTGTTACAGTAGT
>JAUCNO010001888.1:2045580-2058563 GCA_032353835.1 Enteromius viviparus
TTATATTATATTAGGTTAGGTTAGGTTAGATGTGTGTATATATATATATATATATATATATATATATATGGATACAAAATTGGTGGGAAAATGTGCTTATCTAAATATATTTCGAGTTCATATTGAGATGTTAAGGTTGGAGACTTTTTTTGTTTCTGCATTTTAAATTGCTCTTCCAGCTTGTTTTAATGTGTTTTCTTGTGCGTTTTAGTTTTTGTATGTAAGGTTTGATTCATTTGCATGCTGAATTAGTGTGTGTACATGGAAACACAAGTGTGTGTGTGAACACAGTCTGAGGTGTTTTCACACCATCGCTGTGTTAATGACAAGGCCATGAGCAGCTGAGATCTTCAAAGGGTTTTCTGCTGGTCTCTGCACTTGTTTTTGGAGGATTTAGCACAGAGGATTGAACTCCTTTCAGTGGTCACTCTGGCCTCCCGCTCACATCTGCTCCTCATGTGTGTGGATTCAGCAGCTCTCTTTGAAAAGGAGATCGATGCTTTGAAGCCACCGGAAGCAGGTGACGCGCTCGAGCGAATTTGCCCTTTGCACATTTCATTAGTCTGACAATTAAAGAAAGATAACTGTCCAAATGAGATCCCCCCCGGAGTACCGGATCCTCAGGGAGGGATTTATCACAGATCTCTAAAAGTTTGATTAGGAACAAACTTGCATCTAATAATTTTACTTTGTACTATAGATCAAAGGTTTGGGGTTCAGCAGGGTTCTTTTATTCTGCATAATGATTTAAAGTGGCATTAAAAACATTTATAACGTGTCAAAAGATTTCAATTTCAAATAAATGCTGTTCTTTTCAAAGAATCAAGTTTACACAAAAATATTGGGCAACATAATTATTTGCAACATTATTATACATAATCAGAGATGTTTGTTGAGCAGGAAATCTGCATATTGGAATAATTTGCGGATCATGTGACACTGAAGACTGGAGGCATGACAATTAATTAAAGTTTACAATATATTTAAAAAGAAAACAGATGTTTTAAATTTTAATATTGTAACTTTTTATTGTGTTAATGTAGTGTATTTTACAAGATATTAATCTTTGTATATTTTTATTAAAATATTCATAGATAAAAAGACTACGCTAAATGTTTTTAAATGATGATTACTTTTTAAAAGATGAAAAATGAAACCTTTGTGCATGCAATGAACTGAACATTTTTGTCTTTCTAACCCATAATATTTCCATAAAAATAAATAACTTTTAATACTAACCCATAATATTCCTTCAAATCACACGTTAGTCATGCATGACTTTTACTGTAAGTGCTTTTATAAGGGCAGTCATTTAAACTGTTTATCTGTTCAAGCACAGGACTTCCTGGGAAAATCCTCACTGGGAGGAATTAAAAAATAACCAAAATTAGGTTCAGATGGACTTGATCCTCTGGCAGCCCTGTTAGTAATAACATGGATAATGTGCGAGTTATTGTCTTAAACCCTGGATGATAATGACCGAATGGACTTCTTTGGGAATGGTTGTTGTTATTAGGAGCATCAAAGGCTGGCTGATGAGGTTGATGTGGACAGTGTGTGGTCTGTTTGGAGAATAAGACATGACAGCACAGGTACGTGAATGAAGTTACCTGTTCTAGGCAAGCTATAGATTTTAACGAGGCCTCGTATGGTGAGTAAGGTGTGTTTATGGGAGAGGATGTGTTGAACAGAAATCTCACCTATTTCTTTTTATGGCTATTTTTCCTCATATTAGTAATGAGAAATAACAGATCTGGTAATAATGCAGTGGCGTAAATTATATCTGTCTTATATTTGAGCTCGGCTCGCTCTGGACATTCATCAGGTGCACCGTGGGATGCTTTTAAACACTAGTGTAGGAGGAATATGTGTGATGAGCACATTTAAGCAGAAACCTTTATATGACTTTTTTTTAATAATTAAACATTCATTCAAACGTATTGTTAATTGTTAAATCCATGCAGTACATCAAAAATAATCAATCCATAAACACACAAATTAATACATAAATAAATATAGGCTGTTCGTTATTAATTACTTAGTTTTTGACTACCCTAATATATATATATATAAAATGAATGATAATAATAATATTGTATACATAATAATAAGTGTATACATTTTAGTAAATGTTCTTTCTTGTTATACTTTGTTGATATTATGCACACGCAAATGAATGATAATAGTAAATATAAATGAATGCAATCATAGTTTATAAACCATTGTTAATTTTTTATTAATCTTCAATTTGGTTGATAATGTGTTTGCATGTGTGTGTATATAATATGACAGAGCTAATAAACTTGATTTTGAAAGCAGATATATTTATTTACTAAACGCTCTGCGGTTGCTCTTATGATTAGTCAACTTTATAGACATGCTCAAGATTTTTATGAGTAAAAGTAAATGCATATTCAGCCACTTTTGGTGCTTGTTGAATTATTTCCTAAAACGCATTACCTAAAAGAAGCTGTGTGACCCTGTCATATCTGCATAGCTGGCTCTCAGACAGAATAGCACAGACAGTTGAAAGCATATTTTCCGGTCCTGTGAAAAACACTGCACAGAACCAGCAGCTCAATCCAACACTCGGCCTCTGTTATCTGGAGCGCACTGGGAGGTGCAGAGATATGAGTTCAGCCAAACTCAAATAGACTCTGATTCCAGCGCCATTACCTCCTGCAGCTCATTTCCTCACAGCTAAAGTCATAACGCTGAACTGTGGCGGCCTCCTTTTAAGCGAAACCGCTATTTCCCCAAACTGCCGGGTTATTGATCCTATTAAAGCCATATCACATGAGCCTGGCACTTATTAGGTGCTGCTTTCATCAGGAGAGAGCCACACATGTTCCGCCTTGTCCTCTTAGCCTCCTTACTGACCTCTGCTGGAGTGCTGGTGTCATTACCTCACAAGGTCGAAGGTCAGGAATGCTTTTCCTCCTTGTCCAGTCCATGTTGAATTGGTTTGAGTAACAGTGAGGCTTTCCAGTGATATAGTGAGCTGGAGGAGGATGGTGTTAGCAGATGTTCAGGAGGTCTTCAGAGAGATGGGAGATGAAGTAGCTATTTCTCAGGATGTGGGGTTGCTTAAAGATTTGTTCAGTGCCTTGAGATACGCTGTTAAACCAAATCTGATTCTGAATGTTTAAGATGTGTTCGTGTTTAACAATGTGTCATCACTGTAATCAAGATCAATAAACTTCTGAAGCACTAAGTTCCTTCCAGAACTCAGACTTTCACACTTTAACCGTCTGTCTAGCTGTTAGTCATTTAACATGTCTTACATGTGTTCTTTGAGACGGATCCAGAAATGCATTACCATCTGGCCAGCACAACGACTAAAACAGGCCTACATTATAGAGATGTACAAAAAGCACCTTCCTGTGATTAAATTCCTGCACATAAAATGTATCTGTTTTTAATTTGCACACACACATTACACTATGTTTGATTAAAAATACACGATTTATTTATTATTCTTACATTTAGTATTTTATATTTTATCTATTGATTATTTATTATTAATATACAAAATCAAACCACACACACACACACGTTCGGCTCAACAAGGATGCATTTATTTGATCCAAAATACAGCACAATCAGTAATATTGTGAAATATTTTTGCTATTTAAAACAACTGCTTTCTTATATGTTGTTTTATTGGCTAACATTTTAATTTATTAAATATAAAAATAATTAAAAAAATTCCTGTGCATTGAATGAGATACAATTCTGTTGTGTCTCCAGGTGCTATTATAAAATATTACGATTCTAGATGTTTTTAAATCTGTACTTTCTCTTATTAATTCTCTTGTCAAACAAAACATACTTTATTTTAAAACCCTGTAACTTATAAAACCCCCCAAAACTATTAAAATGTGCTGGTAGTACTCATACACGCATGTTTCAACAAAAGCAAATGTAGTACTTAAAAACGTACTTAAACAATTGTTGTTTGGGTGACTTTCCTGATAACGTACATGTTCATGTAAAGTGTGTAAAATTATAAACCTAACATGTCAGTATGAGTCAGAATAATAAATTATAGGCATTTTAACATCTTCATGAACAATTCTACATGGTTATAGATTTCTAAAATGCACATTGGCTTGTTTTCCATCTGCTGGTTCAGATTTGGACTAATTTTTACATTGGTCTGAATAAAAACAACAGACATACTGAATGAAAGTGTAACTCCATGGTCTGACAGCAGGTGGTTATGGAACATCAGAAATAATTCTCATTTAATAATAGGGGTGAAACGATTCACGTAGCATGTATCGAACAATTCATGCTCAGTTTCCAAATCATCAAAGTGATAATTTGTATCTCCTTGTTAGTGGAGACTTGAGAGAGCAGTGCACGTGCGTGTCATTATTTAGTTTTGATTTCCTCATTGTCTTCAGCTGGGGTGTTCCTGTGATAACCAAACATTTGGAAAATGACCATGAATCGTTCGATACACGATACGTGAATCGTTACACCCCTATTTAATAATAGTTTTTTTTAATTCATGAAAAAATTATTTTTAGTCAACAGTAAGCCTGCAAATAATCATGCCCTTATGATTCGATCAGGTCTTTTATACGCTTTTATAGAAATACATTCTTAAACTGCAGCAATTGGATATTGTTTAAAGTTCTGATCCGGCTGATGTTGTGTTGGATTGGAGCATCAGCTGGACAGCCCAATAAAACCGCCTCAGAGCAGATCTGGATGACAGCTTCCTCTGTTCAGTATTTCAGTACACTAAAGTGAACTTCCATCTGGGGACGTCACTTCAGTCTGAATACGTGATTCACAGACGGCTGATATTTCAGAGTAAAGAGCAGTATTGTCATGCCGCTGTCTTTCTTCCGTGGCTTTTGTTGTCCGTACAGAAGATCTTGTGTCTGGGGAGAACAGCTCAAATGTGAGCGTGTCATGAGGTCTTTGACTTCGCTCCATTTCTTTTAAAGTCTGTCGATCTACCCACATGCAGAGCACAAAAGGCGAGTCGCAGAAGAAAATAAATCGCTTTTTGTATATTGTTTTTGTTGCATATTTCGTTTTTAATTGAAATAAATATATATGCCACAGCCATATCACCCTGCAGCCCGAGCCTGGTGCCCACTGAAGCTAAGCAGGGTTGAGCCTGGTCAGTACCTCGATGGGAGACCTCCTGGGAAAACTAGGTTGCTGTTGGTAGAGGTGTTAGAGAGGCCAGCAGGGGGTGATCACCTTGTGGTCTGTGAGGGTCCTAATGCCCCAGTACTGTGACGGGGATACTACACTGTCAATAGAGTACCAACATTAAACCAAGGTCCTGACTCTGTGATCATTAAAAATCCTTCATTGCAGGGCATTGTGGGATTGGCTTCTTGATTGGATGTAGCCAGCAGAAGGTATCTTAGGAAGCAGTATCATTATGACTGTGATCAGTGAATATTTTTTTCTCTCTCATTTATATTCTTGAGCTCTTTATTTGCATGCATCTCAGATGTGCTGTTGGACAGAGCTGATACCTGTTTGTGCTCTCCAGCAGAGAGATGAGACTCATGCATTTTAATCACAGATGTGTGTCTGTGTGTGTGGATTTATGCTCTCTCCCCTGCAGCCAGAACTAGGAAATACAGGAGTGCATTCGGTGAAGTGTGTGTGCTGTTCATATATATTTGATCTTGACTAGGAATGTCACTGTATCTAAATTTCATTAGTTAGTAACAGTGGCGTTATCAATGAAAGAGCTAAACCAATACATGATGTATATTTCTTACCTCCACTGTCACCAAATGCATTTATTTACATGTATATCATATTACAGTAAATGGACTTCTGTGTTGTGTGTCTTTTCAACCTTTGTTTGCATTTTACTGCAGGTGTCCATAGATGGCAGTGTACATCATATTGAGAGCTGAAGAGTGTGTGTGTGTGTGTGTGTGTCAGTAGAGATGCTTTAAAGGCTATACTGGAAGCACAGCTTTCCCTTATATTACTTTAGTTATGTAGTTTACTGTTATAATAGTAAAAGTCTTTATTTTAGTGTTTAAAAATAGCATAATTGTTAATTAATTACATAATTAATTATAAAACTAATTCAAAATGTATTTGGACATTTACGCTTGAGATTTATGCATGTATTTAATTAATTTTATTCTATCATTTAGTTTGTTTTTTTAATGAATCAGTTTTAGTTGATATATGTAAAAGTGTTTGTTCATGATATAATATAGTATTTGTTTATATTTTAATAGAGGTGTAATGTTTTGTTCTAATTTGAATAATTTTGAGTTTAATTATTAAACATTAATTTATGTATTTTAGTTTATGTAAGTAACATTTTAACAAAACAATGCTACTTTATTATATTTTAGTTTAGTTTTAGGTTTACTTTTAATAATTATTGTTTGTAGGGTTTTATTTTTATTTATTTATTTTTAGATTTTATTGAATAATAATAATAACCCTGCCATTTACTCTCCGCTATCTCATTATCATGTAGGAGAAAATGTTTAGCTTGCTCTTATTATTGATCGCATGTTGAAAAGCGAGTGTTTTCATATCAAAATTGCAGATTTCTGTTGTCGTCTAAAAAGAAAGATGGAGCAAGTGATTGCATTTAGATAAAAGATAATGAAGCCAGTTGTTGTCACTGCATCATATTGTTAGTAAACAGCTCCAGTTATGATTTGATGTTGACTTTACACCTTCACTTGAATCATCTCTTCATGAGTTGAAGGCATCTATCTCTGATTTATATCGGTCTTTCCGCACCTTTCATTTGTCATCCGTGAGCGCTGTGTTTGCTTCCTGGAGGTCAAAGTGATGCAGGTGCAGAGCGGAGATGAATCTCTGTGACGGCGCTGAGGCCTGATGGATGTCTCTGTTAGATTTAAGGGCTCCCGTCTCCAGCGGCTGCTCTTTACTCCATGACTTTATTTGGTCAGATCTTACACGGGCCGCTGGGGTCTTTGATCTCACCAGGGTTTTCCATGATAAACAGAGGAACGTACTTAAACCTACAAGCTTTATGGGGGTCGAGTCGGATTTGAAGGGCGCTTTTTTTTATACGCTCAAGCAAGAGGAATTTCAGGATGGCACGGCCTTTCAGATGCCTTTCATCTCAAACCTGTGGCTGTTGTCTTACTCTTTGTTTTGGACAGAAATGTCTGAATATATGTGTAATCGACATTCGTTTTATAGTAATTGGGCTATTAGTGGCAGCTGTTAAACAGGAAGTGAAATAAAAAATGACCCTGTTTCTGGTCCCCAAAAAAATGCTTATTAAAATATATATATATATAAGTTTGGTATTGTTTTTTTCAATTTAATATATAAATATGTATGTATTTTTTTATGTTCTAATTATTTGTATTTTATAATATATTAATGTAATTTTCTTAAAATTATGTACTATTTAATTTTACTTTTTATGGACAAAAACTCAAAAGCAATGAACACTGAATGGCTCTGAAAATTCAGCTTTGATCACAGCAATAAATTACATTTTATAATATATTTACATAGAAAACAGCTCATTTGAATTTTAATAATATTTCACAATTTTTATTTTATTTTTGATCAAATAAAAGCCACCTTCCTGATCAGAAGAGACTTTTTTCACACTTGATGAGATGGTGGTTTATTTTTCCAACCTTCCTTTCCATTTATCTGACTAACTTTTCAAGATCCAGTCATTTATTAATTTTAAAATCAAGTCATTTAAGTCTTTCAGTGAAGTCTGAGGCTCTTGTAGAGGAAGCACAGTATTTTTTTTATTGTGCATGCACAAGAGAAGCAGATTTGGTGAGAGAAACACACACGTTATCACAGAGATCTCAAGAGTTAAATAGCGCTGGTTTCCTGCTGTAGTTTACATTCCCAGAGCCCCTGCAGCTGGCATGAGCCGCCTGACTCCACCGCTCTTTACCCAAGATCTGTCACTGACCGAAGTCCGTCTCTCTGCTTCTCTTTCTGTTCTGAAGGACCCGTCCGAAAACCCAAGTATGTGGAGAGTCCTCGTGTTCCTGGAGATGGGATCACGTCGTCGCTGAGGAAGACTCCTGATGCTTCATCCGGTGAGTGACGACACTCAGAGACGTGTGTTTGCTGGCACAATCGAGTTTTAAGGTTTGTTTTCATTGGTTAGAGTAGAAGAGTGTTGATGATGTCAGGATTCACAGAGTCACAGATGACAGGGAAGAAGTCAAGAAAAATTACCGTTTTTAAACAAATGATTCATGTTTCTAGTTATGCTCAAATCTAAAATGTTCCATTATCTATTCTAAATATTGTAATATATATATTTTGTACATTATACAATAATAGTTAATGTAATAAAAAAAACTATGTAAATATCAATATTTTTTACATGTATTCATACATCATTATTATTATTTGTAATAAACATGAGATTTTAATATTTTTTATTATATTTATTAATATGTTTATTCACTTAGAGAAATGTCACATTACAATAATTGACACATAAAATTCTAAATATTCATAAAATTAGTATTATTATATTACATAATATAATAATGTAAATAAATAAATATATTCATAAATAGTTGTTCTTACATCTAAAATGTTCCATGATCTATTCTAAGTATTGAAATATTATTTATTTTTATTGTAGATTATACATATAATAATAATAATAATAATAATAAATATTTGTTTCTTTTATGAAATGATCTAAATATATTTAGTATATTTTGACTATAATTACAGAAATGTTATATAATGAAAGTAAATTTGGTGCTATGTATTCTGAATATTATTAAAATATGTATTGCCTTATGTAATATATAATTATAATCATTAAAAATAGACGTTTTACTTTTTTTTTTTGAGTGAATATTGCAGAAAGTGATTAATTTAGTTTTTTTGAACTACATTTGCTATAAAATAATAATTGTATTAATATGAGCACAATAATGTCCACTCTGATGTCTAAATATTTCTGTTGCTCTAAGCTCACAGCTTTGGGACACTTCATTGGTTAAAAACTTGGGAACCCATTTATTTATTTACTCAAGATGTGTCTTATGCAAATGTCATGTTCGTATCTGTGTTTTTAAGTTAAATTATGCATGTAAGCGAAGCAGCGTGTGTCATTACATTAGCTTCATGCATTTTGAATGGAGAATAAACTCAGTGTATGAAACAGAAGCTGTGTGTTTCTGCACACGTGTTGTCAGTAGTTTGTGTGCGAGTCTGCTGGTCAGTGTTGCTCACAGCAGTGTGTGAGACACCAGAGCTCTTCAAACAGCTGTGTGCAGCAGGGTTGGCGCCGGGCGAACACCAGGCGTCTGTGGCACAGCGCTGTATCTCTCCTCTCTCATGATGTCACAGACTGGTGATGCGGCAGGAGCGACAGCTGATGCTTATGAACTGTGCTGCTGTGATGATGTTTCAGAGAGGCCAAAATCTTTGATGGAAAAAGTGTTCTCCGGGTTTATCATTTTAAGCAATATATTAATAACAGCATTTTAAATATAATATTATTAAAATAATTAAAATAATATTAGATATTTTATAGAATTTTGAATGACTATAAGGTGTATTTTAGCTATGTTTTTTTTTGCATTTGCCATCATTAAATTTAATTATAAATATATGAATAATATTATTGTTGTAAAAATCTAAATATAATTTTTTTAAATCAAAGTTTTCCTCCCTTTCTTTGTTTTGCTATCATTAAAATTAATGGTTAAATGAGCTTTAGTAATTTCAGGTAAAGAATTAATATTATTTGGCACACTAATCTCTAAATATATATATATATATATATTTCTTCTAATTATTCTTTCTAAATATGAGGCAATTTATACTGTTTTTATGCAATTGATTTTATTCCTTATGATGAAATTAAATAAACAAATAAACATTTTAACTTATCTTTCATTTTTTATTTTTTAACATTTCGGAAAAAAAAACTTTAATTCTGTTTTTGTGTTGTGGTAAAAAAAAAAAAAAAAAAAAGTGCATCACTACACACAGTTGGGTTTAATTTAGAGTGAATTGTTTAATGGGTTTTGTTTTGTTTTTTTTTGTCCAAAAAGAGAATTGCACAAATTTTTTATTGGAAATAAGAGTTGGTGTGCCATTCTGAACGTGCTCTTTGTGATTGCTTTGGATTTGTGTGAGTAGTTAATGATGTTCAGTATTAACTCATCTCAATGACACACCCCAGTCAGCTCAGCTTTACCTCCACACACACACACACACACACACATATACAGGTCAGCACTGTTTACGTGGGGGTCTGTCACATGTTATTTTAACCCTGAGAGAGTTTATATATAGCATCTCCACACATTCCCACAGGCTCCGGTTTAACATGGCCTTGAGTCGTGTTGAAATGATCATATTCACGAGACCAACTCAAGGTTTTCTGTCAGCCGGTTAGATACCTGTCAGTTAAAGAAGCCATCGATATTCATTATGATTATGATTTAGTTTACAGAAAGCTCTTCTCGTTTAGCCAGGCTTGTGAGACTTAGTTTCATTCTGTGTGTTGGCATGAACATCTGATGTTTTTATTTTGTTTCAAGAAAAATCACCATAAATTCTGAACAAGTGGGATGTTGGTTTTTGGTTGAACAACATTACAATAGGTTATACAGTAAATTAGCATTTCTGTTTGCTTTTTGCAAATTTTAGCTATGGATTTCTTTGGTTTCTCATGTCAGAATCAGTTCATTAACATTTATCATAAATATTTTTTTGTTTTTAATTGTTAAATAATCAGTTCATTAACATAATATATTTTATTGAATATTTATTGAATAATTATTTACTAATTAAAAAAAGGTTTATGTTAGCAGTTATAATTATTCATCTATTTTAATAGCTAAAAGTGTTGTTAATTTAAAAAAAAAAAAATTATAATTCATCATAAGAGTTTTGCATATATTATTAGACTTTAGCTTTGGTAGTTTTAGTCAAGGATTTACATTTTCGTATATTTTAGATATGTTTTTATTACATTTGCCATCATTAAATGGAATTATAAATATATAATCAAAGTTTTTCCCCCTTTTTTGTTTTGCTGTCATTAGAATTAATGGTTAAATGAGCTTTAGTAATTACAGGAATAGAATTAATATTATTTGGCATCTCTAAATATTGTGATTTTATATTGCTGGTCTAGTATAGAATCAGTTCATGAATCTTTGCATGTGTATTTTAGTTTTTATAGTTTAATGCAGCAGTTGAGAAGTCGGCATTGACAGTTACTTACATCGAAACAAGCAAAACCTTCTTAATCCAAATCTTTATTTAGACTTAGACTTACATTAAAACAATAAAAACTGAAACCCAAATCAATTCAGAATTGGCAGTTTAACTCCACGTCGCCATCTGCAGGAGGGGAGTGTTATATCATTAGTACTTTATTTTGGTCTAGTTTTACTCTTTAATTATTTTCAGTTCATAAACTGTTTTTACACCAAATGTTTTATAGCTCTTCAGCTCATAATTAAGCATTTCCCAGGAGCACTGTGAAGTCTTCATCAGCGGATGCGACTGCAGAGATCAGCGGGACGCTAAACAGATCTCGGCATTCCCAAGACTTCTCAAGCTTCCTGGGAACGTGTCTGTAAATACCTGTTCTCACGCCTCATCTCCCAAACATTCAGTAAAAGTGCAGCTGAAGGAGGAAAGCGAACAGTGCCATGTGGAATTAGTCAGCGTGCTTAACTAATAGCGTTAATAATGCATAATTAGCCCCAGTGTGTGTGTACTTCATAATGATGGTTAATTACTCTGTTCTGCTGCCAGACTTTCAGCTTTTCCACTGAAAGTGTGGTAGGCGTCTGTTTATTAACACGCACTTGTTTCCTCGTCACCTGAAGTCAGAGCGCTCTCCAAAACCGTTGAGCAGAAGTTGAGTCAGAAAGCTGCTGCCAAGAGCAAAGCAATGAAGAGAAGCACATTTTCTTCAAACTGGTGCTGCGATATGTTTAGAAGTTTACTGGAAGCAGCGATGCACAGCATATATCACTACCGTATCAGATATTGTTTGGTGTTATAGTTATTTTTGTGTATTGGTTTATATCGGTATGTACTGTATGTTTAGATATTTATTTATTGATTAAATCAATTTGTAGATTTTTTAGGCCTTTACCTTTGCATCACATATTTAAAAATATAATATTTAAAATCATAATAATTAAACGATACAAAATAGATGTTAAATGGAATCTTTAGCAAATCCCAGATTAATTTTTTTGATATTTTCTTAATATTGTTATTAAAGAGTTAAACAATGACCTTTGCTTCACAAAATAAAAGCCCAAATAATTTAATATCAGTTTTAAAATATTAGATGTTTAATAGAAACCACTGGTAAATCTTTATTAAATTTCAAAATGATCATTATTAATTTATTATCACACATTTAAAACAGTAATATTTTAATTACTGTAAAACTATTATTACTTGTTTAATAGAGAAACACTGTTAGATGTAATCCTTAGATAAGGTCAAAATTAATATTGTTTATAGTTTACGCTTTTAAAATCTTTAATTGTACAATGTTATATAAAATGTAATAATGAAATAAAATATAATATTAAATGATACCAATTCAGAAAAAATAGTTAAAAGTATGGTTATTGTAAAAAGTGGTTTCTCTCTTAGTATGAATATGATTTTTTTCTAACATTATGTTTAAGGCATAAATTTAATTGCAGTATTTAAAAAAGGCACTGTTATTGTTTCGCTTTTTAATAATTTGGGCAAAATAGGTAGAAATATCCCATCATAATTAATAATTATTTATTGACCTTTTTAGTGTTGTGCAGAATTTTATTATTGTTCATCTCTGCACTACCTGAAAGAATACACTGACTGCATTATGTATTGCGCTCTGACAGATTTTACAACACAACAAACACAAAATGAGCTTGTGTTCACAGACCAGGGGCCTGTACCATGAAGCCGGATTAGCTGGCTAGCCAGGTAAGTTTAGGATTAGTTTGCACCAATCCTGG
>JAUCNO010001888.1:2074048-2084442 GCA_032353835.1 Enteromius viviparus
ATTGTTGTTGTTAATATTTTTAATAAAAAAACTTATTACATTTTTAAAAATGCATAAGTATGTGTTTCTATTTTTTTTTTTACATTTTCAGTTTGTTAATTAGTACATAAACTACATTTAAACCTTATTAAAAGTAACATAATTTTAAATAATACAAGTATATGTATATATGTTCACTATTAATCACAAATAAGTTTTACATTATATATATACATATATATATATATATATATATATATAGATGTACTGTATATAATGTGTGTACTTTGTATATTAATTATGTATAAATAAATGCACATACTGTACACATTTTGTGTGCGTATATATGTGTGTTTATGCATATGTATATGTATTTGTATTTTATATTTTTTTATGTTTTCATTTACTTTTTTGATATTTTTTTGTTTTTTATAATTTGTAATAGTTATTATGTTATGTCTGTGTAATTAGTTTTAATTTCAGTTTTAGCTATTTTTGTACATAAACTATAATATATATATTTATATATATATATATGCTATATCACTAATTGTTGACGGAATAAATCCAAAATAGATAGTAGACATTGTATCTCAAACTAGCCAAGATGGTGAACAGCTTGTTATTAAGAGTTGTTTGTTGTCTGTAATGTAGTGTGTGCTATTGATTTGAATTGAACAGAATGAGTTTAAATGAATGAATCAGAATCATGTGCACGGACGGTGTCAGTAATAGAGCTTCCTCTCGTGCAGCCACCATCACCAGCTCTTCAGAGAATGACGACCGCAGCGGCTCCAGTCTGGAGTGGGGTAAAGAGGGCAGTATAAGGAGCTGCGCTCAGCATGTGCGTCCAGACACATGCTCTCCGGTGGCCGAGGAGGAAGCCTCAACATCCGGGACAGGGCTACGGAGCGTCTCCACGGCTAAGAGGACTTCAGGAGCCGTAGGGCCCGAGGGCCCCGTCCAGTATCACACACAGAACTCGTCCAGCCTGATGATGCCTCGACCGAACTCAGTCGCAGGTAAGAGAATTCAGCAGAGCGCAAAGCATCAGGGTTGTCCTGTGATTCCTGAGGTGATGACTGATGCGTGACTGCTGGAATGAAGCCGAGCAGAGACTCATGGGAAGACACTGCCACCAGTTTAAGAGAAAGAGAGAGTGTGTGTGTGTGTGTGTGTGTGTTGTAGATTGTGAGAGAGCTCATTATCAGGAGGCACATTCTTTCTCCTGTTGCTCCTTGAGGAAGCAGATACATCGGGCAGCTGTTGCGTATGTGTGTGTGTTGGTCGGCTTCTGTCTTTAGCATCAGTTCCACATTCCTCAGGCTGGTCCGACTGATCATGTGATCTTTCCCGCTTCTCTGTCAGTTGGGTGAATCTCACAAAAACATGAAATCACAAAATCATGAAATCAAGAGAAAGAAATAAGACGTTTTGAGCACAGTTTGCAATACTGTATTTAGGGCTGGGCGATTTAATCGTCAGTAAACCGGCTCTTTGATTAGCGGTAAATCTTAATCAGCTGTTTTTAAAATGCGCGGCAGTAGCCGTAGATCACTGAGGAGCTACGCAATTTCGCGTTCAAAATCAGAAATGAATCGCTTCCGATTCTGAAGACGATATTGCGTAGTGATCTAAGGCTCTGTGTATCAACTTCCACGCAGTTTAAAAACATCTGATTGAGATTTACCGCTAATCAATCGCCCAACTGTATTGCTAAAAAAATCTAATTTAATTAGATAATATATTATTACATTTTTATATTTCATGGTAGTTCTTTTTGTACTGTCTTCATGATAAGCCATTAGAAAATTATAATACCGAAATATTATAATTTTATTCAAACAAAAAGTGGTTACTCAGTAGGGGTGTGACGAGACTCTTATCCCACGAGATGAGACGAGACAAGATTTTTTGACTTTTTTTAAAATACATCCTCAATGATAAAATATATTGGGAAAAATAGTATTTTATTCAACAAAAACATTCTAAAAATGTAGGTGGCATTTTAACACTGCAGAATTTTTCATATACAAATTGTAATAACAAACTGACCGGCAAGAAACTACACAAAAATTATAAACAGTATAAATAAACAAAAAAATAAAAAAGCAGGGTAAGCGATTTTTTTAATGAAGCTTCAGAAAACAGAGTCGGACCGATTATCTAAACAAACCTGTCTACAGCAAACGCTGCGCTCACGGACACCCGCGCACCCTGTCCGCGTGCAGGCAATTTTTCAGGTCCGCGTACAGCAGTGTATGCACGAGAAGAATGCTAAAAGAGTGCAAGTCAATTGGTGGCATTGTGCATGTATCGAGCTCGTCCGTCCGCGCTAATCCGCGATTGCGTATAATTTGAAAGCTATGCGGCTGTGTGCGAGACGGAACGGAATGTGGAAAGAGGAGTATGCCTCGGCCCTACTAAGTCTGCCTACACTGGACGCGATGAAGCAAACATTGAAAACCATTTGGAATTTGTGTCAGCACGTCATAAATAGAACTCGGCCACAGTTTCCTGTCAGAGATTTGTTGCGCCGCATCATACCGATATTGTGAGGATATCTCACGAGACCACAAAATCTCGTCACAGCCCTATTACAAACCTTTATTTTATTTATTTATTTTTATGTATTACTTGATTTCATTTAATTAAGTATGGGTCTTACTGGTTCTTACCGTAAATATAGCCATTATGCTGGAATAATAAATATTTAAAAATACATATTTATATGTAATACGTTTATACGTATTTAAAAATAAATACGTATAAAGTATAAATATTATTAAATATCATGAAGATTTTTTTTGCATAAATAAATGAATGTGCACCAAAGAATTATGCACAAAACGATTAATTCATCAAAAATCAAAGTTTTTGTTTACGTAACATTTGTATGTGTACTGTGTGTATTTATTATGTATATATGAATACATACGCATACAGTATAAAAAGACCTTGAAATGTAGTTGGGTTTCATGATAATGATTTTGAAGATTTGCTGTATAGATGAATATGAGGCTTGTGTTTCTCTCAGATCCTGATTGTTGTTGTGAAGTCTTCAGAAGGTGTGTTTGTGTGAGAGATGGATGTGTGTGTTTGGTTTATCGTGGTGTGTGTGAGTATATGGTGTAAGGTAAGGTGCAGAAGCGCTTCTCCATAAAAACCGTCAGTCATTAAACTAAGCGAGTCGACGTGAAACAATAAAAACCTGTTGGCACCATAAAGCGTCAGCAGTTGTCAAGGTTAGAGTATGTTTTCTTTAGTGTGTGTGTGTATGTGTTCACATTTTCATTTCGTACACCTGCTTGCTTTTACTCATTTCACACCCTGTTTGGCCTCGTTGAATAAAGCATTAATCTTTACTGAGTGTTTGATAGATCTGTAACTTCACTGCATTCACAGCTGCCAATGTTGTGTTACCCCACACACTCACACACACACACACACACACACACACACACACACACACACACACACACACACTCACAAAATACAGCTATAGATCGGAACTGAGGAATTTGATCATTCTGCTTCCAATTTAGATTCTGTTTAATGATTGTACAATTGTAAAATGTTTAATCTAATGATTTTATATATATATAGATAAATATATAAATAATAATTTAGTTAAATTTAGTGGTAGTAGTAGTTTTTTTATTCTAAATGTTAAAATTGATAGCTTTCTAATATACTCAAATGCTAAATGGCTATAGTCATTGGTTAAGGGGGGGATTCGGTATTGGTATTATAATGGTTTTATGTTATGATTTTTTTAAGTTCACTTAAACTAGAAGATATTTTAAATGTTAAAATCGATAGCCCTGTTATTGTACCAATCAATAAATAGTTACTAAGGAAAAAACTACTCCAAAAGACATCAGAGTGGTGCTGGCTTTCAGTCCCCAAAAAATATGCCTTTATACAAATATTAAAAAATGTACTGTCTTTATGTTGTTTGCACATTAATTTAAAGATTGAATGTGAAATTGTTGCAACATTAAAGTATATGCAGAGGTTTATTTTATATTTATTGAAGTACCATCAGAGCACACTTCTGAATGTGTGTCTGAATGCATTGTCATACATTATGAGCAGTCTGCGGTTTACATCTTATCTTGGTTCATTTTGATTGAGTGAAACCAATCTGAAACATTCAGTCAAATGGCACTCAGCGTTGATTTATTGCAGATCCAGAGTATTGTAATATGCCATTCTGTCTATGCAAGGACAGACATTCAAAAAATATCTTTCAGTGCAAGTATTTTTTTCAAATTAAGAATCCTATCGACAGTCCTCATTCAAATATTTCTCCAGCTGATTTAAGTGCAGGCTGTTTGTTTTCTCATTCAGTCATTAAGCCTCTTTGGCTCTTGGCATGATGATGTCATAGTTCTGCTGCATTAGTGCTGGTTTTCGAGGGGCAGATGGGAAGGACAGGCAAAGACAGCATCATTAGGTGAAGCTCACAGAGGACAGTTACGGGACGCAGTGTCTCACAGCCTCCATTTACTTTGGACCCTTTGGACATGGGCCGAGTTCATGGAAATGGACCAGAGACTGAGACACTTTTTACAAAACAGATTGTAGCAAAGCACTGAACATTGTAAAATAGGAGAACAGAGTGATGGTGATGTAGTTTATTTATCAAATGCAGACAGTCTCTGTAGTCAAGGTGACGATAATTACTAGAAATTAGGTGTCCATTCTCTAACAGGTAACATGAAATCCAAAATGTTCCCACACACCAGATTTATACTCCGGGCAGCCTTCCTTTTCTTCTTCCACATGCCATTTCTACACGTACAGTATTGTGACCTGCAGCACTCACTCCACACCGTAGACACCTCAATTCGTTCACGTGAAAGGGAAACGCACTGACGTCACATACGGGCCACGAGGCTACATTGCGCATGTCATGAACCATCAAACCGTGCCACGCATGCTTCGAACCAAGACAAGCGTTCCGAACGGTTTGGGTTTGGGCCATCCCTTTGTGTTATGTGTAATACAGAGTAAAGAGATTTGTCTGTAATCTAGGTTTAAACTGACAGAGTGTGCCCGCCTCCCGAACAGTATTAGGTAGATTGTTCCAGAGTTTGGGTGCTAAATAGGAAAAAGATCTGCCACCCGGATTTTGATATTCTAGGTATTATCAACAAATACTGTATGTTGCAGGATCATATGCGACACATGAATTTTCATTTTTTTTAAAGTTTTTTTTTCTTAAGCGAATGTAAGTATGTGTAAACAAGCAAAAAAGTGTTAATATTCACAGTATGTGTGTTATCATTTCATGCCAATTGCTTAAACCATTTAATTAATTTAATTAATTTAATTAATTTAATTAAGCGATTCATTTGTGAGCAAATTGATATTTGGTGTTGTTTGTTTTCATTTGATTGAGCCATTTAGGAAACATCCTCAGTGATTCATTTCTGAACAAATTGCTTTTTTTTCATTGATTCTTTTCGATAGTTAATCCAATTAACTAATCAACCAAAGTTATTCAAATTTAAACAAATTGGTTAAGTCAGTTCTTTTAAGTAGTTTGAATCAGGTAACAAATCAGTCTAAGTGATTCATTTGTGACAAACTGTTCTTTTGAGTTGCTTCTTCTTAATTGGTTGAACCATTAAAAAGGTGATTTATTAACGAAATGTATTTTGATTCAGACTGTATCAGAAATCAGATATAACTATGGCTTGTTATTCCACATAAAAGCGTTAAGCAAAAGGCATACTGAACGACATTTTTGTGATCTGTTTCTTTAAGTAAATGGCTGTGTCAGTGGAGATGCTGCTTCAGTCTTTAGTGTCTGCCTAGGATTCTCGACCTCAGTGAATAATCATTCCATTTAATTTCTGCGACTGAACTTCATTTGTGTCCAGGCAACCAATCCATTTACTGGACAGCTCATTAAGACCATGCTGAACTCTCTCTCGCTCACTCTGAGGGAAAACAAAGACCCCATTTTAAGCGCTCAGATATTAGAATGACTCACAAATCTCACCCATGTCAATCCTGGTGCTGCTGTGTAGCACAAAGCTCTATGTTGCAGCATTTGGCGTCTCATTTTTTTTTTTGCATATATTTTTTTATCTTACTGAAGAGAATTTAAGTGTGTGCCTATATGCAAAACACATCTCTGTAATGTGAAGTTGTCATATATTCACATTTCTGCTGTCATTTATGTCTTTCAACTCAAGCTAAAGTTTGAAGAGAATCTTGCTGAGAAAGTTAATTAAGCTGTCAATATTTATTAGCTGTTGACAGGTAACAGTTTATTACATGAAGAATAGCGCATCTGGTTTACATCTCCCCCTTGGGATGAGATGGCAGTTTTTTTCCCACCACAATCCCTCAATAATGCATGCTAAGTACGTTCAGCAGGTTTGTGCACTTGCTGTAGATTGACTAAACATTTCCATCTGCTTCTGTGTGCTGTTTGTTTATAGCTTTAAAAAGAGAATATATTGTAAAATGTCATTTATTCCTGTAATCAAAGCTGAATTTTCAGCATCATTCCTCCAGTCTTCGGTGTCACATAATCCTCCAGAAAGCATCCTTATATTCTGATTTGCTGCTCAAGAAACGTCTCATTATTGAGCTTTTTCAGTATTATTTAATGAAATGACATTTTAAAAGTACGACATTTTTGCTCAATTTTATGCATCCTAAGTAAAAATAAGTGTGTTCAGTTTATCGGGTGTTTTATAAACCCTGTAACCTCACGTATGAGCAATAGCTATAGTGATTCTCGCTTTTGCAAACAGCGCTAATGAGCTTAAACAGCGAATACACACACCAACTGGCGGCGCTACATGAGTTTAATTAGACTCGAGAAAGCAAAGAGCTCAAGCTAATTAAGCCGATTTGCTATTTAATATGTGGAAAATGAAAAACAAAGTCTTTTACAGAATGAGCACACGACAGCTGGACATGCGGTCATCCTCGCAAACAAACACGCACTCATGTCCGGGTCTTGCTTGGAGGTTTTTTGACTTCGTTCGATCGCCCACTTAATGCCTTTAAGCCTCCAAAAATAACAGACATGAATCTATAATTGTATTATCGCACAGCAGGGCATGTCTGCAGAATGTCTCTCCTCCTCACCTTCTGCACGCCAACAGAAATAAAGGTACAGAAGCTGTCACTTGACACTTTTGTACGTATTAGGTTAAAATATGTACACTTCAAGTACTAATATGTACCTTTAAGATGGACCCTTTAGGTACAAACATACTGTATACCTTTTAAATAGGTACTGCCCCAGTGATAGCTTTTGAACCTTTATTTCTGAGAGTAAAGTGTGTTTGATGTCTGAAATACAGCCAGACATGATAGCATGCATGTTCAAAGATTAAAAATGATAGAAAAAATGAATATTTTGTGCACATCTTTTCGTACATGATGAAAGTAAAAAAGTGTTGAGCTCAGAAAAGAAAAACAGACACATTCAGGATTTGGAAAAGAAAACGCTTTCATGCTTTTTTTCAAGTGTCAAGTAGTAAAGTCATGTGATTTATTGATATAGTATGGCGATATGGAGTATGGAAGAAAATATAATCTGCATGTATATATAAATCTATAGTGGTCACCAATTTAAAATTAGTTTTTCTTTTTTGTAAACTGTGGCCTAATTGTACAAATGTTTCTCATATTTTTGTGAATTGTTGCAAAATTGTAGCAATTCTTTCCCTCGTTAGGTTTTATTTTATTTTTTGTAAATCATGGTCACACCGAAGGTATTTGTCTGATTATTTTACTATATTATGGCCTTGTGCTAATTATTTGCCTCATTTTATTAAATAGATGCACTCATTTTTTCCTTTTGTTTTCAACGGTTTTCAATTAGAGCCTCGCCATTTTCCAAACTATCGCTATCCGCATTTATAATGACCTATAAATGAATATTTCAAAAATAAAATAAAAATAACTATTCTTGTACTAAAAGACTGAAGCTATTGAGGATTGACTGATTCAGTACACTACCTTGTTGTTATTTATCAGAACTTAACGATTTGTCTCCAGTCCTATTCAAAGTTATATTTATGAAGCTTACCAAGTCTTTTAAACTGGTAACTTTGATTTGGTTGTTGTTGTGTTTTTGTTCAAAGGATTTTACGTTTGATATCTTACGTTTGTATTTTTATACATTTTATTATGTTCCTCTGTTCTGTTGTGACAATAAAAGAAACAAGTTTCTTTTTAAAATGCATCATTATATTATGTTAGTTAAAATTCATAAATAACTACAAATAACTAATTTTAGGGAAATCTGTTAATATTTTGTTGCTCGTTTCTGAAAAAAATAAAAAAATCCCGATACATTATATCAAATCCGATATATCGGAATATCTAATATTTGAACACCAACAAATATTTGTATCTGCCTTTTCTAGTCCTCACAAGAGAGTTCCAATTGACATGTTCCCTACACAGTCTTCATTGCGTCCTACTCCCTGAGCATGGAAAATTCATTCATGTTCATTCACCAATTTGCACTTTCAGCGTCTTCCCAGGAAGACCAAACGTACTAAAAAAACAATTTCCAGCGGTTATTGTCAATATGATTAAAGATCCTATGTAAAATGAGCTGATCTCGACAATGAGGTCTCTACATTCAGTAATAAAAGGCCTTTAACTAAAAATTAAGTGTTTGATCTTGACGTTAAACATTACTGACAGAAATAGAATGTATAAATAGAAGAAAATAAAATAGAAGAAAATAAAATGTATAAATGTATTTATGTGTAATACTATCAAAATATATACTGTTCGTGTGTGTTTTAATATAAACATTATAAATAAACTTAGAATAAACACATATATTATGTAAAGAAAAACTTTTATTTTGGATGCGATTAATCGCGATTAATCATTTGACAGCACTAATAATATACTTCTGTGAATATTTAATAATTTGAAACATGGAACTTGTTTTTAGTAAACATGTCGTGTTAATTAATTCCCTTGTGTTGTGAATTATGGCCAAGTTGTGCTTAATTCTTATTCTTTTGTTGTGTGAACTTGTACTAATTTGTTTCTTGTACATCAGGGCCTCATAATAATGAATTAATTCCCTTGTTTCACTAAATCATAGCCTTGTACTAATGCACAGCCTCCGTTTATAAAAAACGTGCCTTGTACTAATTAATTACCTTATTTTAGTAAATCATGAATAGTAATTATTTCTTTACTTTTAGTTAATTAGTAAAAAACTTTAATAGTAATTCATTCACACTTCATTTCCCTCAAAGCTAGGGAATACATCTGTACAACATGGCCACGATTTACTCAAACCAGGGAGCAAATTAAAACGTTGTGTGAGCTATTTCTTAATTCGTGGCCCTGGTTTAAGAAAACATGCGAACAAATGAATGCACTGAAGTGTCAATGCATTAAATAGCGTGATGTTTCTGATTCTGAATTGTCTTTTAAAGCCCAACAGAGCGAGCCGAAGGCATCAGTGTATTGAATCAAAGCAGCGGTGGAGGGTTCCTCTCTCCGTCTCCTCACAGGACATGTATTGATATGAAGCAGCAGTTAGGAAGCATCTATGCCTGCGTTCTTTCATTTCTGCCCCTCTCTTTCGCTTTTACACCTCCTTTCCTCTCTCTCTCAGAAGATGAAGGCAGACGGAGGCAGATGGTGTTTCGGCGAGATGAAATTCTGCCGTTCTTCTTCTTTGCACTGTGGTCTTGAGAGACTCGGTGGAGACGCGCGCTTAAGATTTCATCTGCTGTGCAGAGGCAGCATTCCAGAAACTTTAGAGCGTCCTTAATCCATCCGTCCAGATGGTTCTGCTGCGCTGCACACATGCGCCAGCCACGATCCACCGTTCAACAACTGGCTCCTGATCAATTCATGAGTGTGAATTTGAATGGAATTGGTCACATCGCATAGACTGGTGAACTGGAGTTTGAATTGGATTGACAGGAAGAGACATTTACAGAATTACAAATGCAACTTCATTAGTTATTATCTAAAACTTATTTATCTAAAGTATTTTTCAGCACTGTCAGAACAAATATTTGTAGATATAATTGTAAATAATTATATATGTGGCATAAAATAAAGTAAAGATTTTTATTATTTAAATATTATAAAACATTTAATACATTAAATAAAATGTTTAGGTAACACCACTAACTTCGACTTTTCTTTTAATAATTCTTAATTTGCTACTTATTAATACAGTAGTTAGTGCAGTAGTTGTTAAGTTTAGGTATTGGTAGGAATAGAGATGTAGAATAATTAATGGCTAATATTCTAGTAATATGCATGCTAATAGGCAACTAATAGGTGTGACCGTTAAATAAAGTGTTACCAATGTTATATATATACACTATATTACCAAAAGTATTCGCTCACCTGCCTTTACTCATTCTATGAACTGAAGTGCCATCCCA
>JAUCNO010001888.1:2087462-2107539 GCA_032353835.1 Enteromius viviparus
TCCCTGAAAATAATTGCACACCTCAGAACGTTCGTCAGCCAATCAGATTCAAGCATTCAACGGCCCCGTAGTATAATATGCGTTTAATTACTACTAATAAATGGCAAATATTCTAGTATAAGCAAGTAGTTAAGAGACCCTAAAATAAAGTTTTACCATAATTTTTACCATAAAGTCAATTTCCAAAAAAAGGCCAAATAAATAAATATATAACTAGTAAATTGATAACATCCCTATTTATTTATTGTTAATTATTAAGAATTAATACTTATTATGAATATGTTTTTATAGTTGATTGTTATTAGTAGGCTAGTAATTAGTAAATTCTGAATTAAATTAACTGAATTCGGATTTGATCAATTTAATGCATCTTTATTAATAAGAATTAATTTTAATAGAGATAGGAAACCAAACACAAGATTAAATTTAGTATTTAAGTTTAATGAGGTATTTAAAGATTTAAAATCAATTGAAATTCATTAAAATAATGTATTGTTTTTTTTTTTTTTTATGTTGCCTTGAAGTTTGGTTATAAGCCAAAGTAAGAAATGTACTTTTATGTAGAGCTGAGCTTTTTACAACTTTAATAATTTCTTGATTTTTATGCATATTATTTTTAATGTTACCTTGGTATTAAATCTTTGACAGTTTAGTCTTGAATGCACACTGAGTCTGAGAATGATTTCTTCATTAATATTTAAATGTTAATAAAAGAATATCTGTGCAGATGTCAGTGATATTGACCTGCACAGATCACATAGGATCAAATCATGAACTGTACAAACCCTTGACGCGTGAATATTAGTTGGACTGGAACGTCTGTGGACATTACATAGCAGTGTGAGGCAATTAATATTCATGAGCCTATTATTAACCATATACCAGCCAGAACACCATCCTGGCAACACATTAGCATCCAGGCACTTACCTAGTAAGTAGTTCTCTAACAACCACCTGGAACACTCAAGCAACACCTTAGCAACCAAATAGAATGTTTAAACACCTACCTAGCAACCACCCAAAACGCTCATAATAGTCTACTGGTGTCAAAGTTGTAGTTGTTTTAAACCTTAAATGCATGAATGTTTCACTAATCATTATTACTTACTGGAGAATTTAGTGACCCAGACGGATTTGATATTTGAAAAACAATTACTGAAGAATAGTTTGTTACCTTTTGAAACTTAAAAGCGTCAGTTTGAGCAGATCATAGTCGGAGCACGTTTCCACAGTACATTCATCATCTGACTCATATTCAG
This sequence comes from Enteromius viviparus, assembly GCA_032353835.1. Taxonomy (NCBI): domain Eukaryota; kingdom Metazoa; phylum Chordata; class Actinopteri; order Cypriniformes; family Cyprinidae; genus Enteromius; species Enteromius viviparus. The sequence continues at coordinate 2,088,722 of JAUCNO010001888.1, forward strand.
TATTTATCACTGGCAGTATTATAGATCTGATTAGACCATTAGCATCTCTTGTTGAAAAATGACCAAAGAGTTTCACTATTTTTCCTATTTAAAACTTGACTCTTCTACATTGAGGACTAAGACAGGCAGAAAATGAAAAGTTGTGATATAACTAGGAACTATACTCTCATTCCGGCGTAATAATCAAGGAGCCTTTCTGCCGTACCTGAAAATTGCTTGGGACTATTTTCAGGTGCTGCGTAATATCATTGAGCCTGCTGCAGTTATATCAGCCTAGAAAATCACAACTTTTCATTTTACGTCAGTCTTAGCACACAATGTAACTATAGAAGAGTCAAGTTTTAAACAGGCTACCACCAGACCAGAGATCAGCTGAATGGATTTAAAAACAGGAAAACTCAACTGTTTAACTCTAGGGGAGCACCTCCCTCCTGTTTCATCAGCTTTCAGTCTTTTTCTCCGGGAGGATCATAGATTGTTTCTCCGCCGCTCTGTGGGAGAGGAGAGCTAGAGAGACCTCCTCCTCTGTTTCATCTCTTTTATTTTTTCCCCCCGTCCGCTCTTTCATTGGGATTGCGGAGCGGGGAGCTGCGGCTGTGATTTTCTCTTGCGGGTGCTTTGTGGATGCGCTCAGCGATGCGGTGAAGCCGGGGAGGGAGACTCGGGCTGTGATGCGCTTCACCAGTTGAATGTGAATGGCTGAACATGGAGGTGCCCTGAAGAGACAGAGGTTTGCAGGGCTGCTGCCTGAAGAACGCGTCAGTCTGTGAGTATCCAGAGAGGAAAGTAGTTTCAGAGTGAACAGGTTGCTGGTGCATTAGTTTCAGACAGCGATGCATGGATGCACATGCCTCTGTCACACAGCTTGAAAAAAGTGCAATATTGCAAGATTAGTTTTTTTCCGAATTTTTCACTTCTCTTTAATTCGAATGGGTTGCTTTGCTTTTGGAACGTCTCTGATTGTTCAGGCTGTGTGTGTGTGTGTGTGCTCAGTGACCTGGTTCTGTTCACCATTCATTCTTTACTGTGGTTATTATAGTCGCTGCTGGTGATTTGCATTCGGGATGATGTCATCTTTCTCCCTTTAGGGTTTCACATTTATGGTCAATGCGGTCAGCGACCTTTAACCCAGACCTGAATCTGTAGGGAACTGGACTTGGGCATCTGTTTCACTTCTTTCACTTCACATCCTCATTGTCCCTCCAATTATAGACATTCTGAAACCTGTTTGAAAACAGTACTGTATTATTACAGTAGAGTGTGGCGTCATTCGTGGTCATATCTGTTATTGTTAACTATTCAAAAGTTTTCAAATCTCAGTTACAAAAAAAACCTAACTTTTAACAATCTTTAGTTTTAATTATTTAATATAAAAATTAATATTAGACCTATATATATATATATATATATATATATATATATTTGTCATGTCGTTAGTGATGTCAAATGATTAATCACATCCAAAATTAGTTTTTATTTACATAACGTATGTGTGTATTTATTATGCATATATAGGTACACACATATTTTGGAAACATGTACATGCATATACATTTATCAGAAGGTATATACTTATATACTGTAGTTAAATATATGAATTAATTAATTTATAAACATAACATTTTTCTTAAATGTATACATGCATGTGTTTGTGTTTATATATACATAATGAATGTACACAGTATACACATTATTATTATTATTATTATTATTATTATTAAACAAATACAAACAAAAAATTGGAGATTAATCATTTGATGTCACTAATTTATATATATAACACACAAACACACACACATACTGCTAAATGCTTGGTCTTGATCTTGTTGTAATGAATTGGTTGTACCCATAATGCTCAGCTGCTGTTCCTCTGTGATTTGTGCAGCGACGAGCTCCACTAAGCTGGAGGATCTGAGCTATCTTGATGAACAGCGAAACACCCCCCTGCGTACGTCCATCCGCCTGCCCTGGCACAACACCGGCGGCAGAGCTCCACACGACAAAGGTACTTCCACAATCCCATCATGCAGCTGTTTCTATGAGATGCTTTCATCCCTCCACACCTCTCCAAAAAAAGAAAATGAAGCCTAGATTTAGAATGTATTATAATATTTTATTTTGCACTTTTTTTTTTATTTAGATGTCACCTTAAAGCATTATTGAAATGGTCACAAATAATATTAGTTATTAAAATTTTGTATTTCATTCTCCTTTTGACCCCTAAAAAAGAAAGAATTAGCACAACAACATTTATATTTTTGTGTTAATTGTAAAATCAAATTTTACCTGAACTTATTCTTGATGAGAATAATTCTGGCTTGTACAGTTTGAAACTGTTGAATGCTCTTTGGATTGGTCTTATTTCGTCATCTTTTGTCAAACCCTCCCCGTACACTTCCTGCAGTTAAAGGAAGTGTTTTAAATGGTTCAGTCCATTAATAATGCAAGAGAACATAGTTAAATACATGTGATTTTCCTCTCTGTCCATCTGTTTGTCTCGTTCTCTTATATAAAAGCTGGTGTACCCTGAGGGTCGAGCTAATGTGTGTTCTGCAGGAGCTGTTATTCTGACCTTGTTGAATGTTCTGATAAATAATGAGGAACATCAGAGGTTTGATTCAATCACAGCCAGTGGCAGCAGAGATTCATCAGTGCAGCATTCAGCAGTTTTTATTCCAGTTTTTGCAGGCTGTGTATCCGGTGTGTGAGGGTAGATAGAAATGCAGCACATGCTAATATGTGTACGTATGGTTTATAAATATTAAATATCACTTGAAGACATATCTAAGCATGATCAGCAGCAGAACTCTGAAAGATATTACATATAACATTTTATTTATTTTTAAGTTTTACTACATTTGTTTTTTCTAAAATAAAACAATTTCTGCGTCACAGTATTATTAGAGCTGACCTTTCGTGAATAATCGTGAATAAACACCCAGACAAGATATGTTTTATTTAAAGCAAAGCTTTAAACATTTTCCATTTTTCTTCTCTCTTATGCACGATCTTGGATCTATTTATTTGTTTGAGATTTGAGATTACTAACTAAATAAAACTGCTGCTTGTTTGTGACTTTATATGCTACTCAACAGTTACTCAAAGCTACTTTTCATGCTCTCTCTATACGATAAAAGTGTGCATATACGACACTAATGTCATAATATCAGTGATGCACAGATACTCTACACACAGCCGTGTTTGCTTATAGTCACCCAAACAGCTACTAAAAGTGATGAAAGTCTGTAATATAATGTCACGGCGCTTCATTTCCTCATCTGATTATGGCTTCTTTATGTACTTTCGCACATATTTTGTCTCATGCACAATAAAAACTCAGTCTAAAGTGACACTGAGGGTGTTAATGCGCATATTTAACAAGGTTAACCGTCAGTAATTTTATAAAACTATGATTATATGATCTTTTATCCCGTTTGCTGCTGTAAAATAGCTTATTATTAAGCATTACCTTCCTTCTAAGGTCTAGCCAGTAGTATAAAACATGCAGATACAGCTTAAACTAAGAAACAGCAGTTTTGTTTGGATATGAGTAAACCTGCATGTTTTCTGTTTTTCAGCCCGCTTTGCTCCGTACAAGCCCACTGACATCATGCTCAAGCCGCTGCTGTTTGAGGTTCCCAGCATCACCACTGACTCTGTGTTCGTGGGCCGTGATTGGCTGTTCCAGCAGCTGGAGGATGACTTGAGGCCCAGTGATTCGGGCCAAAGCTCCGGGTCCATCATTGTGGGCAACGTGGGCTTCGGCAAAACCGCTATCATCTCCCGCCTGGTGGCCCTCAGTTGCCATGGCGGCCGTATGCGACAGATCGCATCCAACAGCCCGAGTGCGTCTCCGAAAAGTGAGTTTTGTACATTTCACAACACGTGTGCCTGAGTATCGACACAAATACTTGCGTAAAATGCTCATGAAATCTTTCCTATTTCAATTGTTGTATCGAAGAATTGTTAAATAACAAGGTTTTTTTGTTTATTATGAGACAAAATAAAAGTGTTTTGTACGAGTACGATTATAGCTATATAATGTACTACCAAACTGAGATGTATTGTAAAATGTTTAAAAGGTCCATGATGTCTAGATGTTTGTGTATTGATGTTTGACTCGTCTAGTAGAATCGCAGAAGCTGATGTTATTTTTGTTCATGTGGATATTCATCTGTCACATGTCCAGGTGGTGAGCTGAGTTCAGATCTGCCTCTGAGTCAGCCTCCTCAGCCGACCCCTCCGCCCAGCGCCACCAACACCCTGCGATCCAGCAGCTGTCCCAGCACACCTGAGCTGCAGCGGCGCTGCGAGGAGGCCGTCAAACGCCTGGCTGCCAAGGTACACACACACACAGGCTTTTATTAACAGAGATGTAAAAAAATGCACTCACTCTCAACCCATCCAAGATGAAGATGAGTTTAGCATTCAATCACTTGTTCACCAGTGGATCATCTGCAGTGAATGGGTGCCGTCAGAATGAGAGTTCAAACAGCTGATTAAAAACATCACAATAATCGACTCCATCGGCTCCAGTTCATCAGTTAATGTCGTGACTAGACAAACGTCTTATGAATCCATCATTACAGTGCTTTAAAGGGGTCATTGAGAATCAGTTGATATGATGCTTTAGGGTCTTAATGAGAAGTCTGTAACATTTCTTAATTGTAGTGTAAAAAACATCTCTTCATCCCTGTCAAAATGAGCTTTGTTTTCAGCAAGCCGTTCTAGTCCATGTTGCTTTAAATGCTAATGAGCTCTGCTGACCCCGCCCCTCTCTTCTGAGGATCTTCAGCCGCAAAATTCGATTTCCAAAGATTCATAAAAACTTTTATAGGTGAAGCTGGATCACAAATGATTTATGCAAACGTGGATGAATTTCAGCAGATCGCTGCATTCCCTTCAGAATGAAAGTAACATTAATCCTCTGCGTCTTCAGTGGCTCAGATGTGGGATTAAATGACGTCTGCTATATTCATATTCAACAACTAAACACCTCAATCACTTAATCTACGGCATCTGGTCTTCCCCTGCACTGGAGTCGACACAATGACAGACTGATGTCATCTCACTCAGGGAGGGGCTAAGGAAAGATGGCCCTGTCAGTCAACTTTCGTGGGAGGGGCCTGTGCTGAACTACGTCATTCTGCCATGAATCTCAGAACACCCTGATTAGAGAGAGGTTTTTTTTAATAGGGCTTTTTGTTTGTGTCTGATTACCACTTTATACCATTAGTCCACAGTCCAAATGAGCACTTCCCCCACTTTTTGTCCTTCAAAGCATGATCCAGACACAGAACTGTTAATGGAGCAGGTTTCTCACCTGATTCAGACCAGATCACAGATCACTGGAGGAAATGTTACTGTATTACGAATTATGGATTTGTTTCTTAAAAACACGCAGCTTTTGACTTAACAGGATGTTAATAGATGGACTGGAGTGGGTTTGTGGTTGTGTCCTGTGTTTTAATAGCATGGCACTCATTTGAACTTCAGTAGAGTGAACAGAGTCATTCCAGTGAATCACTTCACACTGTCCCATTATAGTCAATTAAAAGCTCTGATTCAGTGATTAATCCACGTCCTCAGTCACTCTGCTTGGCATTTCTTGCATGTTTTAGTAAAAGTGCCTTTTTGGTAAATGTTGTTTATAGCTGTGAATTATTGCATCGGTGCATATAAATGAAAACTATTAAATATCATTCCTCCGTCCGTTCATTTAGTGGGAAACATTCTTTGACTCCAACCCAGCTATGCCACTGTTTCTTACATTTTCTATAAAATGTGCTGAGAGAAATCTGGCTAGTGTTACGAAGCTTGTATTTCTTTCTTTTTTTCTTTTTTTTTTTTGGAAAGACAAATGCTATTATTTATACAGAAACTGTCTGCATTTTTATCCTTAAACACTCCTCAACCAACCCAGAACAAACTGCATATAATAAATAATAATAATTGTGATAAAGATAAAACGGTTAAAGATATATGTAAAAAAAAAAAAAAAAACAATAATAATAAGTAGTAATAAAAAAGGTAATTGTATACCACAATCAGGTATTATAAACAGTCTCTTCACTTTAAATAACAGCATAAACTCTGTTACTCCCCAGGTAGTATATTTATAGCTAATAGCTAATATATTTATATATTAATATTTTCTAAGAGTAGGTATAGCATCAAATCCTGAAGCCAGAGTGATGCTTTAGGTGGATTTGTAGATTTCCAATGTAATAAAATTCTTCTGCGGGTCAATGAGGATGCAAAGGCTGAAGCTCGTATTTCACAATTAATACCTGTACATTTACCCACATCAAGCAAAACAAAGCCTGAAATCCAATCCGTGTTGATTTGACACGCTCCAGCATTGATTGTTGATTAGTAGATGAACTGCATGGACACTGTACAGCTTCCTGTAGTTTTGCGTTGGAGTTGGCGGCTCTTGCATTGACTCCTAATGAAACCGCACAGGTGTGCTGCAGCCCAATCACAGGTGCAGGGTCACGACCTCTGCCGGATCTACGGTGCTGACAGCGTCTTATGTAAGATGTGTATGTCGGTAATCTATTGGATTTACCTGTTTTTTTTTTTTTTGCTCTCAATGTATTACAGTTGCATTTAGCAGATTAGTGCTGGATGATATTATATTATAGATGATTTTTTTGTGTGTTTTTATTATATAGAAATAGGGTTCATGCAACTGCAAGGTGACCAAAGTTTCTCTGTGCACATTGCAAAGACAAAACTAATAGGTAATGAAATGATTTTTCAGTTTGGAGATTTGTCTCTTTGCAGAATGCCTCAGACAGACGCATGCTGATTCATGTGTCTTATATAAAGAGCACATAGTAGCTGCTAATGGCCTGTGATGAATGTGTGCTGATGTCAGTTTTAATGGAGGACCCACGGTTCATTTTGGTGTTGTGTTTCTCCTCTGACATGTTTATGATAGAGGATGGATACAGAATTACATCAGACGCTTTGTGTCTTTGTGTTTCAGCTCTCATTTACTTTGTTAAACACTTCAGTGTTATTCATACTTCTTAAACACCATTCTAAACTAAATTTATGCCTTTTAAAGTTCAGATTCCTGAATGTGTATTGCAGAACTGCAGTACCGTTCAAAAGTTTGGGCTCGGTAAGATTTCTGATCTTTTATTTGATCGGAAATACAGTAAAAACTTAAATTTTGAGAAATATTATTACAATTAAAATAACTGTTTTGTATATGAACATATGTAAAAATGCACGTTTTCAGCATGATTGCTCCAGTCTTCACTGTCACACGATCCTTCAGAAATCATAACATGCTGATTTGATTCTTTGATTAGTGGGAACAACATTTATTTGAAAAAATAATGCATAAACATTATCAATGCTTTCCCTAGTGAAAAATAAATATACTTGGATTACATGCTCAGTATGCTACAAATACATTTTCATATTTATGTACTTAATAAAATGCCATGGAATTGTACTTTTAGTACACTAAACTGGTATACTTACAGTCTGCTAAATGGAAACTACTTATTTTGTATTTAATGCACTTTAATTGTGTGGAAGTTGTGCTGAAGTACAATTAAAGACAGGCCTAGTATATTTGATTGTGCTGAAGTGGAACTATTGCAAGTATACTTCAGGTACACTTTGAATATTTAGCATATTTAGGTACACAATCCTCATTAAAAGTGATGCATTTTAGGCTTATTAATAAGAAATATGAATTGTGCACAAGTAATACTTTAAATAAAGTTTAATTAACATTGGTATATAAATAGGATTGGAGTTATCTGTCAGTAAATATGTTAATAGATTTGAACTATATTTAGTATGAAATAAATATATTTTAAATAAATGACTTTTCCTGTCACTTTTGGTCCGTAAAAAAAATATCTCCCAAACTTGTGTTTTAGGTTATTATTTAGTTTATATCCTTCATCATGTTTAATAAATGAAGTGTGGGAAAGAAGAACAGAGTACAGTATCAATACAGTTACAAATATGTTGGTATATTTTGTTCCCACTGGACAGATTTATTTACTTCCCTGATCTCTGTTCAGCGTGTGGTGCAGGTTGATTTGTTGTATCGAATCATTGTATTTGCGCTGCAGGTGCTGCAGTCTTAGCTTGCTCATTAGCGCTCGTTGTTTGAAGCCAGAGAATCCCGGTGATGCCGTCTTGTGTTTTGTAGGATGCGTGTTGCTTCAATATGTCTGATTCTGCTTTTGAAGTTCGTAGAGGAGGGACTGGAGCGATGCCAGCGCTGTTGAAATGCAGAGGACTGGAGTTGAGATGCTGTGAACCAAAGACGCTCGCTCTTCTTCTCAGTGCTGCTGAAGTCACGATCTCTGCATTAAATCTCTCAATAACTAAACTAGTACTGGTTCAGTGACCTGCTCTATACTGATCCAGCTTTTTTGAAAGTCACGATTGTTTTGTGTGACATTCTTCGTGAATGCTACACAAAATGCATAGAGCAACAGAATTGATTGATTGATTTATTTGGTTAGAGGTTTCGTTTTTTTGGTTTTATTTTGAAACTTGCGTTACATTTAAGTTATGCATATGTTTTTGCATTCCCTGGGCTTCGAACCCAAACCAAACCTCTGCAGAAATAATCTGTGGATATTGAATATCAATAATTATTAAAAATAAAGTTGAAATTTGATTTTGTGTCACGAAACAGTTGGCCAATTAGCGTCTATGCTCACGTTATTGGGACAATAACTCTGGAACGGAGTGAGATATCTTCACCAAACTCAGTACACATGTGTATAATTGTGCAGCTCTGCCACTTGTTGGCGCTATGAGGCAGAAAAAAACATATTTTCAGCTGTAACTAGGGAACCGTTGATCCGAACGGCTTAAAATTTGGTATGCAGCAACTTGGTCCAAACTGGCACAAGTCTATTTGAGGACATTGGCGTGTCTTAAGAAACATGGCCTCCATCGGCCAATGAAGCTTGAGCACTTATTAGACAAGGTTAACATAGCAGCTTTTAGAATGGATGCAGATGGTTTGATGTTACCTATTTTAGCGTATGCATCACGTACACTATTATTAATTGAATAGATCTAACTCATCACAGCTTGTGTTTTCTAAAGGTAGAGGTATGCATTATTTTAGAAAGACTCTGACAAGCTGAGTGTTTCAATGCCGACGTGAGATTCTCGAGTGACATCAGACAGGCTGTGCTACAGAGATTACATTTCATCTCCCAGGGACTTGAAACGCAGTGCTTCTGCTTTCGGTCGAGCTCGCTGAGTCTCCGTCTTAATCGGGCGAGCTGTCCTCTGTCAAACACAATGTGAGCTAAATGATGTATCAAGCATGTTTCCTGGGGGACCTTCCGTCCCTGGCGTGTTACCATGGCAACAGGTGAGCAGGGTGGTCATTTGGTCGCATTTAAAGAGAGTTACAACCACGTGGGCGCCGAGGCTCAGGGATGGCAAACGCACAGCAGACAGCGGCAAATTACCCATCCACAGATAAGACAAAAGCACTTAATTAGAGCCTCATCACTAATCAGTTTACAGTGTAACGCTACATTTTTAACAAATGAGTGTGTGGCGTTTTGCAAATGAAATTGGGTGTATTCCAATCAATCCCTGCATGCATCAGTCACATAAGCGCAAGCTGATTAGTAAAGCTCTATCCATTAGTTTGTTGACTTATTAATTTGCGTATTTGCAGTTGATGCTGTGTTGTTGGAGAATTGATTATCTTTATCTTTTTAATACCTTTTTATTACCTGTTTGCAATTATACACAATCTTCTAGACACACCAGACGATTGACTTTCAATATTCTGCCTAAGACTGTGCATCTATATTTTTTGTTTTTAGGAGTTAAATGTGTTGCACAGTGCACACAGTGTTTCATAAAGAAACCATACCATATATCCATATCATATCATTTTCAGAAGTAAAATACATTGTACACAATGTTTCATGATGATTTTGTTTCCATTATATTATACATTATACTGTCATTCCATTATGCATTTTTATCGTTTTTCATGTTTATTTTTGAATATCAAACTTCAGTCGCTCATTTTCATTCACATTTCAAGTTGCATGCATCGTTTCATAATTGTTTTGTATTATATTATATATTACATGTTGTTGTTTTAAAAGGCAATTTTTAGAATTAAAATGGGTTGCTCACATTATTTCATGATGATTATTATATTACATAATATTATTATAAAACCTTCCATACAGTCCTTCCATTATGCTTTTTGTCTTTTTGAATGTTGAATTAAATTTTTTATTTTTTATTTCATAAGTTAAATGGGTTACAATGTTTCATGGTAATTTTGTTATATTATAATATTTTTTTAATGTCCTATTTCACACAGATATTACATTTCAGATGGGAGGCATGCATTGCATCATGTTGATTATAATTCCATAATTATATATATATATATATATATATTATACAAAAAAGTTGTAATTATAGATTATTTTAGGTTTAGTTACTGCTAAGTGTCTGGAAGCAGTCGGTCTAAGCCCTGCGTGATGATGGTCTCATCAGCGTGTCGAAGAGTCAAGGGAAATGCACAGCAATCAAGAGATTGAGCTAGTTAATGTGCGCTTTGGTGTGTTGGCTCGAAGCGAGCGAGTTAATGGTCCCTCCACCTGAAGGAGCTTTAGATTGATGCTCTTTTCCCAGACCTCATCTCAGGGTGAGGAGCGTGCCGTTCCTATTAACCCCACCTGTCCAAATGGGAAGTATCCCCATCTGTCAAACACACCTTTCAATAATAAATCAGGACAAATTAATTGTCCTGCTGTCTCGCTCGTCTCTGCCAGGTTTCTTCACTCTGGCCAAACAAACCGAACGCTGGTGGACATCACTTCACAGAGAAATATTTCACTTTCTTTCTCTTAGATCCAGTGCCTCCTTCGGGTATGTCAGATTTTTCAAGAGAGGAAACGCCAGCTGAGGCCGAGTTTTTATAGGGATTTTAATGCAGAAAAGAGATATTGTTAGGCACGAAGCCCCACTTAATCATGGGAAAAATCAGTTCAAACTCATCTGATTCTACTTATGTTGTGTTTTAATATTTGTGCATATGAACTGGTTCCTCGTTTGATGATCTCGCCCTGCTGAGTTCAGATCCTCGTGTTTTTATCCATTAGACGGCTGAACTTTTCTGATTTATAGCTGCAGGGATGGCAGTGATGGGTCAGAAAGACTCTCATTTGTGAGCTGCATTATTTATCAAGTGCAAACAGTGGCATGATATTGGGCTTCAGTGTTAGATCAACATGGATTGAGAGCAGCTCCTCGAGGGCTCACAGACCTCAAGCTGTTCTGTTATGAGCTTCAGTTCAGCAGCCTGTCGTGACTGCCCTGTTACAAAAACTTTGTAAAAACTTTGATTGTTGTCAGCCACCGGGCACTGTTTCTGAAAAAGTGGCGCTATATTATATTATGTTATTGTTTATATCCACTATTATATACTATATTTATTTGTTTTGTTTTATTATTGATTTATTAAGTGATTTACTTTGTGCTTTTTTAATTATTATTTTTTATTTTCTCACAGAAAAGGAAAAAAATCACTGTAAACTCATCTGAATTTAATTCACAAATTTTTATATATTTTTTATTTATGTATTTGTGGACTTTTTTTGTTCATAAACGTAATTGTCAGCTATGTAGTTTAGTTGAAATAATTGTTAAAAAAAAGTATTAATTTCAGAGCAAATGCTTAGAGTATGTATGGTATATTAAATGTATTGTATATAGTTCTGTTATGTTACATTTTATTTTATTTACTTCCATACAACACTTCCATTTTTTTATATCTTTTAAGAAAATGCATCAACAAAATGTTGTGCAAATGTTGATTTAAATTTCTTTTATTTAATTATTTTATTTTGTTTAATTTACTGATTAATTTTTTTCATACTTAATTGGATCAATATAATTGTCAGCTGTATTTAATTTTATGTGTGCATATACAATAACATACCATTCTCCCATGCAACCTACTCCTTATATTTAAACATTTTGAAGCTACTGGACTACAGTGACTGTTTAAGATAACTGTTTCTGTTTTATGTGGTGAAAAACTTTATTTGAACTAGATTTTACTGTATTTTTATTCTTTAAATGTAACTTTTTCAATCTACTTTACTACAGCGACTGTTTAAGATAACTGTTCCTCTGATAAACAATTTTAGGGCAAATGCATTATATGTTGTATATGATTATATAAAAGTAACCGCACGTATTGCATGGTTTTAAATGTGGATTCTAAGACTGTGACTGGTTCTCTCTGCAGGTGGTGGCGTATCATTACTGCCAGGCTGATAACACGTACACGTGTCTGGTTCCTGAGTTTGTGCACAGCGTGGCTGCCCTCCTGTGCCGAGCGCATCAGCTGAGTCCGTACAGAGAGCTGCTGCTGAAAGAGCCGCATCTGCAGAGCATGCTCAGTCTCCGCTCCTGTGTGCAGGACCCCATGGCTGCCTTTCGCCGGGGCATCCTGCAGCCGCTCGTCAACCTGCGCAAAGGTAGGCTAAACCACTGTTTCTGACGGGCTACCAGAAGTGTTAAAGGGCCCCTGTTATGACCTGAAAATGAGCTCTAGGTGAATGAAAAAAGTGCGCCATAGAGGTCTTCACATATCCATAAATTTGTACCCGAACCCGAAAAGACCCATAAATGAATCAGCCTTTTCGGAGCCAAATGGCAGATATTTGTGTTGTTTTGATCATAAATTCAACATGTCTTCAGAATATATTCATATTTGCACTTGCACTATTTTTGTGCATTGTGATCAGAAGGTGCAGTATGCATTATTTTCATCTTCGAGCTGTTTTCCCTTTCTTTATTTCTCCACATCAGTTGCACATTATTGTAAAGAAAACAGTTTTCAGCATTTCACCCAGAAATACACAATATTATTGAATTACAATTAAAGTTGCAAATGTTGTTTCTTGTAAATGTTAATTAGATGATTGAGTAATTAATATTTGAGCTTTTCCTGCATCCGTTACAGTGCAGAGAAGGTTGTGTGGACAGAAGGAACATCAGGGAATGAAGTGTGGTATCGCAGCGGATAAGTCAGATGTCATGTGTTTGATGTTCAGCAGATGGTCAGATTACATGAATGGGGTTGATTTGCTTGCTTGTTGCTTTAAATGCAGTCAAATCCATTCTCACAAGCCTGTTAGCACATACGCTCTGATGTACTGGCCAACGTTTATTTCTTAGAAATGGAATTGTTTCAGTGAAATTAATTCAATCTACCGATCTTCCAGAAATCAAAAACCGGTTTCAGTTCATAAAGAGATTTCAAGACATTTGATTTCAGGATGCTTTTAAAAAACACTCAGATTTTACTGGAATCATTAACAGAAATGAGAAATGGTTACATTTCCTCCTAAATGATCGACATGCTCCATCTCACGAAAGCTTTGATCATCTATAGGTTTGTCCTGAATCATCCATGCATTTATTTTCTCCTGAGGCTCAGGCTCTCTCCGAGTCTTTGAGATCTCAAGGTCATTGTGGTCTGTTTTATGTGGAGGTCGATATTTTATTGTAGAAGTGTGAGTTTCAGACGCAGATAAACAAACCCTGTGTTTGTATGATGGAAATGGAAGATGCTTTGGATCAATACAGCCTCGAGAGGAGAGATGACATTTTTATTTACTTGCCTCAGTAAAAGCTTAAATGTAATACACATATTTAATATATTACTATATAAATAAATGGAAAGAATGGGAACCAATTAGCAGCTCAATACACAAGAAATATGTTTCCTATTAATTTGATGTATTTTAAGAAACATTGTTTATATATGAAGAGTTAATTGACAAAAACAGATAACAGTTTTTTTATTGTGCGTTTCAGTTAATCTCAATCAAACTGCAGTTCAGTTATTATGATTTAGTTAAAAAATAACAGCTAACCAACAAAATAAAACACAATAAATTGTGAAAATCTTTAAAAGTGCAATTGTCTTTTTTTTGCAAATAAACTATATGTTTTATAATGTTTTCTTGAGAAATTTATTGTTTTGTTTCTTCAGTAATTTTTATTTTTGTCTGAAGTCTTTTCTTAAGTTTGTATTTATTTATTTAATTTTTATATTTATTTTTATATTTTAAAGGTAGTGTGTGTGTGTATATATATATATATATATATATATATATTATTATTATTAATGCTGTTATTATTGATACATATTTGCATTATATACTCTTGTATATTTATAAATGAGCATACTAGATAATATAATAGAGTTGTGCTTATAACAAGATGAAAATATCATTTTCGGTGTTTATTTATTTGCTTGCTTGCAGTCTTGAAAAGTAAACTCATGAATCTCTAAATTATGAGATTATTCTTTGAAAACAAGTCAAGATTATTTTAGACTGAAAAATCAGTCAATAACTGAAATAATTTTCCCCTGAATGTCCGCTCGAACCACACAGTGTCTTATTGAAACGGTGCTTTGGCTGAATCTCTCCGTCATGTCATGAAGTCAGCGCAGAGATTTGTGGTGGAGCTTTAAAAGCAGAGATGCTTTATGGATGCTGCTCCTCATTTAGATAATATTTGAACTATTTCTCCGTCACTGTGTTATTCCACTGCGACGGCTTGGCTCTGGGAAGTCGCTCTGATCTCACGTGAAATTAATTATTAAAGTGAATCCTGCCGAATCCAGAGGGTGAGGCCAAACAAAGACATCCACATCTGAAGACTTTTATTGTGAAGTGGAATGAACCATGCTCATCATTGAGTCTCACTTTCATCCTATTGCACAGTGATTAATATTATATGAATTCATTTGAATAAGTTGCTACATGGAAAACTTTGTTTTAGCATGAGCAGAATTAATGAAGAAAAGAAGCAGGCATTGCACGTCTAGAGCCGTACTCAAGGTTCAGATGTAAAGTAGTGTGAGAGATTTCCGTCGCACACCGGTGACTCATTAGTGCTGAAACTCTCTTTCTTGGAATTTTACCATTTATTAATGCATATTTCTGACTTCAGAAAAAACACATACCTGTGACATTTTTTATTTTAATTAATGCATGCAGTGATTCTTTTGTTGACCATAAGCCATGAAGCCATGAAGCCCTGAAGCGCTGCAGCTAGACTAATGAGCTTCACAGTTAGACTGAAGAACAGTTTTATTCCTATTCATATTTTGGTAACACTTAGTTAATAATGATAATATTTTTTAATGCATTAATTAATGTTAACAGATACAACTGAAATAAATGATATACAACTAAAATTAAAGAATAAGTTCACTTACATGATAAAAATGTCTCTGTAATCCAAGATGTTCCTGTCCTCCTTTCTTCAGCTGCAAAGAAATTAATTTTTTTAGGAAATGTTTCCAGGATTTTTCTCCATATAGTGGACTTCAGTGGTGTCCAATGATTTGAAAGTCCAAAATGCCGTTTCAAAGGGCTCCACACGATCCCAGCCGAGGATTAAGGGTCTTATCTAGCAAAATACAGTCATTTTTGAACATTTGTGGCTAAAAAGTGCATATATATATTTAGAAACTGAGAAGACCCTTCTGGAAGTGAAATGATCATTTAATGAATAGAAATATTGTTTTTTAGCTGCAGTTTCATGTTAACGAATATTAAAAAGGTGAATATTAAACATGTTCTATGCTGTATAAGCAAAAATCGTATATACAGTATATATATATATATATATATATACATCAAGGCTGTATTTATTTGATCAAAAATGCAGAAAAACAATAATAATGTGAAATCTAATTGCATTTTCTAATATTGGTTTCCTATTTTAATTTACTTATAATAGAACTTATTTCTGTGATACTTAGCAGTTTGGCATTAATTGAATGTTTTGTGTAATGTATGTATTTTCTGTTGTTTATCAGAGAGGAAGATTCCAGAGGAAGATTGCATCATCTTGATTGACGGGCTGAATGAGGCGGAGTTTCACAAACCAGACTATGGTGACACTGTCGCCTCCTTCATCACAAAGATCATCTCCAAGTTCCCCGACTGGCTCAAACTGATCGTCACTGTGAGAACAAGCCTTCTGGTGAGATGAGAATATATACTGTGTCTGAAGCTGCTGGAATGGGTGACAGATCTCTTCTGAGCTGGTTCTATGCAAATAATGAAAATGCAACTAATCATATAAATAAATAGACTTAGCCAAAGAGAATCTAGTCTAATTTGACAGATGCCCTCAACCTCAAAGCTACACTAGATGGAAAGCATGACAAATGATCTGATATTAAATGCAGTTTTGATGGCAGTTAGGGTAAATATGGTTAGTGTGAACATTATTTTAATAGAACACGAATTTAATAGATTATATAAAGATATATACAATATATACTTACTATTGTTATAAAAAGTGAAATAAACAGGTACGAGATTATGATATTTACACATCACGTATTATTTCACCCCAAAATTAAACTAAATACAAATATAAGCTAAATAAAATAATTCACTTTTTAAAAAAATTGACAGAAAAAATATAATATATATACATAATATGAAATATAAGAATATAAATGTATATACACTATAAAAATATTTTAATATTATGTTTTAAATATATACAGTGTATACAGTATATTACAGTATGTAAAAAAGTTGGATGCAAATATTTTGGATGTGATTAATCTTTATATGTGTTTCTGCATTATATCATTTCTTATTTTGGGTTTTGATTTGGTAGTGAGATGTATTTTTCTCAGCTGCTCAGATCAGGTTGGGTGTTACGTCTCAGACTCTCTCCACCTCATCTTGTCACTTTAGGCAGGAGAATCGTGTAGCTCTAATAAAGAACGTTGACCCTGTAAATGAGACGGTAGGACAGCTAGACAGTAATCCAGACAGGAGGAGGTGAAAAGGAAAAGGGAGAGAGACAGTGTTCCTGTTGGCTGTGTTTTGACAGTCTGAAAGGTAGTGCTCGACTAACAGAGCAGAATCATCTAGTGTTTGATATGTGTCAGACGACAGATTGGAGAGAGTGTGTGTGTGTGTGTGTGTGTGTGTGTGTGTGTGCATGAGCACAAATGTGTGTTTTTGTACTTATGAAAGCCTCCTAATGCATTCTGCTTTAGCTGTCACTATAAGAGAGCTAGTCTGGCACTCAGTAGGGCTTTACTGTATTTTCCAGCCTTTATTTGTTGTATATCTTGAGATTTATGTATTTGCACTGAAATGATTTAAACTGCACATTTTTATAAATCCAGTATGCCACTGTAGGCTAGTACCTTAAAAACCACTGTAGTTAAAATAGTCGAGGCATGTTACTTTCACTAAATGAACACGCATTTAATTACAATATTAAATAATATACTTCTTTAACTTGCATTTCTTTAAAGAAAATGTATCGCAGTTTCTACGAAAATATTAAAGCAGCACAGCTGTTTTCAACATTGATATTTAGAAATGTTTGGGGGGGCGGAGGCTTCCAGAAGAGTTGATAGAGCTTCTGAGAGGACGTTAATATTTACTCTGAAATTTCCTTCTGAAACTACTCTCCCGAGCTGAACTGCTTCCTTTCCTGAACTGATTTGCAGTAGCAAGTTGTACTGTTGAGGTTTGGACGGAGATGTTGTAAAAGCTAGTGATTCGATTCATTTCAGTGAATCAGTTCAAACGGTCTGATTCAGTTATGCATTAGCCTCATCACTCAGACATGTTCACTGATAAACTATAAAGCTTGACATATGAAAGAATAGTTTAAACAATCTATTCTTTAGTAAATCATTACACACATTGTATGTATGCAAAAATTTGCATTTTGTTTAGGTGTCATACAGCTTTATAGATCATACGGTATGCTATAGTGAGAATATTAAAGGAAAACTCCTCATTTTTATTCCCAAAGTGAGCAAAAATATGCAAAGTAAAGTAAAGTAAGATTCTAAATCAATGCAATCGTTAAAACAGTACAGCAGAAACTTAGTCGTCACTCTGTATCTCTATTAATATGTCTTAGTAAGATGATATTTCAATAATCAATACATGTAATGCAATGCAATACAGTGATGATGGAAAGATGAACAAATAAACGTTCCTCAAAAGCCTGGGTATCGCATTTGAACATGATTTTTCTAATCAATGATGTTTGGATAATCATGTGCCACTTCAGTCCAGTCCAGTGTTCATCTTGAAATATACTAATAATATAAAAGTTATTTGTGCATTTGCTTTTAGTAAAATCAGTAAAGATTTCAGAGCGACGTGAAGCACGAGCTGAAAGTGGAGGTTTTAAACTATCAGTCGACAGAAAGCATGTACTAGAGTCTCTTCAGTATCATGACATAGTAATAGGTTTTATACATATTGGTGCATGTGAATGATTAAATATGATGTTTGGAAACATGCCTTGATCGTTTGAGTCAGGCGTTTTGTCAGGTTTCTGCTGTGATGTGATGGGTTGATTTTTGTGTGATGATGACAGTCTGATGCGTGGAAGTCTTGCATCCCGTGCTTTCTTCAGGTATCAGGAGCGTCTCACAGGAAGTGTGTTGTGGTTTCTCATCAGTGTGTGGTGGCTGGATATAAGGCTCCTCTGTGATGTAAAATTCATTCTGTTTCTCTCTCTCTCTCTCTCTCTCTCTCTCTCTCTCTCTCTCTCTCGGTGTTATGTTATTGCTGCAAAATGAGTGGGATTATTGGCCCTATTGATTTCTAGGGCTGTGTGTGTGTGACTGTTTAACCAGTCTTCCAGTTAACCTTGTGGACCTTGATAGTTTTGTATATAGTCAAGTCAAGTCACTTTTATTTATATAGCGCTTTTAACAATACAGATTGTAGCAAAGCACTGAACATTAT
>JAUCNO010001888.1:2113214-2125524 GCA_032353835.1 Enteromius viviparus
GTGTTTGCGCATTGCGAAACGTATTTACTGGAATTAGTTCACCTGTTTCGAATCTTTGGGTTTAAATCGTTCAGAATGTGACGTGACAATCAAATGCAGTCAGAGCCGGAAAAAGAATTGATTAGGTCATCTGTCGAGTCAGGTTGAGTCGTTCGTTCATCACGTGATAGCTCCATAAGCCAAAAGAAGGAACGACTCAAAAGTCTCGACCTAATCAATTATCTTTCGGGCTCCGACTGCATGAGGTGAGCTACTCATAGACTGAAGACCCATGAATTAATCTTTTTTTATTCCTTATAGCATTACAGTATTATATTGTTTGTAGTGTGATCAGCGTGTGCGTACGTATCTACTAGGATTACTAGTTTGAGGGGAAAAACATTTTATTTATACTTTTTTTTTTTTTTAATGAACGAGATGACTCGAAAAAAGATTTGTTCATTTTGCTGAACGAGACTCAAATGAACGAGTAAGGCCTTGTTCACACTAATATGTTTACGTTTTTGTTAAGGAAAACTGAGCTTTTTGAAAACGCTCTCCAAAGTGGATAAATTTGAAAACGCCGTTTTCGTGTCGCAGTTTGGACTGTGAAAACGGAGGCTTTCGAAAACGATGACGCATTTCAGTCATGATGCAATCATGTGACCAATTCAACTGATGGCAGACGGCATTGTACAGCAGTTGTTTGGTTTGCTCTCAATTTTGACAGCCCTATTAAAGATTAATATCAGTTTGTACATGCTCCAGATAGCTTTTCTTCAAAGAAGGCGTAATGTGAGTGTAAGTAAATAAACGGCAGATGGAAATGATGCAGATCGAAACGCCTTAAGTTCCAAGCATTTTAATTGGGTCATAAAAATATCAATAATTATCGATATCGACCGATATGAAACATTGATATACAGTTTTCAGCCATATCTCCCAGCCCTACTCCAATGCTGTTTTTGTTTTGTGTGGTTGGAAGTCTTTATATTCATAAGGCTAATGACACACAGTCTTTAGACAACTTAATGACCAGATAAAAAAGCATCTTAAAATACTTGCAGTCTTCACGCTGCTGCTTAAATTTACATCGCCTGCAAAATCATTGCAAATACATTGTGAATATTCAAACACCCAGCTCTTATGACATTAGTAGCTCTGCATCAAGGCCAAGATCAAATTCAACCCCCCAAAAAAATCACAAAACCCTTTTCATTTGATTCTTATGTTTGTCTTCTTTTATATGAAGATGTTTTATCTCTGTTCAGCTCCAGTCACACAGAATTTATTATAATAAGAGCAGGAGTTTCCTGATTGGATACAGACAGAGCGTGTTTGTGTGTGAGATGCCAGATCTGTCTTCACAGTCGACTAATGAAATACTATGATCTGCTTGAGATGATGAAAGCCAGTGCTGATTTAACATGCCTGTGCAACATCTAGTTTTCTCTCTTTAATTACTTTGAGATATATATATCTAGTCCAGCTTTGATAATAGACAGAAGGAGGTGGAAAAAAGACAAGGCCATTTTTGCTTGATTGATTGACTAATTTATTTATTACTTATTATTTATAATATGTTTTACATTGAAAATGTGCATTATATACATACATATATATATATACATACAGTATTTGACTTTTTTACTTATTAATTGTTTTTTTATACAATATAAATGTTTTTACACAATTATTAGTGTGTGTTTGTATAATGATAGATTCTTCTATAATAATTTATTATGTTTTTTTATATTTATATATATGTTTATACATAAATTAATATGTAATTTTTACAATATACTATTGTCTAAATAATTAATAAATTATGCTGTTAGAATTTATTAATATATAAATTACATATACTTATAACAATTTGTATTTGTAACTTTATATATATATATATTGTGTGTAATATTTATACTAGGGTATATAATATGATTTATAATGCATATTATAGATGCGTTAATTTATATAATACATATAACTATACTATATGTAATGCATAAATATACTAATGCATTAATAATACTGTTATAATTATATTATGAAATACTTAATATTTAGAGAGGTTTTTTTTATAGGAAAGGAACTTGCTTTTGCTGCAATAAATGTGAAAACACAGGATAAGAAACAACATTTTCTAGAGATGCTAAAGAGCTGTGCTGATCTCAGACTTAATTCTGTTCCTCTCCAGTTCTCATTGCGGCGTGTCTGAGCGCTCTGATTGGTCCATCTGCGTCCTATTGATGACTCTCCTCCCTGAACCCTCTCTCGTGATACAGACTAGAAAAGTTGGCTCTGAAAAAGAGAGACTTCTAAAAAGTTCCCTGCCTTGTTATTCAGCTGCTGAAAGAAGGAGAAAAGAAAGGCGACGGAATGAGTTTAATGTAGAGAAGAAGCGGTGCTGATCAAAGCCAGCTGCATTCATGCATGACCTTTTAATGAAGCTCAGTTAATTAACACCAGTGAGAGCCGGGGAAGCACTAAAGCAGCCTTTTCCACCCTTCTCCTGTGTTTTACTGGAGCGCCGTTCCAGACAGACCAAACGCACGCCAACACAGAGACACTTTCACAGCCTTGCATCAAATACTGCATTATACAGAGCTTTTAGTCTGAGATTTACCTCACCAGAAGCTTGTTTCATCTCAGAGATTAAAAGATTTGACCTTTAATTACATGCAATTGATCCTTCATTAAAAGTGTGGAACAAATTTGAATGTATAAAGGCTGACATGAAAAGTGAACCAAACACTATTATTTTCACTGCATGTTTAATTCAGCCGGTGGCGTCCACTTGAGCCAGGAAATAAAAAAAGGGATTTTTTAAGAGCCTGATGTTAAAAAAACAAGTCAAAGTATGTTAAGAGTCATATTTTAAAAAGCTTACAGGCTTTTCTCATTCGCCCTTCACCCTTCGGCTGTCATCGAGAACATGAATGAGAATAATTGTTTGATTAAATTGCTATTAATACTGTGTGATGAACAGCAAGAGTGAGCAGAAATTAAAAGCGGGAAAAGTTTTACAGTAGGGCAGATGGTATGAAGGGAGAAGGCTTTTTACAGCTGGATCTGGCAACCGGTGTGTGTCTCAGTGCTGTTTCTCATCTTGTTTCTTCATAAACGCACATGTTTCTCTGCAGGAGTGGACATGCACTGATGGCCTTCATGTTGTCAAGGCAGGAGGGGAAGCTAAACAGACAGCAGACTATGGAGTTGGGACACCACATCCTGAAAGCACACATCTTCAAGGTACCTGCTGCATTCATCTGTTAACAATGACAGGCTCCCTTATTTTTTGTTTTTAGTTATTAAATTAGAGATTTTATCTGGGCATGTTCTGTTGCAGTTTTAAATGCATGTTATTAGTGACGGAGGAGGTTTATCATTATCTATATCATTTATTTATTTACAATACAAATATTTTACCCTGAAAAATAGAATTTACTAAATTGTTGTAAGATAAATAGTTGCGATCAATTTATTTTAAACTACATTTCATTAAATAAATTTAGTTGACTAACTTTCAAAATGTTTTTATTTTTTAAATGTAGCTAAAATAAATAGTTTGCAACCACTTAATTTAACATTAAATATTACTTTGGTGTCAGTCGATTAAAGAAAAAAAAATGTTTTAGTTTGAAATTAATCACGATTACTTCCACCTAACGCCGGTTTACACTGCATGCGTCAGTAAGACGTAAGCGGCGTGTATGCAGAGCAGCAGTGCTTTCATACTGGCAGCTTGTACTGCAGGAGGCTACAAGCAACTTATTTCCGTCATATTTTCCAGCGTTCTTCTGCGAACGCTGTGTGCTTTGGTTTATGTCAATGCCATTATGCAGATGCTAGATTGAATAGGTTAAGCTTTAAGATCCAAGACAAAAATCGGAAAGAATTCCAACAATAAAGTGCATTTGGATTGAATTAAAAAACTGATCTTAAAGCTAACAAATGCTTCTAGTTTTATTCATTTAACAGACCTTTGAGGTTTGGGCAAGAACTTGTGTGAATTGTGTGTTTTTGTGCAGTTTATTTTTGCATATTCTGAGAGTGAAACACATCAGTTACACGATTTTATGGAAAAACTAAAACTTTTTGTGTTAATCGGTTCAGTTTAGATCAAGAAAAACGCACTGTCACTTTAATTAGCTAGCTGTGTGAAAGCTCATCCGTTAACATGGGCGCGGAAAAAAACGTGCAGTGTGAAACCCGCGTAACATTACAATTTGTAAACATATTTTTATATTGCAATAATATCACATCCAGTATTCAAATTAACGTAGAAACAACATAAAAATACTATATTTTTAATATTTTTTTAATGCCATTTTTTTATGACAAAGGCAGGTATCACTGATACCAATACTACTCACCTCTCTATGAATGTTTTTCCTAATATTTAACCATTTACTAGACATTCAACAGATTATATTCAGGTATACTGGTTGAATAATCTAATGTAAAACAACACGGCATAGTCTTCCTCAAGTAGTTGTATGAATTTCTTTGTTCTGCCAAACACAAAGGCTGTTTTGAGTCACCGTTGAATTTCATATATTTTTTTTCCTACTATGGAAGTCAGCGATGACCCAAAACAGCCTGGTTACAAAATTGAGGGCGATAAATTTTTGGGTGAACTATTTCTTTAAACTGATGTGAACCAGTATATATTTTTATACATCCATTTTCACCTAAGCCATAAGCAACAGTGTTTTTCTATGACTGCAGAGATGTGCATTTTGACAATTTTACACATATGTGTCATTTCAGGCACAAATAGAGGCGGAAGTAAATGGTATTCATTGTTCATGTGACATGATGTAATTTGTGCAGGGTCTGAGTAAGAAGACTGGCGTGTCGTCCAGCGTTCTTCAAGCCTTATGGATCAGCTGTAGCACTGACAGTCTCTCTGCTGCTTTGGCTTCCCTCAGGAACCTCTACACACCCAATGTCAAGGTCAGCACATATAGTGTACTGTCTCCCAGATGTTTTTCCCCATTCATGTTTCCAGAGACATTTCCAAAATGTTACTTTCACACTGTCTGTAGCCGTCTCCTCATATGATACCTGCTGCTGCTGTGTAGCTAGATCTACACTGATGACTCCAATTAGAACGTGTTTCTCACTGACCTTTGACCCACACGACAAGTCCTGCTCTCTGCTGAATGCCGTTACAGCTCCTTGTGCAAGTGATTATAATGAGATCTCATCATTAGGACTGCTGGGGTCCAGCGTTCAGACACATCACTTCATTTATTCAGCAATATGTGTGTGTAATAGACGTGAATGGATTTCAGGAAGAGACCTGGGCACTGATTAAGGCACTGATTAGTTTGAAAGCAGCAGGTTTCGAGACCATTGAGGACAGTTCTCATTACTGTAATGCAAAATAGTGTTATGATTATGTCTGTATTGATCAAACATTAAAATCCGCCGTTAATTGTGAGATTAGTGCTGCATGTCTTCACTCCATCGATTTGATCCGAAGATTATGAAAAGAAAACGCTTAGCATTTAAAGTAATTATCAATCTCTTTTAGATTTAGTGTTAATGTAATAATCTAAAGGTCATTTAAAGAATAAAGTTGTCCGGATGCTTGCTCTGAGCTGAACTGATGTGATGCAGGATGAATGCTGTACTGAGACTCCAGAGCAATTATCAGCTGGAATGATGGATTTTAGCTTAAAGCGAAAGTGATTTTATTTTCATGCTGATCTATTAACATTCATAACATCCCCTACTTGTCCTTCGCAGTTTCTCCTCGCAGCACAGGTTGATGTGCTGCTTCTTTTGAATGCTGTGGTCTGAAAACAATCACACTCTATTTTTCTCTATCCTTTTTTTCTTTTTATACTAACAGAAAATAATTTAATAAATATTACATGCATTTATTTATTTCACTCAAAATCAAGGATAATATATAAAATAATATTTATTATTTATGTTAACTCCACAGAAAATTAAAAAGTAGAAATATTTATTTATTTGAATTAGTTTAGAATTTTACTGTAAAAAAAATTTAATGTAAGAAAATTATATGTGAATTATGATAATTAAGCAAATTTACTATCAGAATTCAATAACACGTTTTAAATTAATAAATCTACTGTAATGCAGTGTTTTATATGAATCACCACTACAGTATATACTATTATATGTTATAAATACAAATTATGATGTGATTTTTATTATTTCTTTTTGTGTGTTACAGTGTTGTGTTAAAAGTATTTGTGGTTCTGTGTTGTTTTTATTTGAAATTTTGGAGAGAGAGAAAAAAAAATGCTTAAATGTCATAAAACGTAAAAAATCTTCAAGAATAAAAATCCTAAAATAGTTTTAATGCTACCTGGTCTCATGGCATAAACGTACTGTAGCTGGGGAATATGTGTACCCAAGAGTACATATCACTGCAGTTCCCCCCCCCAAAAAAAACAGCCTTTTCACACAGATTTACAGAGTTTCAATTAATAAAGCATAATATCATGTTATAACTTCAAAACAATATTAATACTCTATGATATTTGAAACAGCTGCTTTTAAACGTTAGCATCACACATACCCAGCTTCATATCTGTGTTTTCATAGACAGAAGGTTTGTTCGGTAGCATATGAAGTACTTGATGATGATGTACTTGAGAGCATCCGGCGGAACTACGCTTCGACAAAACTAAAATGAAGTTTTTGTATCAGTTTAGCATTTGTTAACACTATCAGGTAAGATTAGGGCTGGATTTGGTGTAGAACACGATAGAGCATTAACTTTTAGCAACAGTCCACAGATATTTACATGTCAAACAGCCACAATACATACCTATATCAACGTAATAAAAATGTGCCAGGGTTTACGTATTGAACCTGTGTTTTAGTGCCAATTTAAAACTGCGGTGAAACATGCAGTAAGAGATGCATAGTTTTATGAGACCAGGTTGTTTTAATTTTTAGTGCTATATATAATTAAGTTATATAAAATGTTATACTGCCACAATCAGCTGAAATATTGTTTGTTTATCTTATTTAATTTTTTTTCCATGAATAAGCAGTTATGTATGGATGTATTTTTTTTTTCCTCATGACCTTTGAACTAATTATTTTCTCTCCTTATTTAAACATGGTGTTTTCACTTTGCACTAACTGGCTTTATGCAAACAGTTTTCTCTCTTTTCAGTGTAAATAAGTCGTCCTTGAACTCTTTAAATAGCTCTCAGTGAATGTTAGTGGAGTTTGGGCCTGTAATTGCTGCATGCAGCTGTATTCCTCCTCTTCTCTCTCTCTCTCTCTCTCTCTCTTCCTCAAGGTGGTATCTAAACATTCTCATGTGGTTTTGGTAAATAAAACAAATTTCATTTCCAGGCGCTTGAGCCTCTGGGTCCGCGCAGCCGCTGCTGATTAAACGTTTGTTATTCATACGCTTATCAAAAGCAGAATCCAGGCTGATTAATGACTGGGACACAGTGTGCCGCCTCGCGCTGGAGCACTTAATGAGCCTGTGAATTGTGATCAGCATGCTTTACCAATCAGCAGTTTGTTCTTAGTGAACTTTAAACACAGGATGAGGCATTGTTTTACAGAGAAAGACACAATGTGAGGGCCTTAAGAAGATAAATGATAATCGACAGCTCTAAGCGACTCCAAATGACTTCGGTTTTCGGGTTTGGTTTTCGAGCTGTTTCAGCACAGTTTGAGCTCCCTGAACTGTCTGGTTTGTATTTAGGTGAGCCGTCTGCTGATGCTGGGTGGAGCGAATGTTAACTATCGTACGGAGGTGCTGAACAACGCCCCGGTCCTCTGCGTCCAGGCTCACCTGGGCCATCAGGAAATGGTCAGCCTGCTGCTGGAGTTCGCAGCAAACGTGGACGTGGTTTCAGAGAACGGCATGAGCTCTTTGTGTTACTCAGCAGCCGCTGGTCATCTGGGGCTGGTCAGTCTTCTCTGTAAGAGAGGAGCCAAGGTCAGTGCAGATATAGATCACTTTCTGTTTGGACACTCTTTGATGAGTAAGAAGTTAAGTTAAAGTTTCTATGTATACACTACCCATCAAACGTTTGGGGATAGTGTCTTTTTTTTTTTAAAGAAATTAATAGTTTTATTTACCAAGAATGTAACATTGATTTAAAAGAACACACCAAAATTCTATTTTGAAAAAATGCTGATTATTGATAAAAGAATCCTAAAAAATATCACACATTCACAAATCAATAAATAAAGATTAAATAGCATTCGTTTCCAGTGTTCATAATAAGTATTACTGAAAGATCATGTGACACTGTAAACTGGAGTAATAATGCTTAAAATTCTGATTTGATTTTAATGTGTTTATATATTTAAATAATATAAATGCATCATTCGTTCAAATATATTTTTGCAATGAAAGTTTTGTATGATTATTAAATTATATTTTAAAGTGGCAGCTTGAAGTGTCATTATAAATCTATTTTGAGTTTTGAGTGAAACAAGAAAATTATTGGAATCTTTGATTTTGAGGGATTTTTAAAATTCCGTTTTGTTTCTATAATTTTTTAGATAAAAGTATGTTTTAGTTAACTATAGTAACTATTAAGAAAGTAAATTGGGGTCAGTTTTGATCAATAACAAAGATTAAGGGTTATTAGTCTATCAGCCAATAACTAACGTAAGACTAATATTAGACTCGTGTGCACATTCATTCATTTACCCAGTGTTGATTTTGTGGTTTGTGTTCAGGTGGATCACGTGGACAAGAGCGGTCAGTGTGCGCTGGTGCATGCGGCCCTGCGGGGTCATTCAGAGGTCATCGAGTGTCTGCTGGAGCTGAGCTGGAGCCCTGAGAGTCAACAGGACCTGACCCTGAAGAACAAAGCCCTGCAGCAAGGGCTCATCGCAGCTTGCAGTATGGGACACATTCATGTGAGCTCACACACACACACACACATGCTTTTTCTATTATGGAGCAGTATTTAACTTTTGTTTGGTTTTCCACCCACCTAAAACATGTGATGTGTTACAGATGCTTCAGTCTGAAACATTGCTTCTGGTATTTGTAAAATAAAATCAGAATCACGTACAAAAGCAGCTGTAAATAATACACAATAAATCATCTGTTAGAATATAGTTTATTATGAATGTACAGCTCTGTTCTGTCAACCATAGAAGTAGATGTGATGAATTCGCTTCACACACAGTGTTTTCAGCTGATTTTAGCACTTAAGCTGCCTGACAGTAGCATGAAAGCAACCACATGCTGATGTATTAAAATGATTATTAAAACTGATATTTAACAAAATACATCGAATGCTGTTTTTTTTAAATCCATAGTTTATTCTAACTTCTGAGACATTTCTATCACCGTTGATGTAATTTGCAGTTAAGTCAGTTATTTTCTGATCCTAGTGCATCCACACATTTGCAGTTTATGTGTATGTGTATCAGTGAACTTGAAGTATGATACAGAATATAGATGTAGTAAGGACGCGGTTGCCATGGGAGAGCAGCCATAGCAACATGCTGGTCTCTAAGGTCAAGCTGTTTAAAGAAACAGAGGGAAGAAGCTCTCGTGTTTGATTTTGAGTTAAGATTGTTCTTCATTCAGCTTCCTGTTGATCGACCCAGAAAGGCTCACTGTTGCAGTCGAGAGTTATGTTTAATCTTGTGGGAGAAATGAGAAAGTCATGAAACTTGCAGTTTTCCTTGTTTTTGTACCCAGTGTAAATCTATATATTTATTTTTTCCCCTATATAATTTATTTGGTTGCACTTAATAATAAGGTTCATTAGTTAACATTAGCAACTAAGAATGAACATTACTTTTATTACATGAATAAACAATGTATTTATTAATCTTAGTTAATGCTAATTTTAGATGTCTAGATATTTTGATTTTAAATTCGACTATATGAACAAAAATGCTTTTCTAATGGTTTAATATAATAGCAGTGAGTGCACCGTCAGACTTCAGTCAGTTTTAGTCATGTAGCATGTTCCTTGTTAAAATTCCCAGGAAAGCCACGTTTTTAGCCGCGCGTGGCGTTTAATGACCCTGTTTTCAGCCCGTATCGGACTCTATTTGATACAGGGATTGATGTGAGCTGCTGTTTTGGCAGGTGCTGGAAGGCTTGTTGACGTTGAATAATGAACTGGAGGTGCAGATTGATGCCCATGACACACTGTGGGGCGAAACAGGTACGTTCATGTTTTTATCTCTCGTCTCTCTCGCCGTGTCATTAAGTCTGTTCCATTAGGAGTCAGAATTGCAGTCGGTGGGAAGCTTACAGTGAATTGTGGATGTCTGTATTGTCAGAAACAATCTATGGGATAAAGCTATCTTGTTTTAAGGTGGCTTAAATCTGCACACGTCTGGGTCAATTAAACAAACAACATCATCTACAAATGTTTTTTTTGTGAATAATAAACCCGCGTTTCATCAGACTTTGATAATTGCCTTACACTTTGGTGTTTTTATTGGCTTTGTCCCTGTCACATGTTTTAGTAATCATTGAAGATTAAAAGTTGCTCAGAAATATTGATAATGTTCAGTGCTTTGCTACAGTCTGTATTGTTAAAAGCGCTCCATAAATAAAAGGGATTGATTGAAATGAACATTCTTGGCTGAAGCTCAAGCAGAGCAAAATGAAACACTGGACCGAAGGCTGAATACCAAACACATTTTTTTGCATTTACTATGCTCTTTTTTTTCATCGTTTTCATCTTCCAGCTTTTCAAAGAAAAAAAATCAATTACAAGACAACCATTTAAAAATATGTACTTAACATTGAACATTTTTGAACAAAGCACAGTTTAACTTTTGGGACTTTTAGGTTTTTGGGCAATTTTTGAGACCCCTTTCTTAAATCAGTTGTTTTTTTTGTGCAAAATAAATGCAGCCCTCCTGAGCCGAAGAGACATTGCTAAATATTACAGATTATAATTTGAGCACCATGTGTGATTCTTATAATAAAATTATCATTCAGTCAAATGTCAATGACAAATTTAAACACAATTTTTACAATAGAATCGCATGTACCTCTGTTTAATACAGAACTGTGTATTGTGCAAATTTTATTTATTTTTTTGACAGAGATGCATGTTGTGATATTAAAATGTTGATTTAAAAAAATTATTAAAGCCAGCAAGTATTCAGTGAAGTGATTGATGCTCATGAGTATATGTCAGACAGCCAGGCTAGGTTTTTGAAAGACAGGTTTAATTTAAGGTATTATACATTATTTAGGGTATTATTAATGTACTTAATACGAGAGTAAAGAGTGCTACATCTAACACTGACGAAAAAACCTCTAGTGATCAATCATTAGTGGTTTATAAGCGCTCTTTAGGTTACACTCTTAAAAGGTTCTTCACAGCGATGCCATTGTACACTAATCTACAGTTTCTGTGAAAGACACCTATCAAAATCAATATATTAGTGTAAATATTATCTTATTATCTGCTCTGTATGGACACCTTCGGAATAGAATCGCCGTGGTATTTTTTTATACTCTAGCATTATAATATGATATTGTGCTAATTTAGTATTATAAGATGATAGAGGTTTAGAAATTAGAATATATATCAATTTATATATGCGTTTCTATAAAAAAAGGGGGGTGAAAAAAAAAACACTAGTAATAACAATATAAAACGCATTAGAAATTAATAAGCTGCTGGGTTCATGAATATTAATCACGTTGTCTGAGTTCGCTTGAGGTGAGCGCACTATTATAAATAGCTCGATGGTGTATTTATGGGGGTTGATATAAAAGACAAGTTTTTTGAAAAGCTATGTTGTGTGCACAATGTTATTATTGAAAACAGAGGGGAGGAAATATTCGGTACTCTAAATACCCGGCTATGTGTAAATGTGGCTTAAGTAATGATAAACGATGTTTAACGCAGTGTTATGCATTATACTGTGCTGAAGTACACTACGTAGACGTGTGCCCGATTCACTTACAAAAGCACTGTCCACGGTAGGTTAGGTACAAGCTCTGTGGAGCGCTCTAGCGGTAGACCAATCTTAAAGGACTGTGCCATCTGACCAATCACAGCTGTGAGGGCTCACAGGAAGGCGGGGTTTAGACAGACTGATTAGTCGAACTGCTTCACACGAGTCGTTTACCAATCATTTAGAAATGGGGTAAAAATAAATCTATTTTTGGAGAAAACTAGTGTTTTTTAACCTTGCATACATGAAAACCTATTTTAAGAGACTCATCAAACAATATTAGCCACCTTTAAAATGGCATAATAGGGGCACTTTAAGACTCTCTAGCTCTGTGTCTTTGTGTGTGTGTGTGTGTGTGTGTGTGTTTGAATTTGTGGTTTACGAGGACACAAATGTGTATAATGACATAGGTACT
>JAUCNO010001888.1:2125624-2139108 GCA_032353835.1 Enteromius viviparus
TATTACTTTGGAGCGGTTATTATTAGAAAATAATGAACCTGCAAATGTCTCAACTGACCAATCAGAATCAAGCATTCGAGAGAGCCGTGTAATAAGTAATAATAATAATTGTACAATAATATTACATTTGATCTTTAGCTTTCTAGAACTCATAGTAAAGGTTTGCGTGTGTTTCCTCACCGATCTTAAACGCAGTGCTCAGTGTCTCTGTGTTTAAGCTGATGAGTTCTGCCCCGTCAATATTGTGGGCCCTAAAGGTATCCACCAGAGCTTCAAATCCTTCATCACGGAGCCACTCGCTCACGTCCTCCTCTGACCAATCAGTGACCAGCGTACTGGAGTAACCCAGCGACTTCCTTCCTGTCCACACATACAAACAGGAAGAGCTTTATTATCATCTTCAATGCTGAACATCTCTCATTATGTTCCAAACAATGTGTCTTTTTCCTTCCTAAACACAAACAAAGCATGTCTGAGAACGATTCACAGGCCTGTGTGCACATTCAAAACCTATCCTATACTCATGCGTTTTAATCTGCAACATTTGAATTACATTTGTTACAAATGCACAAATATCATTTTGTTACAATTTTACATTGCGCCACGTTTGATTGTTTAAAAAGGTGGTTTACCAAACAAATCTAGTTTGCATGTCTGCTTATGTGTTGGATTTGTAGAATAAAGACAGCATCAAAAATGTTTTGTGTTATTCGTGAATGTTAATGGTGAGATCTCTTACCTTGGGTCGACATTTTCAATGGTTCAGCTTGAAAATAAAAAGAAAGCCGTCATAAATTAATGTAATTTCATTGTGAATAGTTTCTGTTTTAATATATACCATCTCTATACTGTAACCCCACTGATAGAGACACTACAGGTGTTCTTGAGATAATATCCCTTTCCTGGTAATATAGTCACATAATTAGATAATGTCTTTTGCCCATGAAGTTTTCCAAGACAGTGTCGCTACACTAGATTATTTCATGACTTGTGTAAGTGTTCAGACCTCCTAAGCCAAAGTTTAAAAATGCAGCAAAGTAAATATTAGTCTATAAAGTTATTATGTATTTTTGAAAATATAATTATTGTCTCTCAAAAGACAGAGTCGAATCAATCAAACGAGTCACTTTTTAAAACGAATCCCAAGCCATTGATTTAAAATGAAACATTAGCACTTGAAATTAAAATGCAAATAATTATTTACCACTAGGGGCAACTTTTGGAGCGCTCACGAACGAACGCTACTTTTATTATCAAGTGGAAATAAAATCAACCAATCACAGCAGATTAGCATTTGGAGAAATGAATCGTTGAGCGAATCTTTTGGCAGTCGTTGAGCAAATAAGGTAAAAATTTTATATTAAATACGTATTTTAAGACAATGAAAGTGTTTTTTGACCTTGCATGCATGTTAATCTGTTGTTTGGGACTCCCAAAACCAAAATATGAACCTTTCATAACCTATAATAGAGGTGTTTTAAACTTGAATCATATCTGTGATTCAGTATAAGTGTGCTGTTTTAATGTATAATGAAAAATGGAACAGAAATAAAACATATTGGATATGGGCTAGTAATTTTAAGTCGTAAACCATAATTATACAACAGCTTGACAAGTGTTCTGTAGCTGGTAAACTGATGTTCTTCCTGGCATCTGTGATCCATGTTTGGATCGCTGCCTCTCTGTCCTAATGGTCTGCTGTGTGCCATCTGTCAGCATGCAGTGACTCCACAACTCAACATGCTCGGGGTCACAGAAACAGAAATTCTCACACACACACACACACACACGCTTACACAAATGTTCCAGGTTTACAAGTTAATTAGAAAGTGCAAAAACTGAGGGACAAACTAATCTTTTTGAAATAACTGACAACATATCGATACATAAAGCTTCACTTGTGTTGAATCATGAGCTTTCGTTTCGACTGCACTTTGGAGGTCAAACAGCAGTGTCAGTACTCATGTGTGGTTTATAGTTCAACAGAAGCAGATGGACTTTGTGTACTCACATGCTTCAGCATTTGCATCTCCAATTCTCCAGATATTCACCGTCTTATCCATAGAGCCAGATGCAAACATCAGCATGCAGGGAGAGAACGCACATGCAGTCACATATCTACAGCAGAGACAGAGAAATATTATACAAGTCAGATATACACTGCAGAGTAAATATATGTGTGAATACACTGGGGAAAAAAATAAAAATACTTCTGCGCATTACAACATCACTGATTCTTTAAATTGATTCAATTGAAAACATTGATTCATCCAGGAATGAAACAAGCCTATGTCTATGAGTCACTAAATTATTCATATAAACGATTTGTTTAAAAACACTGATTTATTTGTGACTATCTATATATAATGGATAACAGATTCATTTGCACAAATGATTCACCCAACAACTCTGATTCATTCAAGAACAAAACATGTATCAGTCTACGAGATTCAATGAATCTTGCATAAATGCAATTTTTTTAAAAACACTGATTCATTTACGACTAATACAGTTATTGACACAAATGACTAATTTAAAAGCTCAGATGTATTCAAAAATCAAACAAGCTACTTCTATAAAAACACTGATTCATCCAGGAATAAAAGAAGCGATTCTATATATGAGTGAATTACAGAATTGTTCACACAAATTATTAATTCAAGAACAAAACAAGACAATGTCTAGCAGAGTCAGGGAATCTTGCACACCAACATTTTTTGTTAAACACTGATTCATTCAGGAACAAAAGTTGCTGGCTATATGAATGAATCACTGAGTCAGTTTTTTTAATTTTAAACATAACATAATAAATTTAGCCAGTTTGTTCCAAAATTATTCCATAGTAATTCCATAAATAATTATCATTTATCTTAATTAATATAGACCCACAGCAAAACTGAATGCAGAAATAACAACAGAACTGAAATATTTTAAAGCTATTATGGAACTAAACAGGATTTGAATTGGATATGAAAAGCATTCAAATTATTTTAGATTCAGAAACTCACCTGTCGTGGTGTGTCAGAGTGTGTAGAAGTTCTCCACGATTCTGTTCACACACACACACACACACACACACACACACAGAGAGAAAGAGTTTCATCGTGTGTTTGGAGCATTAGCTGCAGATGACAGAGCATCTTAACCACAGAGAGAAAGTCAGAGGGTTTTATAAACCTGTCATACCTGATACAGAATGATTAAATACAAAACCTAATGGCATTTTGGCGAAGCATAAATGTTGGATCTCTAATGGTTTTAGAATACTTAATCATAAATAATCTTCCATTAATCAAACTCAGGGTTCCAAACCTTTTATGCTGCATATATAAAAGGTTTTTGAAATGAATGAAAATGCATGATTGCTTTTTTAAACACTCTACATAAAGAAAGTTTAAAAACTGTTTCATCTTCAGTCTCTGCTCTCATTAATAGATGCATTTTGTGGTTTGTTAACAGCACTTTTCCAATCATGACCTCAAAGCATTAAAATAAAAGTGTCAGTCACTCACCGCATCATATACGGTCACTGTTTTATCGACAGACCTGAAAATAGAGCCCAAAAAAAATCCATATTTACATCATGCTGTGCTGTTCGTCACTAGCATCTGAACTGTTGCTGAAAACTGTTGAGATCCATAATGTTAAGATTTAGTTAGTGCTTGAATGCACTGCTGTATTAAACACTGAGATCAGAATCTGACACCACCTGCTGGTCAATCTGTGTAAAACAAAACATGCTAAATAGAATATACTGTGTAAACTAAAATAAAATAGAAATATTAGATCCTAAAATCTTAAAAATAAATAAATAAATGCAAATTAGAAATGTTGCCTTGGCCGAACATTAAATGTTCAATTGCCAAAATTACTAAAACAAAATTACTAAATTATTAAATTTAACAAATAAACAATTAACAATGATAAATCTATAAAAGCTACAAAAAAAAGAAAAGAATGTAAAAATGTCAAAAATGCTAAAATGTAATCTAAATAAATATATGAATAAATACTATAATAGCATATAAATAATACTAAGATAACTAAAATAACACTAAAAAGTAGGCAACAAAAACAATATATATTATGCAGTAGGGTAAACTGCAATTTTGTGATCACTTGTCAATAGCTTTTTTTATATACTATATTTCTCTTCACACTATGCAATATAAAACTCTAAAACGCTACTAAACAAAATACAAAAAGTTATAAATATTAGGTACAAAACCATTAGCTGTATTCACTCTTTTCATTGAAGTGAGTGTGCTGTGTTGAGTGGGCGGGGCTTACCCCGAGATGAGCAGCTGTCCGTCAAAAGAGAACGCACAGCAGAGGACGGGAGCAGACTGAGCAGAGAGAGTATAGAGCAGCGACATCTCATAACCTGTGCATAAACACACACACTGGGTCATTGTGGAAAAACATACCTCTTCATGCCGAAGTAAATTCAATGCTATTTAGTGACTCTGAGTTCTGTTTTATACAATAGTAAGCTACAACATAGCATTTTATGATATGATGGAGAAGTGTTGTCAAAAACTGTGCTTTTCTTCAAGGCAGCATGTTCCTTCTTGCAAAAGGCAGTTTCATAATGCACTGAGACAAAATAAAGCGGAAAAAATGGAAAAAAGTGAAGTTGATTACAAATACTGTATACAAAGTGCAATTTAAAAGTATAGTATTTTAACAACTATTTAAAAATATTTTACACATGTTTATTATATATAAAACATAGCCATCATAAATTTTAAAGCTTAAAAAGCTCTAGCAGAAAACACATTTTTATTATTATTATATTTATTTATAATAGATTTATTATTTTTAATTGTTTAATGTCTATAACTTTTTTATGTAGAATATACTAATGTAAATAGTTAAACCCACAAACATATATATTAAATTGGTTACATTTATAATAATATATATATTTGTTTTTTTAGTTAAAAGTTTAGGCATTTTGTTGTGTGCTATTTTTATTTTATTGTTGTTTATATTAAATATATGTATAGTTTTGTCATTGATCTATTTGTTTTTTAAGAAAAATATAAGAAATGTTGAGAAAAAAAAAAAACTACATTACAGTGACTTCAAAAACAAAAAGCACAGATGCACTATATATTGCCAAGAACAGATATACTTGGTCAAACAATTTACTTAAGAATTCACTTTAGATCAACTTAACTCTAAAATCAATCACTCAGACAGGCAATATAAAGAGTTTAAAAACACAAGCGAGCTGGAATCACTGATAAAGTCAGTCAGAAAGTTAAACGTCATGCATACTCTACCTCCACACACACACACACACAGACTAATTTCCTGTGAGACAGTGAGACACAATATCCCAGCAACCCCTGTGATTGACTGCTGCTTATCTGCATGTGTGCGTAAAACAAAAGTGTGTGTGAAGACTCGCAGCAGGCAGTGAACACACGCGGCAGTCAGATGCGACTGTTGCCACGGCTACAGACAGACAAAGCCCTCTCTGGTGCCTGCTGCTGAGGATTATGGATTAAATAAAACAAAACTACTAGAGCTAAAACAATCAATCATAACCATTCACTGACAGAACTAATCTCAGGACTTCTGAGGTACATTCACACCTTGTCAAAAATGTCTTGAACACATCTTGTTTTTGTTTTTTAATTAAATTTTATTAAATGTAATTATTCCTTCATTCATAATGTCAAAATGATTAAAGTAAATAATCAATTAATAATTAAGCAAACTGTGAAAATAGTATGTCTACACAAATATGTGTGTAGACAGACAGACAGATGGATAAACAGATGGATAGACAGACAGACAGCCAACAGACAGACAGACAGAGCCAGACAGACAGACATATAGACAGATAGATAGACAGACAGACAGACAGTCTGACAGACAGATAGATAGACAGACAGGCAGTTTGACAGACAAATAGACAGATAGATGGACAGGCAGACATATAGACAGACAGACAGATAGACAGCCAACAGACAGAGAGACAAACAGATAAACAGAGAGACAGACAGACAGATGGATCGACAGACAGACAGAAAGACATATAGACAGATGGATTGACAGACAGACAGACATATAGACAGACAGACAGATGGATAGACAGATGAATAGATAGACAGACAGACAGACATAAAGTAAATAATTTAGCAAACTGTGCAAATAGTATGTCTACACAAATATGTGTGTAGACACTCAGACAGACAGACATATAAACAGATGCAAAGACAGACAGACAATCTGAAAGACAGATAGACAGATGGATAGACAGACAGATGGATAGACAGAAAGACATATAGACAGATGGATAGACAGACAGACAGACAGATGGATAGAAAGACAGCCAATAGACAGAGAGACAAATAGTTAGACAGAGGAAAAGACAGAATCAGACAGACAGACAGACAGATGAATTGACAGACAGACAGATGGATCGACAGACAGAGAGACAGATGGATAGACAGACAGGCAGACAGACATATAGACAGATGGATCGACAGACAGACAGACATGTAGACAGATGGATAGATAGACAGACAGACATATAGACAGATGGATAGATAGACAGAAATAAAGTAAATAATTTAGCAAATTGTGCAAATAGTATGTCTACACAAATATGTGTGTAGACAGTCAGACATATAAACAGATGGATAGACAGACAGACAGTCTGACAGACAGATTGAAAGACAGACAGACAAATGGATAGACAGACAGACAGAAAGACAGATGGATAGACAGACAGACAGCCCACAGACAGAGAGACAAACAGACAGAGTCAGACAGACAGATGGATCGACAGACAGACAGAAGGGGTCAGAAAGACAGACAGATAGATCAACAGACAGATAGACAGACAGACAGACAGTCAGACAGACAGAGTCAGACAGACAGATGGATAGACAGACAGACATAGACAGACAGACATATAGACAGATGGATAGACAGACAGGCAGACAGACAGGCAGACAGACATATAGACAAATGGATAGACAGACAGACAGACAGATAAACAGATGGATCAACAGACAGACAGACATATGAACAGATGGATCGACAGACAGACAGACAGACAGACAGACAGACAGATGGATCGACAAACATATAGACTGACAGGCAGACAGATGGATAGACAGACAGACAGGCAGACAGACATAAAGACAGATGGATAAACAGATAGACAGACACAGACAGATGGATCGACAGGCATATAGACAGATGGAAAGAGAGATAGACAGACAGACATATAGACAGATGGATAGACAGACAGATGGACGGATGGATAGACAGACAGACAGCCAACAGACAGAAAGATAAGACAGATGGATAGACTGACAGACAGACAAACATATAGACAGATGGACAGACAGACAGATAGACAGACAGATTATTCTGTTCATGAGGGAGAAAAATATACTGTGATATTCTGTCCATATTGTGAGATAATATGAAATTTTAATAGTAAATTTCTTACTACTATGAAATTTTAAAGTTTAAGACCTAATGTTGGCTTCCCTTCTGTTCCAGTTTCAGTGCAGTATTTGTAAAATGTTCAGTCAGTCCTGCTGGAGAGTGTTTTCAGTGGTTCATTCCCTCAGCCTAAACTTATTTTTGGAGACTGAATGCTGGGTACCTGCTGTCGCATGCTGGGAAATAATCCATATCCTTAGTCTGTTATCCTGCCCACCAGAGGCCAATCGAAACTGGACTGTCTGGCCATCTGAAAACACACACACACACACACACACAGTATGATTAATCACGATTATCAGGAGTTCCCAGTAAAGATAATAACAGTTTATTCACTTCTGTAATTTAACCTCACAACAAATGTGAATATAATTACACTTATAAACATCTCTAATCATTTCCACTGATCTCGAACAGATGGTCATGAACAGAAACACTGTTTTGGATTAAGTCTCATTTAATTCAGTGCTGTTTAGACAGACTTTAGTTTATCAGCAAGTTTGCATCTTATTTTGGCCACTTAAAGAGCGTCCAGACTAGATGTTGTGCTCCATTCGTCTTTATTGATCCAAAAGCAAACACGAGGGAATGAAAAACACAAGCACAGGCAAAGAAGTTTCA
The DNA here is from genome assembly GCA_032353835.1 of Enteromius viviparus. Classification (NCBI taxonomy): domain Eukaryota; kingdom Metazoa; phylum Chordata; class Actinopteri; order Cypriniformes; family Cyprinidae; genus Enteromius; species Enteromius viviparus. The sequence goes on from JAUCNO010001888.1 coordinate 2,133,719, forward strand.
TATTTCTGTTAAAATTCAGTTTGAATTTTTACTAGGCCTAAAGATTTGTTTTTTGGGGCCAGATTAAGATGGAGTATGGATCAGACTTGCCCTGTGTCCCAATGTGCATACTATTCACACTAAATAGTATTGAAAGTTACTAATATCACTATCACATACAGTTTAGCATGGATAGCATGCACACTGGGACTTCATAGTCATAGTCAAACATCTGATTTTCCCACATCGCTGCATTAGATCCCATCATTTTCCAGCAGAGGGAGTAATAACCCTCCTCTCCAGCAGAAGAGAGCTGGTCTGGACTGTTACCGATGCTCATCTGAGGACTGAAGTGGCAGCAGTTGACTCCCAGATCATGAGCTTCTCTCTGCGTGTGTAAAATCTTCCCGCTCAGCATCCAGAGATGAAGTTCACCGTGACTGGAGCTAGAAATGAACATCTGTCCACACGGAGAGAAACAGCAGGCCAGGACACTGCCCTCGCTGACTTTAGCACATCTAGATCACATAACAAACACACCTTCATCAAACACTGCCTCTGTGTGTTGCTATTCAGAAAGATTCTCATTTCTATTTTTCAACATTAACGCTTTAATGTTATGTTGTCTTTTTTTTTTAAATTGTGACCCTGGAGCACAAAACCAGGCATAAGGTACAACAGGTATATTTGTAGTAACAGCCAAAATTATATGAGTCAAAATCATAGATTTTACTCAAAACTCATTAGAAAGTTAAGTACAGATCAAGTTCCATGAAGATGTGTTTTGTAAATGTTCCCCCATACATGTATCAAAACTTCTAAGTTTTTAGTACCATACATTGCTAAGAAAATTATTAGTTTGTAATAAAAATGTATAGTTGAATCTCGGTCAATGGAAAGTCCATTGACTTGGACTGGTTTAGTGCTCCAGGGTCACGAATCACAAATTAAGTGTACCTTTGCAGTGTCTTTGACGTCACGTCCCAAAGCGCCACGGTCCCGTCGCTCGCGCCGGACAGCAGAAAGCGCGAGTCAGGAGAGAACACGCAGACTCGAACGGGAGCGCGGGCCGGGTGCTCCAGCGCGAGAGGACAGTGCGCGCGTCCGTGGAGCAGGAGGCCAGATAGCGGCCGCAGCTGCTGAAGCAGCAGCAGTGCACCCCGTACGCGTGCGCACGCAGAGGTGAGAAACTCAGCTCGCGGAAGTCCTCGCAGGAGTACACGCGCACGGTTTTGTCTCCGGAGCACGAGGCCAGAAAACGGTCCGAGAGCGTGAGGCAGTTCACGTCATCACGATGGTCCTGTAGGGAGCAGAGCAGCGACGCCATGATCATCTGTGAGAGGAAACACACAGAAACACCTGCGTCACAACATGTGTCTGAACCCAAGACATTTGAAGAAGATCAAAAAAAGATGTCTTAAGACAAAAACACATTTTGGATTGAGGTTTTAGAATAGCTTTGATGAAAGGTTTCAACTTAAAATCTTTATATAAACCTTTATGATTACACTTTATATAAAGATTTGAATCCCTTAAATCCTGTATGTGTCTTAACATTTTGGATTACTGAATTAATTATATATATATATATTATTAAAGTATTTCTGTATATATTTAATATAAAAAAGTTACATGCTAACATATGTAAAAATCTAACAGACCTAAAAAGTTTAATTATTTTAATTAGAGTGTACTTTGTTATTTTTTATTATTATTATGTTAAATTGACACTGACAATAATATTTTATAATAGTATATAAATAATAATACTATTTGAAATGAAAATGTTATGTAATCTAATTATTTTATTAATTTAAAACAACATTTATACAAACAATTATGCAACATTTTTTATGTGAAATGGACAATTTAGTCATTTAATGTTTTTTAATAGTATTTTAAAAGAATAACTATATTTTAAAGGAAAATTATACATGGTTTAGACAATTTACAATGTGAAAAATTGACAATTTGTTCATTAACTCCTTACAAATAAAACATGTTCTCATGCTAAAATGACAGTGACAGTCAATGTTTTTTTCCCCTTCCGTGGCCTCAATATTACTTCAGTCTCAGCACAGACATCCATTATTCACAATGGATTTGATTAATCAATCACAAATGTTTAAAATATGAACATGAACTTCAGATTGACCTCTTCATGTAAACTACCTGTAAATCCCCAAAACTAGCTTTCTGAATAACCAGATCGATATAAACATTTAGTGTTCAGATCATATTTACAAAAATATAATTAACCCTTTAATATACTGTAGATACATAAAAATATCAGTTCAGGAAAGACTCACTCACCTGATAGGCAGAAGATTCACATGAAGACTGTTCTTCAAACCCTGAAAATAAAACACAAAAACATTACAGGGAAATCAACTTCAACACAGCAACCTAAAACAGAGATTATAAATTGAGCAAACATACGCAGAGAATGATTCCTGAAGCTCGGGTCTCTGTGAAGCTCCTTCCAAACACTTCCTGATGTGATACAGTGCAGGTCACATGACTGAGTCTGTTGTCAGGGATACGTGACAGTTCACTGTTGTTTCCTCTCATAAACGCCCCTGAGGCTATCTGAGCTTTACACCACACCTGTGCAAACTGAGTCACAGGTCAACCAATGAGAGACTCCTATCTCTGTGGCGTGGACCAACATAATATAAAACAAAACAAAATAACATCATAAAATTGAATAAATAACAAAAATACATAATACAACTTAAATTATTATTAATAAATACATCACCAAAAGGCTGGAATTATTATTATATTATTTGAAATAGTAAATAAAATATTATTATTAATATTACATAGTTAATTATTATAGTATATAAGTACATCACTAAAAGACTGGAAATATTTTGTTTTCAATAAATTACTAGACTACAATGACTGTTTGGAAACAAAATGGATAAAATAAAACTCAACACAATAAAATATAATTGCATTTAATAAAATAAAATGTATTATAATTAACAAGTATTTCACTAAAAGGCTGAAAATATTGTGTTTTATTAGATGTGGTAATCTACTTGACTATGATAACTGTTTGGATAAAATAAAATAAAGAATAGTTGTAAGTATTAGTATAATTATCATCAATAAATATACATCACTTTAAGGCTGCATTAATAAAATACAATTAATAATAATAATAATAATTATGATTAATAATTGTATCAATAAAAGTCTGGAAATATTTTGTTCTTTAATAAATGAGCAGCTGGAAAAATTGAAATAATTACTATATTTAAAAAAATGATAAAAAAGATCAAAGTAAAATAAAATGTATAAATGAACACAAAAATTAATAATTCCACTGCAGGTGTGTAGAAGAGAAGAAGAGACAGAAAGCCATTATAACCGGTACAAAAATAAGATCATGATCAATAGTCATTCTAGAAATTCACCTGCTTTTAATTTAGGGTCTATCTCTGCCACTGTTATAGTCGAAACAACACCAAATTGTGCAAAATGCTGCAGCAAGGCTTCTAACAGGAACTAAGCAGAGGGATCACATTTCAACTGTGGAACAGTTTGCTTGAAAAAGTGAGGTTTGCTCCTTCGCTAGCTAGTTTTAAATTAGATTCTTAAATCTTATCTTTTTTCACTAGCTTTCAATTAGTTATTTTAAGGGCTTGATGTCAATTTGTTCTCATCTTATTTTATTATCTTTTATTGGATTTGTTCTTTTATGTTGTCTAATCTGTATTTTGCTGTACAGCACTTTGGTGCAACTCTGTTGCTTTTAAAAGAGCTTTAGAAATAAACGTTGACTTGACAATAAAACACAGCAGCATGAACAACACAAACACAAGCAGGCTGCTTGAAAACGTTTTATTAAATATTCGACACAAACTAGAGAAAAATAAAACTCCTACAAAACAGAACGCTACACCTTCATTGGAATATCTTCACACAGGAGAATTCAAGTATTCTGACTTCAGTACCATAAAAATCACTGCAGTTCATTACATTAATTATCATGTAAACTAGATTTCTTTATCACAGCAGCACTTTTGCACGTGCAGAATCTGCTGCCACAACGCAAGAGCGTTTGAAAGTCAAAAAAAATTATAATTCTGATTTCTAGATGCGGTTTGGAGTGATTTTCCATCCGTCTTATTGTGGCATTGTTAATGAGTGATTGCGATAATGATGTAAAAAATCCAGCACAGACTTGTGCATCAGAAAACCGATGGACTGAGGTTCCTGAAGTGGATTTCTGAAGGCACTGCTCTTTTCAGAAAGTGCCGTATTAAAACATGTGAAAAGATACAACTATTAAAAAGGCATAAACGATGCTGGAGTCGTGTGTGCACAGAATACAATATTCAGAAACGATATTAAACATTAATAGTCATATGTCACAACGGCCTGTTTTGGAGATTGTGATTTAAACATACACATTTATATAAATGCAGCTTTGTAATGCAACCATAATGGGTCTTCTCCTCTCTAGGAGCTCAGATTTATGTAAACACGCTACTTTTTCATATCTGAGACAGAAAACACATTCATTTAAATTTTTGAAGCGGTTTTGCCTCTTCTCTATAGAAAGTAAAGTCCTTTTGAGTCATAAATTAAAAACAAATTAAATACAGTACATTCACTATAATATTAACGTTTATTTAAAAAAAACAAAAAGAACTTATTTACAAGGTATTTTTGAAAGCACTGATGTTCTCACAGTTGTGTCCCTGTACTTGATTTGTTGGAGTGTGTGTAAATGACGCTGGTCTCAGTGAGTCTCCATCATCTGAACCGCTTTCAGAGAGCTCTGCCTCAGAAGCTCGGTCCACCTCCTCTGGAAAAAACGTCTCATGGCGTGTCCCGCTCGGCCGATGTCGGAGTTATCCTCGTTGAACTTCTCACAGTTATCGAACACCAGGTTCACGTCAATGATGAAAGTCTCAAGATTCAAGTACCTGCAATGAGAATTAACCATTCACTATAATATTGATGGCAAATAGTAAGGTTTACCAGGTATGTATTATACTGGTGCATGTAAACAGTGTTGCTGTGATGAAAATATTGATGAAAACAAGAAATGTTGGTACACGCACACACACAAAACTGTTTGGTTAAAATTTCAGTGAAAAAAAAAGAAGTAAAAAAACAAAACAAAAACAATTTAATACCCTCCTTCCCCAAAACAAAATATTATTAACATTTTTATTATTTATATTTTTATTAAGTGTTTAATAAAATATTATTATAATAATAATATTATTATAATATATTATAATATTATTATTATTATTATTATCTATTAATATATTACCATACTTTTATGCTAATTAATATATTAGCATACTTAAAAAAAATAATAAATTACTTTCTTCTTTAATTATTCTACTTGACTCGAGATGAATGTTACAAAAAAATTATATATA
>JAUCNO010001888.1:2155605-2171214 GCA_032353835.1 Enteromius viviparus
TATATATATATATAAATTTTATTTTGGTGCAGATGCTTATATTTATATGGCATATATATACTGTATATGCCATATAAATATCAGCATCTGCACCAAATTAATATTTTTGCTCAGCTTGGGCCTCTCGATAAATCTGAGCTGTTTATTTCTCCATATTCTCACTATTTTATTCTATATGAGCCACAAACACCTGATGTATCAGATATATTATACTTATAAAAACCATGTTGTAAGATCCAAAATCTATAAAAAAAATTAAAAAAAAATGCATGAAAAGTGCCCTTAAATTAAAGTACATATATTTCAGCCATTGCACAATTTATAAGCACGTTTCATGGTTCATTGTCTAGTGCAGCGTAAGCATGCAGAATTAATGAAGTAAAATGAGTGCACCTGACCACACTCTTGCTGCAGGACAGCTCATTGACCAGGAAGGACAGTATAGAGGCTTTCTGAGACGGCGTGTGGGCCTGGAACGCTTTGGTCTTTAAGCTCTCGGCCAGCGGCGCCAGCTCAGTCTGTCCACAGTGAGCTTCCATATAGATCTGCAGCACCTCAGACACATTGTCCCGGTTCAGGCCAATGTTAGTCACATGGTCTCCCAGAGCAGTCTTTGCCTGAAGTGTTCGAAACATCCAAACAAAAGAAAAAAATGTTGCAACAAGGACTTCAATGTGAAAAGCAGCGAGTTAATACATTAATCATGATAATCTAAAGGCATTGCGTCATTTGTAAGATTAGTGCTCACACAAAATAAAATAAATAAAATCATGATTCTCAGTTTATCCAGAAGTCTGATAGCACTGAAGGGAATGTTTAATTAATAGGGAGCTCACCCTGTGTCCTGCAGGTAGTCCTGGGTCACATACAGCAGCAGACAGCAGGCGCACCAGCAGGTCCTGGATGAAGCCCATGCTGTCTCCCACATTCAGCAGCCCTGCCTGCAGCACACCGAGGGACGGCACGTCAGCGCCGAGATTGAACCCCAGGACCTTCCCAAAGCAGCGCAGGAACTGCATGACCATGAGACAGTCTGAGAAACATCCTCCGGGCAACAGCAGACCCGCTATCCGTGACAGCGCTGGCAGAGGCTGCACAGGGAGACACACACACTTATGCACCGCATTCAGTCAAGAACAACAGTTTACTATCAGATGTGACTATTATGTGTATTTGGCTGCTATGGTGTTCTGGATGGTTGATACAAAGTCTATGTTGTTGCTAGGTGGATGATTTTTGGGATATTTGATTTGAAGTTTGGGATAATTATGATTTTTAAAAGAAGTCTCTAAGTCTCTAAAAGCCTTAATATTATTACAATTTAAAATGTTTTAAAAGAAGTCTCTACTGCTCACCAAGGCAGCATTTATTTGATTAAAATTGCAGTAAAAAATAAAAATAAATATTATAATTTAAAAACATATTTTCTTTTGAAAATTTAAAGGCATCAGGATTTCCACAAAAATAGCACATCAGAATGATATCTGATGGATCATGTGACACTAAAGACTGGAGTAATGATGCTGAAAATTTTTAATATTTATATGTATAAAAATAATTAAATATTTAAAAAAAATAATATTTAAAATCGTACAGCTTTTACTGAATTTGAGCAAATAAATGCACCAAATAATACAAATATTTATTCAAAACATTTGGTTGGTATACAGGAAAACCTTAAGAAATTTAGTTTGGTGCCACTATCTGTGCAGAAATGGTGCTGTGATTCACCTTGTGGTCTGACAGACACATGTCTTCATTGGGTTTGTTCAGCTCTTTGGCCATCTCCAGCTCTAGCCGTCTAAGCTCCAGTTTGCGCTCTTTGTTCAGTCGTTTCTCATCTCGTTTCTCCTGTTTCAGTCGCTCTTTCTCCTGCGAAAACATTTAAGAAGAAGATTTGACATATCTTGTGTGCCAATAAGACTGATCTTCTCATTCATAGTCTGTATGACTGAATGGATCAGAGGAGGATAGAGACACTAAAGGAGAGATGAGGAGACGGAGAATAAGAGGAGATGAAAGAGGAAAAGAGAATGATGAAATGATAAAAGGAGCTTTGTAACAAACCTCAGCTTTCTTCCTGGCCTCTATCGCCTTCATCAACATCACATGCTGCCGACGTCTCTCCCGCTCCTACAACAAACACCAGACATCAGAGACGGAACGGAGAGAATGAAAGAAACAAAACTACAAAGCACAGACAGAAGAAGAGTACAAATGAGCAAATTAAGAAACATAATGAATAACAAAAAAATAAATAAAAACAGTGTGAAAGAATGAATAAACTAAATAACAATAACTAAAAGAAATAATAAAAAAACCATGTCAATAGAACACAAATATAACAAAAGAAAGCAAATACAAGAATAAAAAATTACAATAAATAAAAAAGAAAACAAAACGATAACTGTAAATACATTAAATGAAAGAAACAAGAAAGCAAAAAAATGAAAGCATGAAAAAAGTAAAAAGAAAAAAACAGAACAAATATGAAAAAAAAAACCATCAAAAAATACAATAAAATTAATTATAAAAAATTAATGAAACTTTAAATAAAATACTTTTCAGTATGGTTTGCAGTCTTGTTAACATTAACTAAAAATAAATACATTTAGTGTGTGCGTGTGTGTATGTATATATATTTATTTATTTAATTTGTCTTTTCTGGTTTTAGTTAACATTATCAAGAAAGCGTGAAAAAAGTAAAAAGAAACACAATTTAATTAAAAAATGTTTTTAAAGCACTGACAACACAAAAGACTAAATATATGGGAAATAAAAACAAAAGAAGCAAAGAAAAAAATTAAAATAAACAAATACAAAATGTATGAATGCAAAAAAGAAAAACAAAAACAAATAAAAAAATTAGCAATGCATTAAATAAAAGAAAAACAAATATTCAAATAAAGCAACTGAGAAAAACTCAATTTTAGACAATAAAAGAAAACACAAAAATCACAACACAGGCATTTACTGCAAAACAAAAATTGCAGAAGCATAAAGGTTCAGTAAAGCTTCAGCAGGTTAAGCGCTACAACAGATATGTTAACCAGCATCTCAGTCCTCCCCCTCCTAAACATCTGGATGGAGCAGGAGTTATTGCAGGTGTTACAGTATTAATCATCAGGTTTCTACAGGCCTTTAGTGCAGGACAGAGACAGGAGCAGACGAGGGAGGCATGAAAGAGTCCACAGAAATCTCTATTCTTCTTCAGCATAACAATATTTAAACATGATGCAAGAAACAACAGACTTTAAAACAAACAATTATCTGATTGAAAAATAGTTTCAGCTGCCGAGAGACACTTTAAAGCTTAATATGAAACTATTTTATTTTTCAATCAAAAGCAACATGTACACTTCAGGGGCTGTGTGTCCTCCAAGATCACAAACACTAGACACCACGCAAATGAAAAACAAGCCAGACTCAGAACGAATGTTTATGATAATGCGCTGAAGGCTTGATGATATGAAGCTGCGTGGACACAATCAAGTTTCCACCAACATAGATGAAAATATTGCGGCTGGTATGTGTTCAGATATTCAGAATACAGCTCTGTTCCAAAACAGTGAACTGCCTGTTAAGGGAGCACCCTAAATGACATGAAATAAAGCCCTTAAAATTTGATCAAATATTAATAAAAACTAGTGCTGTCAAATAATTAATTGTGATTAATCGCATGCATAATAAACGTTTTTGTGTACATTATACATGTGTGTACTATGTATATTTATTATGTACATATAAATACACACACATACAGTATATATTTTAAATATATTTACGTTCATACATTTATATAATTATATAGCATATGCATGAATATATATAAGAAAAATATGTAATGTTTATTTATTAAGTGTGTGTGTGTGTGTGTGTGTGTATATATATATATATGCAATCTTGTTAATGTTATTAATTTAGTGGTTTATTTATACATACACACGCATATTATATATATATAGTATATTATTATATTTAGAAACAATATTATATATTTTTGCTTATATATGTATGTTTTTACTGTAATTTCTCTCCTTTGATGGATTTTTCAATGCATTCTTCTTGAAATGCATTATGGGACTGCTTTCTCTATAAACAATATACATGAAGCTGTTTTACAATTTGGCCAGTAGGTATGTCGAAATGAAATCTAATTTTCAGTACTGTCTCTATGATGCCAGAAACGCTTCCCACACAGGCAGCTCACTAATTTCAGCAGGCAGATGAAAGCAGGGTGTCATGCAGGAGAGATGCGAGCGCAGTCAAAGCAGTCAGTTGCACATGCAACACTGAGCAAAACACCCCAATCGCAAGCATTTCACAATGTGTTAGATGTAGAAAAGTAAACATACCCATACCATATCTAGTCTATGTCTCTCCAACTCCTGCCAGTGAGAGTTGGCAAAGGCAAGAACAAAAATAAACGTAAAGTATTACATAAAGTAAATAAATCAATGCATACAACCTTATTGAGCAACTCCCCAGTAGACCGATTACCCACAATACATTCAGAGCAATAGCTGAGCCAAAAAAATGATAATTCGTACAACAATCATCACAGAAACTATTTCTTTAAAGTAATCACAAAAAAGAATAAAAGCAGCAGAGGTGTGAGAAATACTGTTTGTGAAGACGTCTGCTCATACCTGGTGCTTCAGGATGATGGCCTGCTGTCTGCGCAGCTCCTTCTCCTTCACACAGAGATAAAAATAAATTAAAACCCGCAAATATTCCCTTCTTTCCATTACTCCGAGGGGAGAGAGAAAGAGATGCAGATGGAGGGATGTCATAAACAGATAGGATTTTCTCCATTTATTTCCAAGGTATATTGAAATGCCTAGGTTTTGATTGACAGGCGTATAGTCGAGGGGCACATGAGTGTTAATGTAAAATGAGAAATGGAGTCTCGCTGCTGTCTTGGGTCTCACTCAATCTCTCACAGAAACAGTTCATGATTTTTTTTTATTTAGGGCATATTTTCGGCATCCTATAATGCTTCTAACCATATAAAACACACAATGTTTCCCTTGGTTCATTGTTTTTAGTAAATATATGTAATATACTGTATAGCAGGGAGACACAGTGAATAAGAGAGAAACTGTTCATATTAAATAATTCAGTTAACCAAACGCTTATATATATATATATAAATAAAAGGACAACAAATACCAAACCTTTATTCGTTTTTCAGCTTCTAGTATTTTGGCATTCGCAGCCTCTTCTTTCTTTTTTCTTTTAGCCTGTTGGCATAAACATATTTGACACACAAATACAATATTATAACATAAAATATTTGAGTAGCACCAGTAAGTATTTGAATGCTTAGTACAGTATGAATTAAAGATGTGATAAACATATCTCAATACTTTTCAGACTTCTAATAATATTTGATGGATGTTCCATGTTTATTTTCTTTATTAAAAGGGTGATGTATATTTATCATGTTCATATAAACACACACAGGGTATATATTTTGAAAATATTTACATGTATAAATTTTATTATTATATATATATATATATATATATATATATATATATATAAATAAATGTATCTAATGCTTTTTTTCTTAAATATGTACACACGTATGTATATATGTATATATATATATATATTTACATAAATATAAAACGTATAGTTATATGTTATGTAATCACAAGCCTTTATTTTTGATGCAATCACTATTAACAGTTTAACAGCACTATAATTTTTGATTTATGTATTTATTCATTCATAAGCAGTATAGTTATTAAAACTGATGCTATAGCTTGTATGTAATGTATTACAATTTAATTAAACTATAGCTGCATGCAAACAATTTTACACTTGTATTAAATTCATATAATTTTCACTCTACAGTGCAGAAGCTTTTCAATATGTACCTCCAAAATCTGCCGAGCACGGAGTTCCTTCTCCAGACGGACCTGCTGGATTCTCTTGAACTTCTCCTGTGAAAGAAAGCAGGAATGAGAAAGGTTTTCACTGATGACTTGTGAAGCAACAAGCATCCTTTGCAAAAAAGTTAAAGGCTGATCTGAAGCAGCGACGCATGCACAAACACAAACCACAGGTCAACAGGAAGCGCCTCTGACCTGCTGCTTCAGAATCTTCATCTGTTCCTTGTGTTTCCGCCGCTCTTCAGCCGCCATGATTGCTGAAAGTTCACAGGAAGTGGTGAGCATGCTTAGCAAGTGTGTTAGTATTCAAAAACAACTGAAACTTCAGCTGACCTTGCTGTCTTCTGGCCTCTTTAGCTGCTCGTGCCATCGCTTGCTTCTCCAGCTTACGCATCAGCTTCATCTGAGCCGCCTGCCGAGCGATTTCTGACAGACACCAGAGATTTACAGCTCGTTTAATACACATTTACATCTAGTCATTTAGCAGATGCCTTTATCCAAAATGGCTTACAAATTAACAATAATTAATTGTAAGTAATTACAGAAACTATTAGTAAGTACGTAAGTATTTGTTTGTGAAACATAGCAGGAATTTATACATTAAGAAAAATTATTTGTAAACAATTCATAAATGGTGCAATGCAGAGAAATGCATAAAATTTCCCAGTAAGTAACTAATCAAAGCCATCATTATAACAGTCCATATTCATATACAGCAAGATCAACTAATAATTTAAAAAGACAAAACAATGTTTCCTAATTTTGCAAGTAAATTGTTGTTTGCAAGTAAGTGATGTTTATAATGTTTTAATAGTAAAACAGTACTTAAATACTGACAGATATTTTCAAGTACAATTTTGAGTTATTTTTTATTATAGTTTTGGTGTATGCAACATTTAATACCATGACTATCAATTTAAGACTCATTTTAAACCTAGAGAAACCAACATTTGAAGTGGTTGTCCTAAAACCAGTGCGTCCTTGTCTCACAACTTCAATAAAAAATTTTTTTGATCCACTTCAAATGTTGACTAATGTAAAGAAGAAATGAAAACATCTAATGTGAAGATTTAAAAAAAAAAAGACCCCTCAGTTTCTCAGACCAGCCTTGAGCCTACTCCTAGACTTAAAATTAACCTGAGCTGTTTTAACTTGGACTGACTGATCTTAAAATATATTAGTGCGTCTGTTTCATCTCAAGATGCACACCAGTCATTTTTTTTCTAAGGGACGTTTATAAAAATTACTTAAATGTTCTTAAATTGAACCATGGCCAAATCCTGGCTAAGTCCTGTCTTTGAAACCAGGCCTAAATCAGTTAAAAGACTCTAAAATCTTTCAATTTGTGTTGTTTCAGATTTACATCTTTGCTAAACTGGGTAAGATAAGGTGGTCTGGGTACCCTGGGCCTCCAGTCTGCGCAGTAGTTTTGCCTCAGAGCTGCTGACAGCATCAGCTTCACTCTCGTCAGGAGCTCTGCTTTTCTTGCGAGAGCGAGTGGGGTCAAGATTCTTGAGACGACTCCGACGACCTTCCATCGCCAAGATATGAGGAACGACTTCCTCTTCCTTCAGTAAGCACCACTGTAACCCCTGAAGAAGACAACTACGGCGTTAAGAGAATAAACTAATATTTTCACAAAAAGTAAAACAACAACAATAATAGTAACAGCTGTTGTTGTAAGTAACTAGTAGTAGTAGTAATGTTAATAATAGTTCATAATAATAAAAACAATTATTTATTATTGTTATTGGGTTTTTATTACATAATTTAGTATAAACAAAATATACCAAAACTATTGGTTAGTAAATATTAATTTTAGAAAAAATTATAATTATTCTTATTAGTATCATTATTACTATGCATAAGAGTACGAGTAGCTGTGAATGACATAATAATAATAATAATAATAATAATAATAATAATGTCTAAAATTATTTGTTATTGTTACAATATGTTATTTAATTAAATATTTAATTTAAACAACACAATAATGCTGAACATTTTTTTTGGCACATAAATATTAATTTTAGTAAAACAAAATATTTTTATTATTATTATTATCAATCATTAGTAACAACAAATTTTTTTTTTTTTTTTTTTACTAAAATAATTTTTTTTTTACTAAAAAGTTTGTTCTGCAGTGTTAATATTTAACTTATTCACACTATTTAATAAAATATTCCATTAAAATAAAAAACTAAAAAATATTTCTATATATTATTGTTGTATCTAAAACTGTAAAATCTAAAATTATTATTATTAAATAATCTTTTAATATTTAAAATTAATAAAAAAAAAATTAAAAAGCCACTTTAATACCACAGACATATACTACAAAGTTACTTCTCTCATTAACTTTTTTCAGCCTGTTTGAATTACCTGCGGTCCATCTCTGGCTTCATAGAAGTCACCAACCTTTATCTTAGCGCTGAAGCTAAAATGATCACGTGTAATGTCACTTATCCCGTTTCTGGTCAGATACTGTGAGGAGTAAGAGTGTAAGGTCAACAGAAGGACAGCAGCATCAGTCATTAAACAGCAACAAGATTTAAAATGATCATCTCTTGCCTTGATGACGTCAGGATACTGTCTGAGCTTTCTGCCGCATGGAGTGTAATATGCCACCTCTCCACGCAAACGGCCAGACATGTTCGCAATGCGCGTCTCCCTCTGCCATCTGAGAACACAAAGAGTATATTTTTCATGCTTAAAATATTAGCTATTTATTTATTTTATTTAATATTTAGATATAATTTAAAGATAATAATAAAATGTTAAAAAAATATTATATATAAAAATGCTTTTAAATATTTATATTAATAATAATATTTTAATATTTATATTATTGTTTGTTTTATACTACCTTCTGTTGACTTTAATTTTTATGTTCTTTGTAACTAAACCAAACCAAAGTTGTCAATCAATCCAGAATCTCTTTGTTTTTATGCCAGATAAACACTGCTAAAGGAATTTAAAAAATAAAGTTTATTTTATTTAACAAGTAACTTGGGCATACCTGGCAACGAGTAAAAGAGTTACGACGTAAAGTTAAAATGTCACTTCTCACTACTTTAACCTTTATTCAGTCCTATTATTATTAGTATTTTTGCATTAGTGATGCAATAACAACCCTCTGTACTTAGAGGGCGATAGAGTGCGTGTGTCATTAAACCAGATGCATTTTTGATAATGGAAGTCAAATCACATGCTGACTATCAATAACTTTCTCTAAGATTCTCTTCAATCTGCAGAAGACTGTATAGTGCACTGCTCTGGCACACAGTTGCATAATTAGTAGAAAATCTGAATGTCCTGGGCCTAAAAACATTAATATGCATGCAAATGCTTGATATCATCAAAAAGGGTAGTCAAGGGCTGGGAAGTCAAGACTCACCCATATTCTAGAGGCTTCCGTAGTGCACATTCATCTGTCACTCTTCTCCTTTTCCCTAGAAACATGGCAGATACGCACACATAAGAAACACACACTTACTGGTTTAGTAGAAATGTCGTATGGCCAATATAAAGCCAATAAAATATTTTGTGTGGTATCATATATAAATACAGAAAAAACATGCATAACAACTGCTGAAAAACCTGGGGGTGTGGCCACACTGTAAGACGACAAAGCTGGGCTGTGATTGGCTGAATTCCCGGAGCTGGTCACAATGGCTGTGGATGTAGCAGGTGTTTTATGAACCTGTAGATTGAGAGGGGCAGGGCTAGGGCTGAGGGAGGAGTCAAGTACAGACGCTGAGGATTGGGTGAGTTTGAGTGGCGTTCTGTCCATTTCTGAATCTGTGTCCATCTCTTCATCTTTACCATCTTCATCATCATCAGAATCAGTGTCTAAGTTGCTGTCATAGTCTGCAGGAGAGAAAACAATACAGCAAAGTGTTTGCTCATTTACGAATGCAAAAAGTTCCCAAGGCAACATTTTTGTTTAGTTTAATTTGTAGTAAAATAAATTAAAACTAAGAAATACAAATTTATGAAAAAATATGTGGAAATATTTAAATACTAATAACAATTGACCAAAAAAAAAACCAAAAAAAAAAAACTTTACAACTAATATTAAAAAACAAAAAAATAATCCGAACTCAAAACCTTATAAAACACAATTAAACTATATCTATAAAAGTATTTAAAAAACAGTAGTTTTAAATGTTCATGTTTTTTTGTGTAATGTAACTTAAATTATTAATAAATGTTACATTTTTAATAATGTATTAGCAAATATTAATAAACTATTTAATAAATGCTAGTATAATTCGTGGTTACTGTAAATTAATTAATCATAGTTAACTAAATGTTAAACAATAGCATTTGATCTGAATGATTGCATGATGCTGACCTGAGAGGCTTTCATTTGAAGCGTCGTTTTCATCCTCGTCCTCCAGTAACGAATCCTCAGAGTCTTTACTGTCTGGTAGCTCAGACTCCACCCCCCTGAAGTGCTCCACCAATGACGGAGTCTCTCTCTTCAGTGTCCTCTGGCCGGTTTGAGAGGTCTTCCCTCGGCCTGAGCTTGGAGTGGGAACAGGTGAGGTAGAGGTACGGCCTGTGGTGCTGAGGTTGATGGGAGTGCTGAACGTGGGGCTGGTGGCGGCCAGCAGTTGTTTATCAGGGGTGCATGTGCGAGGTTTGGTGATGAGGGCCAGAGGAGCGTCCTGCACCGCACTGGGACGGTGGTTGTCAGTGGGAAGTGAAGGGAGGAACGGACTGTTGAGTGGACGTTTCTGGCTGCTCTGTGGCTCCTGTGCACTTCTCAATGGTGCAGGACAGGCCTGAGGTAAAGATGACTGACCGGACAGAGATACTGATATCACTTCAATGGTCATTCACTGTCATTCATAACTCACTGGAAAGAATAGTGTCTCTTTACTAACTAACATATTCAAAACAGAATTAAGAATTTATTCTTATTATACCATTATAATGCAGAACATTGTTTATTATGAAAATAGCTTAGAACTGAATTATGTGGCATTGGTATGACCGCATTAAAAAAACACAGAAAAACATTAATAATGTAAAATAATATTACAATTCAAAATAACTGTTCTTTATTTGAATATTTTGTAACATTTCATTTATTTCTCTGATGTAATGCTGAATTTTCAGCATTATTACTCCAGTCTGTTGATTTGCTGCTTAATTATTATTAATTAGTATTAATTATGGTCCTTATTAGTATCTATGTTGAAAATACTTACATTTTTTGTGGAAACAGTGATACATTTCAAAAGAACAGCATTTCAACTATATAACAAATATCTTTATCTATATCTTGCCCTTTTGACCCAACGTGCCCTTGCTAAATAAGTTATAATTCTTTCAGTTACATGATAATATGACAAAAGATTGTGTCATGTTAATAAAAAGAGTAGCGGTCTTCTCAAAAAGCAAAACGGTTTTCAACATTAATAATAATCAGAAACGTTTTTGAGCAACAAATGATTTCTGAAGGATCACCTGACACTGAAGACTTGATGCTGACTTGAATTTTCACAGCAATAAATTATATTTTACAATATATTCACTTAAATATATATATTTTTTTAATTTTTAATAATATTGCACAATTTGTAATTAACTTTGGGTCAAATAAATGCTTAAAAAAAAAAAGATTTTTACGTCTTTCAGAAAAACTGACCTGTTTAAGTTTGCTAAAGTTGTTGATCTCGAGGTAATTCTTGCATGTTTTCAGGCGCTCTGATGGCAGAGGGGTGGATTTGGATAAGGGTGGTGTGGGAGACCTGGGTGATGGGGTCAGGTGAGGTGGTTTTGTAGAGCATGAGTGGGAGATGGGAAGGTCTGTAGAGGACGGTATGTCTCTGTCCCTGCGTTGCTGCATGACTAGTGCTAATGGTTTTGCGCTGGATGCTAGGTCTGTGGTCTGGATGACACTGGTGTGTTTGCTGGGCTCTTCTGTGGGCCTGAAGGACTGGGTGTGCAAAGGCAGCTGGGACAAAAGCAGACCCTGGACGTCCATCTTATCCTGGCCTACAGAGTGACGGCTCGTCTTCCTGTCTGTGTGTGTTTCCTCCTGAGTATTCAGAATTATAAATGATACAAACATAATATAACAACTCCGTTCAACATAGTTTTTTAAATATTTAAATGTTACTTTTAATGTGGATTATTTATTACTATTAAAGGCAGGGTATGTGATTTTTCAAAAATGCCCTTTAGCAAAACAAACTTGTAGCCAATTAGCAATAATGGGCGTGTCTATTTATGAGCAGTTTTCAGTGAACAGCTGAGCAGAGTGACAGAAATATAAAAAGCAAAAGAGTAAAATCACTGCGGTACAATAAGGCAAGAAGTAGGCCCCATGTAAATATGGTATCAGCTTTCCAGCGCTGAAGAGAACTCAAGGAGTGGTTATTAAGCGCGTTATAAATACTGTGGAACGCATCATTTTTCTGTCTGAGTTAGCATCACTGATTATAATTAATGACTTCTATAGTATTTTGTCGTGCCACTTCTCATCCCATTAATATTTCAAATCTTTTAATATCAAATCTTTTATTATTATTATTATTATTATGTTTTAGTAGTAGCAGTAGTAGTAACATTAATAATGATTCACAATAACATTAAGAATAATAATATTATCATTTTTTACCAAAATCAAAGGCTACATTTAGAAAAGCATACTACCATACAGTATTTTCTATTAAATAAAGGATAAAAAAAAAAAACCGATTACATTTTTAATTTCTTGGCACTTGTGCTGTATGATGCAGATTTACTTATTTACTTTTTCTTTTTCAATTATTTGTTCATACCAGTAATGATTTGTTAGTGCTGGCAAACAATTATTTATGTGTGTGGGTATAAATATAAATATATGTATATATATATATATGTATATGTATATGTATATATATATATATATGTATATATATATATATATATATATATATATATATATAAATAAATAACACACACTCAAAACACATGCCTGTTTATATTTAAGAAACATGTGAACCCAAGCATCCTTTCTAAATATCTGTATGAACCCGGCCCGGGTATCCATCCTCTAATATATGCATGTATATTAGCTTTATATTAATATATTAATATTAATTATGCTAATTTTATTTCATCTCGAATTTCTAAGACTTCTATTGTATTTTACTAGAAAGCCATGTTGACACACATACCTTACGGATGCCTTTCTGATCTATTCTGCACTTTTCTGAGGCCACACTATCATCACTTTGATCCTCATCATCATCATCATCATCGTCAACATCCTCCAGGTCGTCTGAGTCAGAGCTACTAAGAGCATTGCTCGAGCTGTCAGAGCTGGATGCTGATTGGCTGTCGCTGTTGATGGAGACGTCTGGCACTTTGCTACCCAGCTTCTATCAGGAAGAGCCATGTCAGTCGACAGCTTTGTTTACACAAACAACCCCTTTCTGCCAACCATCCAGCTGACATGACAGACTAAAAATAGTGCCCCCCAAAAAAAGGTGGATGATATTTTCTGACACAAAGTGTCAACAGCTGCATTTATAATGTATACTGATATAAGTGCTGCATTTATACTGAAAATATTAAACAAACCTACAACCTGAACAAAGATAGACACGAAGCGTTCATTTCAATTCGTTAAAACTATTTTAGATTAGACTTTAGATTAGAGTCCAGTTCTCACTATTAACTATGACTTTTGCCTTAACTGTTTATTAATACTTAAAAAGTTTGAGAAATGGTTAGGATTAAGGATTTAGAATAAGGTCTTGCAGAATGAGACATTAATATGCATTTATAATAAACAGCCAATATCCCAGCAATATCAATGCTAATAACCAACTAGTTAATAGTGAGATTTGGACCCTAAGTGTTAACAATACTCTTAATAACTCAAAATATTTAAAGTGAGAAGAGTACATAAAAATCATGCAGTGTTGTATTGTGTTCTACAGTCTATACACCGTATTAGGTTCAATTACATTACCGTAATTAAATCACAGAAAAAGAGTTTACTTTCAAGGGAAAGTAATTAAATTACACCAACACTGTTTGCAATACACAAGTCAACTAATTAACTGACTCACATTTGAGTTTCACTAGAAAATATCTTAGCATGTGAGTTTATTATAATGACGTAAATAATGACTAAATGTCATGATGAATGCACTTTATAAGTGGTTGAGTCTTTACCTCGCCTTTTGTTTTGTGTCTAGTTTTATCCTCTAGCTGGTATAGTGCTGTTTTGGAGCTGGTTTTTAGGCTCTTGGTTTGATCTGGAGAGATGAGGACTGGAGAGGGTGTGGAGGAGGCGGAGCTTGATTTAGCCTTTCCATTGATGGAGCCATTCAGCCCTGCTTTCAGAAAACATCACGTATGAAACAAACACATCTTTAGTTACAACATGACTGTATAATGTAAACGTGAATATACTGAAAATGAGTGAGCAGATCATTTTTGTTTACATCAGCAGACAGCAAGGAAACTCACTAGGTTTTAAACTTTAGGATGATTTTCCAAATCATCTAAAAAATGCAAATGTGAGATGTCTGTGAAATCATTGAGGACTGTTTTCATCACGAGTACAGCAGAGGTGTAAATAGATGCCATTTATATGGAATATATAAAATGTAATAATAAAATCTCAAATGCGTTTTTTAACATGTCAAAGTGACAGTGTAAGTAAACACTATAAACATCAGCAGGCTGTTTCAGTCCTGAGGATAGACACCGTTCCACAATAAACACCTGAACACACATAAGATAATAATTTTGGATATGCTTTATTTTCAGTTATTAATAATGGTTATTATTATCAATGTCCAAAATATATACACACACACACACACATACATACATACATGCATAAATACACACACACATACACATATACACATATATATTGTTACGTTCCAGAACGTCAGTAGCAATGATGGGACTGTTGTTTTTTGTCTCTATTTGTTTATACTCATGCTCTTTTTCTTTTACTCTCACGAACAATACCATGTACTGTAGGTACTGTTATTCGACATCCTCCGCGTGCATGGATTGGAGGATTCGTTGCAACTCACTGACCAATCCTGTGCATCTCTACTCCTGATTCGCTCCACTGTTTCCTCGCTGCAGCCAATTACAGCGCTATATTTGTGTTTAAAAGCCAGCCGGCAGCAGGGCAATGGAGGATGGCAGGGACAGCAGAGCAGATTGAGAGATGGTGTCACATACAAGAGATTTGTGGTTTAGAGTTGTGAAGTAGATGTGATTCGAGTGTTTTAGTTGTGTTTAAGGCTATTTATTTTGTTACAGTTTAACACTTGTGATGTTTAATACCTCCTGTGATTTTAGCCCTGTTGGCGTGTTGCGTCCTCATCTCCATTGCATGGTGTGAGCTACCAGGCAAAGGGGCTGGCAAGGAAAGTATGCCACGTGGTTTACATCTCAACACGTTAAAACATTGTTAGCGACACTAGATTATACAGTGCGTGCCAACCCATGTATTTCTTTTGTTAGATAGTGAAGTTAAGTAAATTGTCATGGACGATTGTTTTGTTTATTACTTTCAAGTGTTTTTTCCTTTTATTAGAACAAAATATTATTCTTATTTTGTTGTTGTTTTCAGCAGCAAATTCATTACTTTGTTTATTGCACATTTTTAACATTCATTCACATGACTACTGTCAATAAATTACTTAATGATTGTATTCTCTCTCTCGTGTTGGAG
>JAUCNO010001888.1:2199409-2214424 GCA_032353835.1 Enteromius viviparus
TATATATATGATAAATATGAAAATATTTTTTTCATTAATTAAAAAAACAACAACAACAAAAAAACATTGCATGTTCATAGTACCATACATTGATGAGTGTTCATTCAGTTACTGTTCTGTCAAACCTTACTAGATATACTTTTATTCTTTAACATCACAGCAATGAATATTATTTTATTTAGCTGCAGGCAAGGAAACCCTCTCAAATTACCGACTACATAAAAGACTCAGAGAGAGACAGACAGACAGAGATAATGAAATTGGAGACAGACTGACTGAGATGAGCTTTACATGAAAATCACGTCATTCTGTATGGTCTCTCTCAACACTGACATTTATGGAAATTACCACCAGATGAACAAAACAGCTGAAGGAAAAAAAAAAGAAAGGAAAAAAAAAAAAAGCGCCACAATCGCTTCTGGCTGGGAAACTCACTTCAAGCTATATTAGTCAATGTGAAGGCTAAGAACAGGCATCCGATTAGCACATGCTCATGTAACGAGCGAAAAACGGAGATTGAAAGACACATAAAACTGCATTCAAACATTGCTAAAAAATATTTGTAGTGAATAAAAAATGTGCAATTTTTCCTGGACGCATCCTGGCTAGGATTTCTATATTGCCCAAAACATAAAGGCTTTAACCTTTTTGTTTTCATGTGAAAACCGATTGGTGTACAACATTGGTTCATTTAGTATAGAAATCATGCCAATAAAAAAAACTTAGTCTAAGTTTTATTTTTTTTAATTTTTATTATAAATTCAATAATAAAAAATACAAATAAAATGTTAAATATGTACATTTTAATTTTAATTATTCTATATATATATATATTATATATATATATATATACAGTATATATATATATATTTTTTTTTTATGCATATGATGCGCATATATATATATATATATATTATATATATGCATCATTTAAGAAAAAACTCTTTAAAAATAAGTTAAATTATATGTTAAATGAGAAAAACTAAAACTACTATTTTTTATACTATTTTTAAAATAATTTAGTAAAAATTATTTACAACCATATTCTATACTAATATATTTAAATATGTATAACAAAAGAAAAAAAACGTATATTTCACAGTGTATATATATTTTTTTATTATTAAATATAAACACGCCTATATTACCTCAAGCGGTCCTGAAAAAACCTTTTATTTTGTGATTGATTCTTCTTAAACACAAGCAGCTAGCCAGAGGAATATTAGGGGAGGAATATTTCCATCTTACAGAGCATTTCATTAGATAACTTCTGCTGCTGTGTGCATGACGGGCCAGAAATATATTTCCCCACAAGATAAAGCATATAAATTTCAAATTCAAAAACACAGCTTTTCATGGAGAGCTCCCATTAACAAGCTCCACATTACAACAGGCCTTTACTGACAGAATATGACGGCAGGACTCTTTTATGAAGGCCATGTTTTATCCAGTGCTGGAGGTCACTGCAGAGAAAAGCTCTTTCCACAAACTCTTTGAAGCACAGAGTTAAAGACATGGCTTGAGTTACAGATCGCCTCAAAAGAGAAAGAGAAAGACACATTGTCTTCTCATGAGACAGGCCTCATCATGATAGTAAGGCACGGCTGTTGAGAAAAGAGAGACTTTCCTGTTCATCCCCACCCACTTTTAACTCCCACAGACGTGATGGATTATGAAGTTATATGATTTCCTGGTGACACAGGAACAATATCCCACTCACACCTTTCATTTCAAGACTTTCTGTTCGAGTTCTCCACCTTCACACCCAAATCGACCTGCAATTCAAGAATCCCGAGGCACCTTTTTTTTTTTTTTTTTTATTAATTAATAAAAACTGACTGAGATCATCAAAAATATTTTATTTATATGAAATTTAATTTAATTTAATTAAAAAAAAAAAATTCTAGTTAAACTAAATGAAAGTTGCGCTTTTATATAAAAAATGTTTCAGTAAACTTTTTTTTCTAAGTAACATTTTCTTAATGATTAATTTACTGATTTTAGGTTTAGTTTACTATAATAACAATTGTCTATTATGTTCATAACTGGTCTGCATATCAGTTTTTGTTCTACAAATCAAAATAGAATTGCAGAAGTGATTTTATAAACATACAGAGCGTAATAAAGTCTAATTGAAGGGTCAAATAAAACGTTAATGTCAATATATGGGTAAAATACTGCAATGTTCTATCAGTAAAAGAGACATTTTGGTAAAAATGAAACTGCATATTTATTTTGACCTGTCCTTGTGAAATGCATATAAGCGACCAAACTAAATTTTATTATTTTAAAAGATCAAAAACATCTTGCAGAAAAATGGGTAAAAACAAGTGGTTTGAACGGCAGTGGTAAACATTTATTATGTATTGCATTTATTATGTCTTTTAATGATTATTTTTCTAAAGATGCTATATAAGGTATATTGCTACACTGAATTATATTTCCTTTTTATAAATCATGATAAAAATGTGTTTTTGCTCAAAAAAATAAAATCAAATAGAAATTATTTGAAAACCCAGAAAGGGGACTTTGTCCCCTCATTTTCCACCACACATCACTGCCTGATCATTGAAGAGCCCGGTGGTTATGAGCGGTGCGTCATCATGTACGTCCATCTGGATTAACACTAATAATCACTTCATTGATTTTGAGAGAAAACAGGCTACAGATGTGCAAAATATGTTATGTTGCTATTTTTGGATTATTCTGTATGGCTTGTTCCATCTGATTACAACTTGTTCTTCCCTGTCAACACATCAGATAATAATACAGTACTTCCAGTCATTTAAAACAGCATTTTTAAGAAGAAAACTAATTTTACACTGATCTTCAGCTCCATCTGAATCCTGACTGCACATATGTTTTACATATTACATAAACATGCAAAGCTTTGTTGGATGGGGCTTCCACTATTCTTTGTAACAAGGTTTTAGATGCATTAGTGGTGTTTATTTTTTTCTTATCAGCATTAATATGAATTTTACATATTTATTTTCTACAGTTGTTCTACATGTAACAGTAATGCCAGTAAAGTTAGTGGACGTAGAACTGGCAGAAATTTACCAATATGAAATTTTCTGGTTTTGGTAAATTTTTTTAAGATTATTAATAGTTTTTTAATTTTTGTAAGTTTTCTTTCCCCTTGTATTTCACTGTACTTTATTTATTTTGTTTAATTACACACATTTCAAAGTAAAAACTAAATTGCCACCTAAAATAAATTTGAACCTTGATCTATTTCCACTGTCATTAACTAATAGCAGGCACAATAACAGGACATGTGTTGCCTCATTCCTCAAGAGTCAGTGAGTTAAATCAGATGACATGCTGCTGTAATCTACAGATAAAGACCGCTGTTTATGTGTGGATGAGGTAAACAGCTCACGGAGATCTGCGGTGTAAAGTCAGTAATTACTGAGAAGAATAGATCTGCAGTGAGCAAGGGCTTATTAACAGGGCCGCAAGCTTTCAGAGAGGAAAAAAAAACTACAAGAGCAGCACATTTCACATACAGGTCACCTTCACATGAATCTCCATAATGGGACGTTCACACATGCATCTTATCTCTGTTCTGTTCTGCAGGCCATTCCTTTCTAACCTTAATAGTCATAAGATGTCAACCTGATCTAATAATATATTAAACATTTATATTCTGGAAGACAAAGTGTGAATATAATTACAGCAATGCAAACACACTGAACCAAACTCACTTAGTGCGTAGAATCAATATCTGATATTTAGCATGCATTTTGTACAGTGTGCATGTCCACAGAGACAAATCATCAATGCGGAAATCATATTGTTTACAATATCAGTCATGCTTTAACGTGTGATCTGTAGTGCAGAGAAATTTCAAGTAATCATAATACATTTTCAATTATTTTTTTTTTTAGGTAAATCATAAATTTAAGTCTTTTTTAATAAGTTTAAATATCACAGGAAAAAAGTTTTAGGAGGTTTTATATTTAGGTACATGCTACTGTTTATTGCCCTTTACAATATAATACACATGCATCCAGATGAATTAGAAGGCTGAAAATACAATTATTTAACTTATTTTAATAAATACATTTAAGTTAATAATAATAATAATAATGGCTGAAAAAATCTAGATAATTAACTAGATGTAATACTACTACTGAAATCACAACTATTTTCTTATCAGGCAGGCATTAATGCAACTGATAGCCGCTGACAAACAGTACTATGCAGTAATAAAGAAGGTGAAAGAACTGGCATTTTAACATGAGCTCTAAACACCGCAGGAAGCCTCAGTTCCTCCCTGAGCAAAGGACATGTGACATCCATTTACAGCAGATACTCAAGTGACAGACAGACTGAGAGAAAAAGAGAGAAGGAAAAAATAAGTGTGTGAGAGGGATACGGTCATTAACCATGTTTTACACTTTATTACAACTGTTACTAACACATCTAGGAGGGCTGCATAATTAAATCAAACAACATGGGCTATGATTTGATTAAATAAACATGTAAAGTGCAGCACTGTGTTCATTTACACGTGAGCAGCTCAGTGTTTTCAGTGTCTCAGAGCGACTCTTTTCAGTAAATGCTGCTTTAACATGCATTTGGTAATGTACCATTCCTATACTTCTAATAAGAAGCCATTTAAGGGGACCATGCAGTTTATTATCAAAATTAATGTTTAATGGTTTGACATTCGAAAAAGAAAAAAAGACAAGTTATACCCTGGTATCATACTTTTACATATGCAAATAATGCAAAATAAAATTGTTTTAGAAATGTAAATCATATCTATAATAATAATCATTATTATTATTATTATTATTATAATATCTGAAAATGTTATAAAAATGTTAAAAGTAATAATTAAGTTAATTGTTATATTATATATCAATCTGGCTATATAAGACAAGGTTAATACTAGATAAAAAAAAAAAAAAACATTTATCCATTTATGTTAGAAGCACTATAGCACTAAAATATAAATTTTAACAGTCATTGTAGTTTGACAAATGCATAATGATGGTTCTTTTCATAAATAACTATGTGTGAGTTTTCTATATGCCTACATAGCAAAAATAGATAAATAAATTTGTGCAGCCCTAACATCTTTTGCATTTATTTAGGCCAAAAACGGTCCACTTGTACATGAACAGATGGTCTGACTGACAGGTGAAGTGACCGAACACAGTTTGTTTTGCGTTCGCATGCCTACCAAGCACCTCAAACAAAACTAAGCACCTTCTGAAGATTAGAAGCCACTAAGCAGTCAAACCCCAGTAATCCGGGTAATCACTAATGTACTCGACTCCTAGAAGTTGCTCAACGTCAGACCATCTGAGTTTGCAGTTTTAACAAGTTCTTTTCAGCTGTGTGCATCGCGCATCAGTCAACAGATCATGGGCGGCCGTGGGTGTGCCGTCTGAGGCTGAGACTATACTTAACTCACAAAAAGACTCATGTCATGTCTGCAACCTTCCAAAACATCAACCAGAGACAAAGAGGAGATATTGAATTATGCATTCAAAGCCGTGTCACATTTATTCAGCTGCACCGGGGGCCTAACTGCTGTCTTCAGACCCCCAAACGACTCGGCAGAAGACAGACCTCCCGATTCCCCCTGCAGGAGCTCAGCATCCTGATTAATGAGCGTAAGATTGTGGAAGAGAGAGCGAGAAGTGAAAGATGGATGGTGCAGTGCAGACGCAAACTCGCATCAGGAAAACTGCCCTAATTACTGGCGGCCCTTTGGTTCATTTGCTTTAAACGCACACAATATCCCCCTTTTTTTTTTTTTGCCAAGAAGAAGATTCTCCCCTACAGCCTCATCCAATGACCTCATTCTCAACAGCACGATTAGTCATTCCCAACCAGTAAAACATCTACATGGACCTTCCCTCCAAGAAGACCTGTACACATGATAAAACGAATATATGCACTATGCTGAAGTTAAATAAATGATCTGTCTCAAGATCAACCTAAAAAAAAAAAACACCTGTTCTTGTAAAAAGTCTTGTTCATTTTGCAACTGTTATTTTTTTTTTTACATCGATTTAAAAAAACTTTTCTGTGCTTGTTTTCAAAAGGATTGTTCACCCAAAAATTGTTGTTACTGCTGCTGCTGTTGTTTTTTTGGCATATTGTGATATAAGCAAAAGCCTAAAAGGTATAGTTCACCCAAAAATGAAAATTATCCTGTCTATTACTCATCTTTGAAGCATCCTTGGTGTATGTGACTTTCTTCTTTGAAGACATTGTTGAGACTCCTCAAAGCCTTTGAATGGGTTTAAATGGCTGATAGCCGTTACACTTCAGAAGACGTGAAATAACATTCCTTACGCAGCTCCGGGTGGGTGAATAAACTCCCCTTGTAACTAATCCATGCGTTTTTGTAAGATAAATAACCACATTTCAAACTTAATTAGCACTTTTTCTCTCATGTCTGCTGTCTGTGGAAACGATGCAAGATTAGTATTAGTGATGAGTGCGGAGAGAGAAGAAAACAAAACGGCAGCAACGAATTAGAAGCACAAACTGAGGATTTGTAAAGAAAAATGTAGGAGGAGAGGAGACTGGTTTTCCATTGTTTCCTTTAAAACTACATTTCCTAGAGGCACATGCGCAATGCATACATACGCCGGGCTTCGGGTTTTCACAGACAGCAGACATGAGAGAAAAGTGCTTAAGTTTGAAATATGGATATTTATCATCCAAAAAGCATTGACTTGCTACAGGAGGACTTTATTCACCCCCCGGAGCCACGTAAGGGACGTTTTATTACAAATGTGTACACGTAGTTTCACGTCTCCTGAGGTGTAACAGCAATTTAAACCCATTTAAAGGCTTAGAAGGGTCTGGACAATTTTTTATTATAACTCTGATTGGATTCGACTGAAAGAAGAAAGTCACGTTCACTGAGGATGCTTTAAAGGTGATTAAAAGACAGGATCATTTTTATTTATACTTTTAAGGCTGGACGAAATGCTTTGCTTACATCTCAATATGGCCAAAAAATACAACAAAAACAGCAGTAACAATTTTTTTTTTACATAATTAAAAACAGTAATAGAATTTATAATAATAATAATAATAATATCTAAAAAAATATTATTATTTATCACAACATAAATATCTAAAAGATTTCTTAAAAACAAAACACACTCTTTAACCATATACTTTATATAATTCACTGTATGTATGTTTATATATTTACATAGAAAAAAAATGAAGAAAGGAAAGAAAGAAAAAACAACTTTTTAAATTACAACTGTGTACAATACTAATATTTACAGCTGATGTAATTTTAAAGCTTTTATTTTGACAGAAAACTTTGTTTTAATATCAGTTTAATTTGTATTCAGCTCTAAACATACAAAAATGAATTCAAGCAGCACAAAAAAAAAAACCTCAACACTCTGAAAACTAGTGTAAAATGAATAGACTTTATAGAATTTTTGTCTGTCCAAAATTATTCCTCTAATGTAATGCATTGATTGAAAATTGGGTCATTTCAGCTGGAATTATCAAATGGTCCCCATTCCATTGTGCTCAGAATTATCCATAGGCATCCAAATCCAGCCAACTGTTACAATGGAACGCATTTATGATGGACATCGGGAGAACTGACTCGGATTCACCGACTACCAACATTCAATGGAATGCAACATAAGTTCATTGAGAAGGGCAATATGTTACTTGTGTGTATGACTGAGAATGGTGGGTTGGTATCATCAGAGACGTCTCTGACACAGAGCAAAACATTCAAGTGCTTTTTTGGTAACCTCATGGCCCAGCTAGAGGCTACTTTTAGCCAAAAATGGAAGATGTCTGTTGGGTGCCTCTCCAGCACATCATAATGAAAGCTGATGTGCCAGTTACTTCCACGGGACGATGCTATGTCATAAAAGAACTGTGTATTCAGACACTTTCATGAATGACTTTCAGTAACTTATGTCACACATGTATTTGTGTTGGTGGTATATATTACTAAAGTGACTCATGTCTGGAAGTATGTTTTTTGTATAAGTGGAACATTAATAAATTCTGTTGAAATGCCCATACCAAGTAGAATAGCAAGTAAACAATAGGATCAGTCACCAATTAGAATAGGATACATTCTTTGATATTTTATTAACAATATGCTCTTTCAAAAAAACAAGTTTCATGTTCACACCTGGTGTCATTCATGGGAAATATTGCTCTGAACATTGGTGTAAATTATTTTTTTATTCATTTTGTGACCTTAATATCTCAACATCCATCAGACTCTATTGTCTGATATCAAAGGATGTGAAAGACATGGTACATATCAGACCATTTACCAGGTTTGATGCTTATACACTTAACATTGGGTTTCTATGGACATCTGAAAATCCTTAAAGTAATAGTTTCAAAGAAAAGTAGAGGGGCAGCATTCAGGTGTGAATTCAGTAACAATGCTGTGAGTTACTGTAATTCAGTTCGGGACTAGAACTCTTAGCCCAGAAAATTTCATGGACCTGGCACATCTAGTTCTGGAGATATTTCAGTCTGAACATCGTCTCTCAGTGATGCCAAAACATTTTTTTTTTTTTACAGATTTGTTGTGGAAAAAGTACGCACAGTAAAGATCTGAAATTGTGTATATGATCTATTGGGCATATTACCCACCACAAAGATTTTTTTGAGACAAATCTGAGGAGGTCAGGTGGGAAACATTTGATGATTCCAGCTGGAATGACATATTTTAAAAAATATATTTTTAAATGTATTACCATTTATATATTTATATTAATTAGTGCTTTCAAACGATTATATGTACATATACATGCATGTGTTTGCATTTATACATAATAAAAATATACAGTACACACATATTGTATAAACAAACTTTTATTTTGGATGCGACTAATTGTAATTATTCGTTGGACAGTAAAAATTTTAATAATTGATTTGATGTGAAGCAGAACTGATTATATCCATTAGGTTTATTGGATATTTTGGGTGAAAACAGGTTAGGTTAATGTTATTTTTCCCTTGGTTACAACAGCAGAATAGAAAACCCATTTCAGAGCAGAGAAAGTTATTACATTTTGATGAAAGATTATGAAAACAACCTTTTTTATTTCTCTCTGCTCTGATAAATCGTGAACAAGAATAACAAAAGGAACACTTATTAACAAAAAAAGGTGGGTCAATATTGATCCCTTTTTTTATATTTTTTTTTTATTAAATATATATATACACACACATATATCTGAGAAATGTTACAGACATACAGGACCGGCCCTGGCCAATTTGCTGCCCTAGGTGAGATTTTATCTGGTGCCCCTTACCTCACAGCCCATTCCACCAATAATCATTCACACAGACACTGCATGGCTTTGTCTTGTTTTTTATATCTTTATTGGAAACACGATTAATTAGTACGACCACACAACCCCATCCCTAAACTTACCTGTTACAAAAACAATGAGTTACGTCAACCCTGATTACGCCAACATACTTGTACAAACGACCTATACGGGCGTATTAGCTGGAGGACAGTCTGAACTTCAACTAAAATTGGACATTACATTTGGGAAAGTATTTGTTATTACAGTCAATTACAAAATTGTCGATCTCTGGTACTGCAGACATTTTGAGCTAGACTAGGCCAACATAAAGTTTGTTAAAAAAATTTACCTCATCTAGTTTAATATTATTATCATCATTTATTACATAGTTGTACCTCTGTGTTTGTCATGTTATTCTTCTTCTTCTCTTTTTTTTTCTTCCCTGGGCACCAGAGTGCTTCGGCCTTTTTGACATCATGGTAGATGTTCACTGATAAATTGTCCCTCTCAGGTAACTGATGCATGTGGAAGTGGCTGCACGAGGAGAGTCGGGAGAGCAATAACATTTTTATTTTTCTGTGGGACAATCTCGCTCTCTTTGTAATTAAAAAAAGAATTGTTAAAAAAAAGAAAAACACACTTGTTTTGGGTACCCCTAGGGATCGGCACCCCCTTAGCATTTGCATACTGCTGGCCGGCCCTGCATACACACACATAAACGTGCACACGCCACACACACACAAGTGAGCACACTCCCGCTTTTAATAGTATTTGTCAATATTTAACAAAAAAAAAATGAATTAAGTGTGTCTCTATGTTAATGTATGGCTGTGTTTACTAGCATACTGACCTGCGTATGACGCTTCCATTGATATTAACGTCTTGCGTCTCACTAAATGAGGACATAAATACAGATGAACATCTCTAGAACTGCTCCGAGGGTTACTTCAAGAGCATTTGACCGTTTCATTTGAGTAAATCTATCATCATATCATGTACACACACAACTGGAAAAGTTCAAAGTAAAAGTTAGGTTTGGACACAGCAGTAGAAATATATTACGATTGTTCAGCAGAATGTACATCATTTTAAACTGTAATATAAAATCAGCTTTATTTTCCAACAATAAAATCAAATCTTCATTAATTAAAAGACAAATGTTTTATGCCTTAAAAAAATTTAAATGCACAAAATTTTCACAGGGAGAAGAATAAATAATAATGCACTAGTGTAAAGGTAGCATAACAGATGTGCAAACATAAAACTATTTGAACTTTATTAAAACTAATTTGCACTGATTCATTGTGCTGGATATATTCATTTCTGTGCAGTGGCTCAGGAGATGAGGTTTTGAGTCTGTAGAAATGACAACAAGCTGAAAATATGTTTTTTGATGTAATGTAATTTTGTTAAAACTGATTTCATAAAATAAAGGTACTGTTCAGGAACCAGTAACCAACTCAAGGTATGGGAATCAGAATTTTTTGCACAATACCCAGCCCTAGCTTGAACCCAGGAGTGTTTTACAGTAGGAGGGCGATGATATTGTCAGATGTAGGAGAACAAATTGGTTGTTCTTGAGCAGCAGCGTGAGCAGAGCTCCATCTGTATCTCTCTCTGACGTCTGTATTAACTCTGTGTGTATGGGATCGGGAGCAGGCAGTGTTTAATGGTGTTAGCAGGCAGGAGCGAGCGTAATTGTGCTGCCTCTAAATTTATAGAGGCTGACAAGTCGGGGGCCGGGGCTGCTGGGTAATCTCTGTGTAATTGAGAGTGGAGGTCACCGGTGGGAGACGGCACAAATCCCACGGGCCCCTGTGTGCCTGTAACTACCATGATACAGTGTCTGCAGGGCTCTTCTTAGATTCTTATATTATGTGTATATAATGTGTACTTGAATTATGTGTACACGCCGCCATCTTGGTCCATCTCATAACTGATCAGATTGTTTGGAATTGCTCAGTTGCAGGTATAAAGTATTTGCAAATGAAAAACATTAAAGTCTTTCACATCCATTGCATCCATGTGATTGTCATCAAAGCAAGTGAAATAGCAATGCAAAATGTTAATGTGAACATCAGCAGAGGACTGTTGGGGAAAAAACAGCTTTACACATTTAAGATTATGGGTGTGTTTTTATTGTTGTATTGTCAGTATTATATTATATTATATTTAGTGCTGTCAAATAATTAATTTTGTTTACATATGAGTATGTTTATTATATTACCTATGTATGTTTATTATGTATATAATAAATACAAACACACACAAGTATATATTAAAGAAAAATATTTTATATATTAAAAACTTTATATATAATATAAAATATAGAAATATGCATATATAAATGTATAAACGTAAATATTCTCCAAATATATAGTGTGTGTCTACTTTACTGTACTGTACACATACATATATAATATAAACAGAAAGCTTTAATAATTATTTTATATGAAATGGTATATTTTATTTGTTTAGTTTGAAAAGAAACATTACAGAAAAATGACAGAAAACACATAATTTATTAAAATTATACGTTTTATCAAAACATCTAGTCAAGCTTTCAAAAGTTAAGGTCAGTCAGTTTTTTTTTTAATAATATTATTATTATTATTGTTATCGCTGTGTAATTATCTTCAGCAAGGATGCATTTAACTGACAATGAAGGAGACACAAAATGTGTCTATTAATATGCCTGTTTCAAGTTTGCACCATTTTTAATACTGATAATAATAAGAAATATTTCTTGAGCAGCAAATCAGCGTATTAGAAACATTTCTGAACCATGCATTTCAGCAAGAATATATGCACATAGTAAAATGTGTATTTCAAACTATAGCAGTTTCACAGTATTACTGTTGTTACTGTATTTGATGAGCTGAAGAGACTTTCTTCAAAAATCAGAGCCCAATCTTCAGATATGCTAATCAGAAATGCTATGCATCATAATACACCAAAACATATGTTGACACTCTCTCTAAATAAGACGTTTAGCTGTTTCAGCTAAATCACTAACAGGTGCAAAAAAAATATCAATCATGCAGCCACAAAGCGCCTGCAGACAAATGGGTCGCTGTCATCACGGCACTCTTTAGAGTGTTTTTCTGACTCGAGCGTGGAGGAAGCCCTGAGCTGAACCCCGCCGAACACTCTTCATCTGAACCGCCCTCCGTTCACCAAGCTCAAGTGGATGTGTTGTCGAGTGTCCACGCTTTGTGTGTGATAGACTTTTACCACAGTCTGAATGCAAAAACAAAATGCTTTAGGAAGAGGTTGGTGTGCTTTTTAAGACGTCTAGCGATCAGACTCGGGCCTCTAGAGTCTGTGTGCAGGTGTGCCGTCGTCACGCTAGCTGAGATGCAGCAGTCTCACAGATGAAACAGGTGCGACTCGTCCCAGACAAGCAGTCAGCTCGGCACCAGTCGCCGTCCTGTCAGAGCAGACCCCTTCAAATGGAGCTGTCACTTTATCACTTTGAAGGAGAGCGAGAGAAAAAGAGAGGATGGAGAGGGAAAGAGATGGCAAGTCCACCTGTCAAAACCACGCATTGCCATCGCTGCAGAGAAGCGCCGCTGATGAGCTGGAAATACTCGCCGCGTAAGAGATAGAGAGAGAGATCTCTCACGTTTCCTGAGGTCAGATGAGAGGAATTCTAGGACAGATGGAACAAAGACTTTCTGGGGCTTTCATCATTTGCTGCTAGACAATTGTCTCAGTTCATAAATAGTCTGCGATGGTGACTGCCCAATTTTTCAGCAGCCTTGATATTTCTCCCATTCATTTTTTTCCAAAGGCGTTTAAAAAAGGCACTGCAATAAATGCTTGCAAGCCTTGAGCCAAATCTGCACCGTAACAAAACGAAATAAATAAATAGAAATCAGCTAAGAAATTGCAGAAAGAAAAATAAAGTAAAAACAACACACGAAACAACATAAAGGTGAGCAATTAATGACAGAATTTTAATTTTTGGGTGAACAGTTTTTCCTCTAAAAAAATATAATTTGTTAAAATTTGCACTCACTCTGAGGCCATCCAAGGTGTGAGTTTCTTCAAACATGAATCTCTGTGGCGTATTATCCTGAAATGTCTTCCCCAAACAAATGTTAGTTAGAGATTTTCCCACCTCAGTATTCTGGGATCATGTAACTGTAACCGCATTGACTGTATTCCTGAATAGAGGATGGATACCCGCCCCGAGCCTGACAGTACCCGCCGGGCCGGGCTGGGTTCAGACAGATATTTAGAGAGGATGCTCGGGTTTGGGTCAGGCTCGGTCACATCAGCGCGAATGTGCGCCAATGCTCTCATCTGTTGACATTTCCAAACGCCTTCCTACAGTTGCTTAATAAAAGCGGGCTTTCCACACAAAAAAGTGCACGTGTCATTAGTATGAGAAAAAAATTTGATCGGGCTCGGACATAAATATCTTAATGCCTGTCGGGCTCAGGTCGGGTTTGGTTACTGCTCTGTCAGACAGAAAAATACGGCCCGATCCGCACTCTATTCCTGAATGCATATCAGATATGACAGCTTTCACAGACCACATGCAGACATCAGGTGGGATCATGTACGCTGTCAGTTACTCAGGAGCTGAAACGCAGCTGGAAATGCGATGAAAGCACTTGAGGTCAGATCAATGAGCTGTGCTGTGGCTAAAGACTTTCACCTGGGCAGGGGGACACTCTTTCAATCCCAAATGCAGGAGGAGTATTGATTACAGTTTTCTTTTTGCTATAATGAGTCCGTACTGATTACCGAACCGAATGCGTTGAAGGGAAAGGGGGCTCAGGCCTTCGGTCATCTGTATTACAGTCTTTATTGCAGTCATAACACGTTCATGTGCTCCTTAGACAATTATCAGTTTTGTTCTAAAGGTGGATTTAGTTGCGCATCAGAGACTGTTCCACTGTACTAATAAAACGTGCTGTGGTATTGCCTTTTGGATGGGAAAAATGGGGAATTTGCATTTGTTTTATGCATTTTTATGTACAGTAATACAACTATACTAACATGAAGAACCATTTTGGCCATACTGTAGTTTTACGATGGCCCTGTTTTTAAATCTTTTTTTTTTTGTATTTTGGCATATTTACAATGCATTTAAGGATCACATTTTATCCAAAAATTATTTAAATTTAATTTGTCGAACCATTCATGGTTTAAACCTCTATTGTATATAAGGGATGTTATTAAGCTTGAGTTTTATTATCATGTCTATTCTTAAGTGAGTGTGCAGTTAATCTTTTTCTATAAATTCATTGATAACCATAGATTCATTGGACCTATTGCATTTTTATATCAGGGATGGTTCCGTTCCTTTTAGTTGTTTTATAAAACCTTGCTCCTTGTGGAGTTTGTATATAAGCACTATTCCCTGTGAAGCCATTAGGGGTGTAACGATACGCGTAATCGTATTGAACCGTTCGGTACGAGGCTTTCAGTTCAGTATGCATACGAACCGAACGATTCAGAAAAAATAAATAAATAATAAAAATAGAGTATAAACTGTGTAAAATATAATGTTTTCAATGCTACGCTCAACAAGGCAGCGCAAACGACGGGACAGGGAAGCCGCTGTCTGCTCCAAACAGACGAGAACCAGAAACACACACAATACAAACGATCCCCGCGGCATTCAGCTAACGTTAGGCATTTCCCTTTGCCATTTCAACCCAGCATCCAGCTGTTTAACCAGAGCTGCATCTTTCTGCTCTAACAC
>JAUCNO010001888.1:2214524-2232165 GCA_032353835.1 Enteromius viviparus
GACTCTATTGTCTGATATCAAAGGATGTGAAAGACATGGTACATATCAGACCATTTACCAAGTTTGATGCTTATACACTGAGGTTTCTATGGACATCTGAAAACCCCTTAAAGTAATAGTTTCAAAGAAAAGTAGGGGGCCAGCATTCAGGTGTAAACATTTCATGGACCTGGCACAACTAGTTCTGGAGACATTTCAGTCTGAACATGGTCACTTAGACAGTGATGCCAAAACGGGGTAAAAAACTTTACAGATTTTTTGTGAAAAAAAAAAAGTACGCACAGTAGAGATCTGAAATTTCGTGTATGATCTACTGGGCATATTACCCATCACATGGATTTTTTGGAGACAAATCTAAGGAGGTCAGGTGGGGAACTTTTCCAAAATTTGATGATTCCAGCTGGAATGACCCAATTGGTGTGTTTTTTTTTTTTTTTTTTTTATCATACGGCTATAAAAGCTATAACCCAGGTGCTGGTCTCAAATTCTTGCTCAATATAAATGATAGCTGTAACATAAGCCTCTTTTGGCTTTATTATCACTATATTAAAATAAAGCTGATAAACAACAAGTAGCAGAGTAGGCTAATAGTCTCGGTTCCCTACAACCACAAGCTGCACAATGTGTAGCAGTACGCGAGTAACATTTTGAATAATCAGAATCGGAGCAGTGATTCTGCTAGCATTTAAAAGTGCTGTTTCAAGCACTATTACTGTAACCTTGAGCTAATGTTGTTGCCTGCCGGGAGAGCGGAGCTTGATAACATGCAGCACATTCAAATGGCACCGTGTTATTTTTCATCCCCATAAAATACCAGACTATGATGCAGAGCGGTTTGTATTCATGGACGGTTGTTGCACTTTCAAGGATGGCAGTTTTGCATAAATCTGTGTTGACCTTCTGACTGTAACTCTGCTTTATTATTTGAATCTCCAGCCAGATGAATTCACAAAACTGTCACTATAATCTAATTCCCCCATCGCTGTAGGTCTTCCAGCTGTTTAAGTAATGCATTTCAAAAGCAGGATCCATCTGTGTCAACATGCTTTACATATTTAATTAGATTCAGAAGATTTAGATTTAGAAGTCAATTAGGTTGTGTGGGTGAATCTCAGGAACATGTACAGGAACCAAATTAAATAAAGAAAAATAATATATACATGTATAGATCTGAGCTCAAATGAAGAATGCTATTAAAAAATAACTAAATTATCACAGTAACAAATAATCTATTATTATTATTTTAACAAATGTTATTTGATATTACTATTGGTCTTTAAATGTCATCAAATAATTGTTACAATAAAATAAATATATAATTTTTTTTCTGATTTTGTGCAAAATACATTAAAATGATAAAGAATTATATGTTATGACCTTGAGTCGGTTTCTAATGTTTCAGAAGGATTAGCACAGATAAAGACACACTTTACTCTTTATTACTTCTTCTGCTATTCTTGCATAATAGCATCTGTAATACTTCCTGTTCACCTCAATGCGACTAAACTGCTTCTAAACACCCAATGTGTATTGCTGTGGACATTTTCCAAGGAAAACATTTGTTGCTGAAACAAGATAACCCTGGCCTGTTCTGCAATTAGGTCATGTTCATTTTATTATTTACAAAATAATTGCACAATCCAAAAAAACGAATGCAAGGGTTTTTCACAAATGACGCTGAAACCGGTTTCAGCATTGAGAATAAGAATCTTCATCACCGAAGGCTTTGTTGGTAAAACCGTGTTTTGCTTTCAAGTTGCAAAATAAAGGTACAACCACAAAACAAGTCCTGACAGCTGTAGATTCTTCCCGCAGCCAAGATACAACAAGTACATCACAGGCTGCTTTTGTGTTCAACTGAAGCTCTACAAAAAACCAACAATAGACATTTGTTTGCACTACAAAACGCGAGTTTGAGAGAATGTATTAGTATAATCCATGTCTCCGAGTGTGTGTGCGTCTAAGCAAGGGGAGAAAAAAAGAAAAGAGGAGGGTCTTTCTGTTCCTTTCAATTCATTTCCACTAATGGCTTCCAAGCATCTTCACACAATCAGGCAGCTGCTGCGTGGTCGATGCATCAGCGAGGACGAGAAGAGATGCGCATTCCCAGCAGAGATGCGAAGAACAGCAGACACTCAGTAATACAGCTGCTCCCATGCATTAGCTCAAAAACACAAACGCAGAACTGTGCTTTAAAGCACTTACCATCAATAACAACTATCCAAACTAAAAGAAGCACTGCCACAAACTTAAGTAGCTAGTTCAGCTGGTTTTTATTTAACTGCTTTTCCAACATGCATTCACGTTATTCAGTTTCCTCGGAGAGAATCAATTAAACAAAGATGCACATAGATTATTTTAGATCTTCAGTGTTGAAACAGGTCTCATGCAGCAGTGCCGGGACTTCTTGCAGCTGGTATTGAGAGCTCAAACGCGGCGAGGTTTTAAGCTCATTTCACGGATCTCTCGTTGGCTTACAGCACAATGTCATGCTGTTAGGAAGACGCTCGGATCTCTAGCGTCCTCCGTTCAGCCGGTGTCACCAAAAAGAGCGGAGCATTTGCAGAAAAAAAGGAAAAGACAAACGGAGAGGGAGGGAAGCACACAGAGCGAAGTCCCAAAATCAAAAGGAGAAAAAAAATTCTCCTTTCTCTAACTCGGTCGTATTTATAATAATAAATCATCCACTTTTATCTTCATGGCCAATGACAACAGTCTCGGTCATTGGACCGAATCTGAATCACGTCTTTGGCTAGTTCTCAGATCTCAGGGTCTGATCACATGTGCCATTTCTCACTGTCTAAGAAGCTCTATACAAGCAAACACAAAAAGTTCAAGAGGTCAAATGAGCACTACAATACTTCATACCATTTAAACAGCGATTATGGAGGCATGTAGCACTTCAAAAGTCAGAGATCAAGGTGATCTGGTTCAATATGGTAACTCCTTTGAACAACCCATTGATTTAACCAACCAGTCCTAACAAACGAGCAATCGGGTGGTGAAATGCATCACAATAAGCCTTTATAAACTGTTCAGGTAAACATGCATCACAAAAGACTAAAATATATTTAAGTTACAAACATGTTTATAATTCACTAAGTGCAGAAATTAATAGCAATATCAAGCAACACCGCCTTCATAGCTATGTAGATAAAAAAAAAAAAATGAAATTAATTATTAAACAACAAATTATACAAATGTCATACAAGACATCCATGAAGGCTGTAACATCACACCCTGAACAACGTCTGTAACATCAGACCTCTCCTACCCAGCTGTTCCCATTTTCCTTTTGACTTTAAACACATTCAACAGACCGAACATCAGCTCTAAATACAAACCTTTCAGACTGAAAACTAAGGTAAATACCGTGGGGAAAAAATTAATTTCTCGTTTCTCTCCTCTATTACTAACTGCAACATCGAAGATTGTTGTAAGAAAACCATCTTTACAGTTCTTCTATAGCCTTATTATTTTATTATATTTTCACTAACTGATATAAAAACGCTACTTCAATATCTAACGTAACGTCGCAGGTTAAAACTAAATCCCAGAAATGAACTAGTGACAAATTATTACATTTGATTTATTTTATGATACATTGTTACATTGTAAACAGCGAACAGTTAAGATAAGCATTTTCAGTTACAAAATATGCAGATTTTCTGGTTTTGAATATGAAAAGCATCGTGTCAACTAACTTACCCATGAACCAGGTGATGCTAGTTAACATTACACAAAGAGACTCAGAGCACTTGACGTCCCAGTCATGACAGAAAAACTACTTTGCGCGCGATTTAAAGATGGAAAAGCCACGTTTTAGTTGAAATAATGTGACAGGTTTCGTCTATATTCTATACCCGGTGACTTTAACTACAGATTGAGATCGATAACTGATCTTTTGGTGAGTTTGTGACCGTTATCAACCTCATTAAGAGCGCAAACAACAAACGGCAAGTAGGCTACTATACCCAAACCAGGACGCGCGGTCTCCGTCAGATTAATGATATAAATCACTCACCTTCTGATTTCACTTTGAGATAAATCACCCAGCGACCTTGTAAAAGAAAACTGGTAATTTCCGACTGGTTTCTGAGGAGTCGTAGCAGAGCAGCGCTCTTGACTTGAGAGTGCGTGTGAATCTTTAGGCTTCACGTACGACTGCACTTCAAGGAAGCGGCGTGACGTCACCAAAGCGCTTGTTCATCACTTCAGAGCTTCGTTTGTGCATTTTCACTCCGACTCGAAGATCAGTTCACGAAATCTTTTTGTTTTGATAGCTTGATGTCTCTGTTTTTAGCAACAGAGAAAGCAGAATTTAATTACATCTCTTTACTGGCTATTTGATTTTTTTTATGATTATATTTCAGAAACACATGGACAATAAGTAATCATTATGAATATTGATTTGTTTATTGCTTAGCATTTCAAACTACTTTTAAAAAACCACGCTTACAAATATATGACACTGGACCACAAAACCAGACAAAATTAAGATTTTTTTAAAAATAAGTTGAAGTTCTTAGCAATGCATATTACTAACCAAATATTACGTTTATATATATTATTGGTAGGAAATACAAAAAATATCTTAATGGAACATGCTATTTACTTAATATCCTAATGATCTTTGGCAGAAAAGAAAAATTAGTTATTCTAACCCATACAATATATTATTGGCTATTGCTACAAATATACCTGTGCTACGTTTGACTGCTTTTTTCCACATACAGGCCTAGTATATAGGCTATCATGTGAAATAAGAAGCTATGGAGCTGACCACAATTTTTTAGGAAATCAGAAACACTTTTTGCATGTCAGTTGTCGAATGTATTTTTCGTTTATTTTTAAATTAATTGCTTAATTTATTAATTTATTCATCTTAAATGTGGTCACAATGAACTGTTGTGTGTATAGGCTATATATAAAAAAAAGCAATTGATAACATCACACAAAAGGTACATGATTAATGAATATTCATTTTCAGTGAACTATTCCTTAAATTTACTCCGCTACTAATACATTTAAACTGAAATATATTGTTTGAGTGTTATTTGTAAGCACAATGGCACAGTTACAGCCAACCAGTGTTTGCTTGCTTAAAACAGAGACAAACATTCTTAAGTTCACATATAAGAGGGTATGAAGAAAAGTCAAATCCTCAGATAGCTCTGGGTGTGACATATCATGAAGTAAAATGCAGTGAGAACACCTGACTTAAAGTACAAGTGCCCAAAACCCCTTTAAAAGCAGTTTAGTGAAGCTGTGAGAGCAGCTAAGCATTTAGATTGCTTTAAAACCGTCTTTCTATAAACAGTTGGATTCATGAATTAATGAACATGCATGGCTTGGAGAGAAAAAAATCATGACTGAGAGTACACCTTTATATATTTAGACTGCTTTACCGGCATAAAATGATGTGGTCGATATATTTTAATGCGAAGGTGAAAATGACCAACTGTTAAAATATTGATATGGTGTTTTTATCCACAGGGCCTGTGATTTCACACCTCACTCCTGTTAACAGTAAGAGACCAATTTACTGACTAAGTCACTCCTGAATTAAAGATGTGAAAAAAATCCTTATTCAGCTCGCAGAATTTAAAGCAGGTTTCCGTGGCTGTTCACACTCCTGCGAGTTCATTGATTTTACCATCGTATTCTTTTCACTGAGGTTTGTGCGTTGCTTTTGGAGTGGCGTCAGGGACCAGCTCGCCTCTTTCTTCAGATGCATTTGTCACAGCGGCGAGATGCTGGGATTTTAATTGTATTGGGGAATCTTGATTGGGAAAAGCGGAGGGGGAAGCGAAAGCTCAAAGCAAATTCATTACCGCAGAGGCCGTGCATACCGAGCTTTTCTGCATGCAGTGAAAATGTCAGCCTCACCTCGGTCATTTGTAAAGTAATAAGCAGAAGCACAATGACGGCAAGGCGCAGCAGCACAACGGGGGGAAGGGCAAATCTGCCTGTCGCCTTAAAAAGGATTTTTAAAAGAGTCTTGATTAGAAAGTATAATGAGACTGAGAGCAACGCTGCACACTATCTCTCCAGAGGCTGATGGAAAACAAATTAATGTAGCTATTTTGTTTTAATTCCTATTTTTCCACATTAGTCTGCGGCGCGTCCTGAGGAGTTGTCATCATTGTCCACCAGAGCCCATGAAGCCAGAGTTATTGATTTTATGTAGACACATCAAGGGAATGCAGAGAGTAATCTCTCTTTTTTCCTGAAAAAACAAGAGCCATCCAGCATTAAAAGGGAAGAAGACAAAAGGAAGGGTTGAGGGAAAACAATTTATTCTACAGATGTATCATTCTTGTTACAAACCTTTTGAACATGGTGTAATTTGATCAAACAGGCATAAACCATCACAAATATTGCAAAATGAATACAAATCCATTTGATAATATATTTTACTAATATATAAATGTAGATTTGTAAATAAGTTTGTTTCTTTACGGGAACAGATTTGGAAAAAAAGCATCCCATCACTAGCTCACTAATGGTTCCTCTGCAGTCAGAATGAGAGTCCAAACAGCTGATTAAAAACACCATAATTATCCATGATTAATCCACACCACTCCAGTCGATCAGAGGACATCTTATAGGAAGTTGTTTGTAAGAAACAAATACATCAAGATGTTTTTACCTTTAAATCATAGCTTCTGGCCAAAATATCCATCTCCGTAATCTATAAAAACACAACAAATCCAGTGAAAAAGTCATCTTGAGTTGTTTCTGACATCAAAATCACCCCACATATATTTTTTTAGAACAGTTTTAGACTGATTTTTCTCATAATCAGTGGATGAACTGTGCAGATTTTTCTCCTGATTCAGAAGAGACGACTTCTAAAATGGATTACGGGCTTGTATTTTAGCCAGAACAGATGGCATCTTTATTATGGAATTGTTTGATACAAATTAACTGACATTAACTGATGGACTGGAGTGGTGTGGATGTTTTTATCAGCCGCTTGGACTTTCATTCTGACGGCACCCATTCACTGCAATGGTGACTAAGTGATGCAATGCTACATTTCTCCAAATCTGGTGAAGAAACAAACTCATTCACATCTTGAGTGGCCTGTTCAGCTTTTTTTGGGTGCTCCTTTAAGATGTCACAAGACAATTCTCAAGAAAACATCTTTTGTTTGAATCATTTGGATTTGAAAAAGAAAGAAAAGAATGACCCATATATAGTCTTCTTAAGGAGGCCTCATGCAGTCAGCAAAGATTTAAACAGTTAATTTCATTTGTTATAATTTTGACCTAAAAAGGCTAACTTCAGCAACACACAATTACGCTGTTTGTTTGCTATTGTGCTATTAACCTGCATTAAATTAAAGACAGAGTAATTGTGGCTTTGTCTCTCTGGTAAATGTTCTCTTAAATAGAGTAATTGCTCTTTTATTGCAGATGAATCTGACAGTGGCAGGAATTAATTACTGTCAGATTGTAGAGTGCGTATCATTTAGATGGGCGACTATTCAGCTGCTTGCTGACATGGAAAATATATTCAAATATTCAAACGATTCATCTCTCAGTGGTGGTTTTGCATTTGTATTTATAAATAAAAAATGCCCTTTTATTTCACTGCACAATTTACATATGCATATTAATATTTCATGCATTTGAAATCAAACAAAAACAGTACATTCTGACTGGGGATCAAAGAGGAATTTTTTTGATGGATAAATCATTATTCATTTATATTACCCAAAATATTATGTGAAACTAGACTCTGACCTTGCAATGCTGACAGAAAAGAGATGTCAGGTTCAGTGACCTCTCAGACAAGCCTAATAACTGTGTCTAATTATACTGATTTGTAAGAGAATGTACGTCAGGCGTTCATATTAGAAACTAATAGGTTGATCAGAGCCTCAATGCACTAACCAAATATATTTAAAAGTTGAAATGACCCTACACTAAAAAAGTACTTTAAATGGTAACATCTAAATTAATTTGTTTATTTATTAGTTAGTAGGCACAGAGTGACCACTGGTGGAGGTTATATTTAACCAAGATGCAATGCCCTGATATTTATAGATATACTGTATCATTCAGAGAGTTGGTTGTTTGGTTTAATTTTAACTGCTAACAAAAATAAATCAATAAATCAAATAAGAAATCATCTAAGAGCATTTCTTAAAATTTATCTGAATGTTCACAACGTTCATTTTTTTTTGTGGATGGTTCTTTTTTAATGGAACATTCCATTATGGGAATGTTACTTTTGAATATTCTTTGAACATCAAGCAGTAAGATAAAATAAAAATAAACATTAGATGAAAACAAATCCTTTACATGTACAAGTACAGTAAATAACGTTCGGAGAGCATTATTAGAGACCTTTGAACAAACAGTCTATTTATGTTCCTGGAAGTTCAAAACTTTAAGAGAACGTTCCCAGAACATTGAGCTGCGTTCACACCGCAGCAGAATATGGTTGTCAATCCTGTATTTCTGTACAGGTGTGAGTCTCGAAATGCCTCGTTCACACAGCAGCTTTCAGTTGTGTTTAAAATTCTGTCTGTATGAACGGGAGTCAAGCCCGTATTCATTAACAGTAACCATTGCGACAGTGACCGAAGTAATAACAAAGATGGCGACGTCCATAAAACTGGACAAGAGTCCAATTTAGCCACGAGTTCTTTCTTCAAGTTATTATTAACCGACAGCAACTTTTACACAACTTTTAATTGCGCGGAGAACACAAAACTG
This sequence comes from Enteromius viviparus, assembly GCA_032353835.1. NCBI lineage: Eukaryota > Metazoa > Chordata > Actinopteri > Cypriniformes > Cyprinidae > Enteromius > Enteromius viviparus. The sequence continues at coordinate 2,223,254 of JAUCNO010001888.1, forward strand.
ACGGAGCTGGGGCTCTGGTGTAAAACTGATGGGATAAAACTTTCAGATCACAGTAAGTTACTGAAAACACACATGAAAACACTCACTACACGCTAGACAGCTCTGGATGACGTGACAGACAACTAGTTGTCCAATCCTGTTCTGTTAACACTGCGCCTGCCGTTGTGAATTTACTGGTGCGAGTTCAGTTACAGAATGCGGTTGTCCCACCCGTAAATAACTGAACTGAGTGTGAACGCAACCGTTTTAAGGATTCAAAAACAGGATTGACAACCGTATTCTGCTGCTGTGTGAACGCAGCTTTAGTCAAAGTTCTGAGAACATTCACTGTTACCTGAGAACAAACACACACACAACGCTACTGAGACCAAATGGCTTATTTAATCTTCCAACAGTCAAGCCATTGTGAGAATGGAGTGTTATCATATGACCCTGGAAAATCCCCAGCTTCTATCAGGCACCATTAAGACGATTCTATTAAGGAAACACATTATCATCCAGCAAACAGCGAGAACAGTGTTGATTTGACAAGATGAATGAGTGCAGGATCACAGGACTTGTATTACCCAGCAGCCTCTTGGTTCCTTCCGTGGCTCCTCCAGTGTCCAGTGGACGGTCTTAATGGTGCTGTTTGTTTTGGCTCTGTTAATTGGAGCATGTTCACAGAAGAAGGCCATCCTGGAGATGGTAGAGCACAAGAACAGAACAAAAGGAAAGAGAAGCACTATTGTTAAGAAATAATCATCAGTTCAGCTCGACCAAACGAAACAAAAAGGAGCAGATGTGAAGGGAAAGCTCACTTTGAATGTTTTAGACAATTTAATTTGTCCTGGTTGGCTGTTTGTCTTTTTTAAAGCAGCTGTGTATTTGTCCCTCTAAACAGTGAACTAGAGGCCTAAAGCCACAAACATACACTTTTTGTAAAACAAGTTTTTCCTTTCAAGTGTGTTACATCTATTACAATGATTCTTGAACCTGCTCCGAAGTTCTGATCGAAAAAAATATGCTTTCTGAAGTTCTGATCTGAATCAAATGATTCATCCTCCACACTGATTTTAGATTGTGACTTTGGAGTGTGTATCGCAAATCTTTCAATTTGCTAAATAATTTGCAAACTCTCATTCCAATATGATTCAATATGACTTGTGATATGCGCTCCGAAGACCCGATCTGAATCAAATAATTTGTGATATGTTCACTGTAGACCTGAGACAGCGCTACAAAACAGTGAATCATTTGGCAACACATTAACTGATTCAGATTCACTCATCACTACATGCTTTTTTAAAAAGTCACAAGACATTTCATGTCGGAGTTCCAAAACGAATAGCTCTTTTGATCTGGTTTTCATTAGTTAATCGAGTTTGAATTTAAATCAATCCGAGCGGTTTCAGAGTCAATGACTCAAAAGAATCGGTTTGTCTGTTGCTCTGCTTTTTGCAGCCTTATCCTTGTTTATATGATCTGTCAGTACTACTCTTGCTAGTTTTATGGCATAAAAGTTTACAAGTAAAATATCCATATTTCGAATCGATGAACATCCCATAAAACACTCCATTAATACACTCTCAGAAATAAAGATACTCAAGTTGTCACTGGGGCAGTACCTATTCATTTCAAATACACTATAAGTACATATATATGCACCTTTAATGGACCTTTCAGGTATAAACATACCTTTTTAAAAAGGTACCACCCCTGTGACCTTTATTTCTTAAGTGTGTATTACGAGCTGCACCTCAAAATACATATTAGATAGAAACATTGTGCTTTATGAATAGTTGTTAACATACATAGCTATGATAATAAAGAGACCTATATTATATTTGCATATTTATAAGCCAATACACAGTTTTTTGTAAAACCAACAACATTACATTAGCATCAGAGTGCTGGGTGTTTTAATGAGGTTGTCTATCCTAATTAGACTGCATAACATTTTATTTTAATATTTAAAATTAATTGGGACCAATCACGATTCGGATAGGAAACTCACACGGGACCCTATTATTGCTACAGTTATGCTATATTGCAAATGTATTGCTAGGGACAATGTAGTAGTAACTGGATTAAATTCTACACATTTGATAGTGTTGCAGAGGTGGTGCTTTTTGTAGGTCAATCCAGAAGATTCCTAAACAAAAAACAGTATTTTTCACTGGCTTTTAGAACCTATTTGATGTTATTTCCCTGGTGTTTCTTGCATTTTTTTTAAAATTAGTTTGATATTTTGTATTTTGTAATTTATAAAATTATATTTATGCAATAGCTATAATCCATTTTTTTAAATATTTAGAATACATTCTTCCCCTTTTTTTCATTTGCCCTATCCCTAAAAATTACTTTTACAACTTATAATTGTTGTAAAAAAAATCTTGAATGCTTTGGAGCAAAGACTAAAGTTTGGTCACTTTTTAAAGCTTATTATTCTGAAAAATGATTTTTTTACATTTTAAAATTCTACACCAAACAGATATTTTCCAATTGGGTTAGAAAATTGCAAAATATATATTTTAGACATTTTTTTAAACTTTGGCAATGGAAAATGTTAGAAATTTGAATATAATACATTTACAAACCTTTACCAGGTTCAAACCAACAGGTTTGGTATCACTGCAGTAAAAATAAAAATGAAAAATGACCACAGAGCACCAGAGGTTCAACGTCCTTGACAACCTCTGTAGTCCCATTTTAACACTTGCTAGCAACCGGCTTAAAGTAAAATCTGTCATGGCGTTCTGTATGCAAACACCATATTGTCTTAACAAAGGACGTGAGAAAGCGGCACATGTCTGGTGGTGTGCACACAGCGTCAGGGATGCACATTTCCATGCCAGCTGTCGGTTTGTGTCTTGTCATATTAATACTGAACGCTGTCCCTTTTAATTAGCAGTGTCAGGTCAGCGCTAACCTTTTCCTCCTTCATGCATCAGCATGAAAAAGCGAGAGATGTGCAAACGAGATGCCTTCGGTGTTATTTGATCAAAACAGGTCATTACAGCCATAATCATAATAGTGGCAGCCTCGCCATAATATATGCTCCTCTGTAACCATCTATCTCCTGGACAACAGCAAAGTAAAGAAGGGAGACGGAAGACAAAAGCAAAGGTCTGTTTGAAAAATCAAGCGCCGTGCGACACTGTGTAATTAAAGTGGAAGCTGGTGGCATCATTTTAAAGGGTTTTTTCTGCATTTGTTCTAAGTTCAATTAATCATGTATAATTATAAAATTTGAGAAATGCAATGCAAGAGACACATCATGCATTCATTTCCAATGCTGTAATAGTTCTTTAAGCAGCAGGAGGGATTTATTTTTTGATAGAGTAAAATTAATCAAACAGAGGAAGGGTCACCAGATGAGCAGTAAATCATCACAAATAAGCAGTAATTTACTTAAAATAGAAACAGGAATCAATTAAAATGAATTAATGAAGTCATTTACATTTTTGCATCATTTATGACAATTAAAATATGTTTTGTTGTTGTGTTTTCCATGAGATTCTCTGTTTTTAGTAATTGTATGTTATATTAAAATTATCATTATAAATAAGATGTAGGACATAAAACACTATCATATGTCATTATGTACACGTTATTTGAATTATGAATATTGTATCATGTTTCTTAACATTACAGTAATGAGAATTAAATTGTTCTGCATTATGCTAATGAAAATGTGTGGGGTAAAATATGCTGTATTATTATGCAATTAAAGGCTGACTGATATGGGTTTTTTAATATCTTAATGGCAATACAGAGAGCGCTGGACTTCTGATGTCTGTATGCATTTAAACCAATATAATGATGTCAAAGGCTCATACACAACTTTTTTTTTTAAGTTTTTTTTTTTTTTTCAATTAAAAAGCAAAAAAAAAAAATTTACATAGATATTTGAAAGAGAAAAAAAAGCCCAAACAAAAAAAAAAAAGATTATATTTATATATTATATTTAGCTTATAAAATATTATATATATTATAAGCTAAATTTAATTTATTTGATCATGGAGTAAAATATGATTTAATTTTATGAGATTTACCCTTGTAAGAATACTGCTGCCTAGTTGAAATCTGAAAGAAAAAACGGACGAGTCACTCAAGACAAACACTTCGGTTTGTCTATTGTTTCATTATTATTATTAGACTCTGTCTCTTTCTGCAGGAGGCTCCCCTCCGCACTGCCCATTTCTCTGAGAGCAGCTATTGTGTCCCTCTCTAATAAATTAGGCTTTGTTGACCTGGCTTTTGTCATGTCCTAAGAGCTCCAGACAGCAGGCTGAACCCTGGGAAAAGCAGAAACCAGTACAAATCACAAAACAATCCTCAGCTGCCTGCAGTTTGACAGCATTTCTGCTCTTCACACCACAAAACCCTAGCAACAGCATAGTAACATACAGACGAATACTCAAAACCCCTTGGCAACCTCATGGCAATTTCCTGGAAACCAAACAAAACACTCAAGCAACCATATAGCAACACACTAACAACCATTCAGAACACTTAGCAACCATATGACAACACCCTGGCAACCACACAGCAATACAACCACAAAGCAATAGACACCTTAGCAATAGACACACAATAATGACTCCTTAGCAACCACAAGACAACGCCCTGGCAACCACACAGTGATAAACACAAAGAACACCTCAGAAAGCATATGGCAATACTCTCGCAAAGGCCCCAAAACCCCTAACAACCACAAAGCAACACACCAGCAACCACTTAGAACACTTCAGCTACAGACCAAACCTCCATATAGAAAACTTTTGAAGTCTCATAGCAACACCCTGGCAACCACCAAGAACACCCTTGGAAGCACATAGCACCACACAACCACTCAGAACGCCCTTGCAACACATCAACAACCATAAGAAACACCTTAGAAACCACACAGTCAAACAAGCAATCACAAAGAACTCATTGGAAACCCCATAGCAACACCTTGGCAACCACCAGGAACACCATAGTAAGCACACAGCTACATACTAAAACTATTCAGAATATTGTAACACACCAAAAAGAACCATAAAGACCACCCTGGAAACCACATAGTAACACAAACAACCACAAAGAACAACTTAGAAAGCCCATAGCAACCCCCTGGTAACCACTAGGAACACCCTAGTAAGCACATAGCAAAAGACTAAAACTATTCAGAACATTTTAACAACACATCAACAATAACCATAAAGAACACCTTAGAAACCACATACAGTAGCAACAAAAGCAACCAAAAAGAACACCCTAGAAACCCCATAGCAACACCCTGGCAACCACCAGGGACACCGAAGTAAGCACATAGCAACAGACTAAAAACTGCTCAGAACATTTTAACAACACACCAAAATGAACCATAAAGAAAAGAAGAAGAAAAAAGAAAAGAATGAAAAGCCACATGCTGTATCAACAACCTAATAACCACATAGCAGTACCCTGGAAACCAGCAAGGACTTCCTCTTAAGCACATAGCAACACACTAATACCAATTAGCAACTACACAGCAAATTCTCCCGCATTGTAACAGTGAGTTTTGCACATCTAAACACCAAGTCTAGTGTTTTCTAAGGTTTCATAAGACTGGATACAAACACAGGAAGCACAAACTAAGAGTGTGTGTGTCTTTAGGTGGACTTTGCCCTGACAGTTACTTGCAAAATGATCCACTAAACCACGCAAGAGATAAAAACAGTGTTTGCCATCAGCACAAAGGCACAGTGAGATACTCTTTCTCATAAGATCACAATAGATTCATAATAGAACAGCAGGACATGCCTTCTCCACGAGGAACAATTCAGTTTTTGGTGTTTAGCTGACTTCATTTAATTTAATTGTTTGTAGTTTTAACAACAAAATATCACATGATGAATAGGATTTTATTACTTACTAAATCAATCAGTCATAAAGAAAAATAGATTTCGTATGCAGTGTGAAGCTTGATTACAGTCATTAATGCTTTGCTTATTTATCACAAGTAAAGAACAAAAGCAACCACAAGCAATAAAAATCAGACTTTGTGTCTTTCTAATCGTCATTGTTCCTCATTCCATCTCACAGCTGAGTTTGGCGTTGTTGACGTGACTACGAGTCATTAATTCACCCAACATAAACATAAAACCCTAGAAATATGTGCAAGGTGAGCGCTTTCAGTTCCTGCCAAAAGCAGCGTGTATTATCTGTGGAAATCTGTGTGAAAGAGGCATATCGTTGGCTTCTTCTGAACTCTTTTACATTGCATTGAGAACTGTGGACTTTGAAGACACAATGACACCACCAGCTTCCTTACAATTACAGTTCTGATCCAGACTGGACACACATGACTAAAATACACAAACTTTCACAGAAAACTGCATTCTTATTATAAAGTGACAACACTTCAAAATGCTACCAACAGCTACAAAGTATAACTAACGCCAAGTTCAGACTGCACGGTTTTAGCCCTGATTTTGACTTGCCGACAAATGCTTGAAATCACAGGCAAATCGGTGCTCGTTCACGCGAGTGGCAATCGCAAAATGTGAACTATCAAAGACGCGATCTGAGAGAATCGCAGACGAGTCGCCGACACCCGTGAGATATCTGGCATGCTGTCGGCGAATTCAAAATCTTGAAAATGGCATTGGTAATTACATACAGCCAGTGAGAGAGTAACATCCAGGGCAGCTGAGTGACCACATTACAACACAACAACCAGCAAATAACAGTGCCCTGGTAACCACATAGTAACATACCAACAATCCCAAATATCATTTTATAAACCACATAGCAATGACCCAGGAGCCACCAAGAACACCTAACCACATAGCAATACAACAAGAACCACTCAGATCATTTTGGCAGCCACATGGTGAAGTTCTGACAACCACATACATTCACATCAACGACCACAAGGAATACATTAAAACCCACATAGCTACACCCTAGTAACCATCCAAAATACTCTAGTGACCACATATCAACATGACACCATCCTTAACACAACACCAATAGCCACACTTTAGTACACCTTAGAAACCATATGGCAACACCCTGACAATTGCACAGAAAACCCAAGCGACCACATAGCAACATACCAACAACCACTAAGAATACCTTAGAAACCACATGGCAACACCCTGGCATCCATCCAGAACACCCTAGTAACCACTAAATAATGACACACACGTGTTCTGTTCACTCTAAAGTCTCCACAAGCAAGGTGATCGCTTTGATTTGTAAAATGCCCATGAATCGTTGGATACACTGCAGACGCACACCCTTAGTAACCACATAACAACAAACCAACAGCCACTAAGAAAACGCTTTATCAACTGCATGACAAAGCACTGACAAACCACAAAGAATACCTTAGAAATCAAATAAGAACACCCTGGCAACCATCCAAAACAAATCAACAACAAAAAAAAACACATAGCAACAAACCAACAACCACTCAGAACACCTCAGCCACAACTTAAAACACATTGTATCCCGCCAACAACCATTCAGAACACCCTAAAATGTTTCTTGGAAGAATCCAGTCAAATTAGACACATACAGACATGGACAGGTAATCCAGCCCCAACCTCCAAAATCATGGTGATACTAGAAAATTTTATTTCTAATTCTAAAATGTGTAAACTCCACGAGGTTTGAGAAGTGTCTTGAAATCTCTTTGATTGGTGTACTGGCCCACACACAGCTGATGATATCGTGAGTTATAGCGCCCTCTAGTGGTCATCAGTGACAATCTGTAATATTTGATCAGAAGAAGACAGTAAAATCACCAAAACAATGAACCTTAATGTCTGCAGATCATCTGTCAGTGAATTACTGCCTATCTTGATGGCAAATAGAACTGCTCACTGCTAACACTAGTGTTTAGGGTATGCTTGCTATTAAATAAATAAATACATTTATCAAATAAATTAATAAATACTTAAATAAAAACATACTAAACAAAAAACTAAATAAAAAACAAATGTATTTACTAAAAATACATATAAATAATGAATCAAAACATTTATAAACTTACTAAACAAATACATAAAAAGAAAAAAACAAAATGAATTAATGAATGTATTAATTTATTTAACAAGACTGTAGAATCTTAAAAATTATATTTTGAGGATTTGTTTTATTCTCACCAGTGCAACCACTTTTGAAGTTGTTAATAATAAGCATTAAAATAAAAATAAAAAATTATAATAAAATAAAAATTATAATGAAACTAACAATATATATGTATATGGCAACCATAATGAAGCTTATACTGTGTTTTTCCACCAAATTGAAGACAGTGATATCTAGTCATATGGAAAGTGATATTGAGGACACAGGAAAAACCCACTAAGTCAATTATCAGCCCCAAATTGCATGCCACATGGTTTAAATACAAATTTGTATGTTTGCTGCATTAATAATGCAGCAGCAGTCATAACATGGCCAGACATCTGTGGAGATACAGAGAGAAACTGACACTTTCAGGGTAAAACAATGACAGTGATCTATAAAAACCCCAGAGGCTAATTCATCTGCCCTCAATTAACTGTCCCACTTCATCCTGATCGCTCTCTCATTACACAGACAGCACACACACATTTATCTGCAGCAAAACCAGCATTTTCTGTTTATTTGCACGTTCAGAAACTGCCTGCTAATCATTCTACATGTCTGTGTTTGCTGACATGTCTCTGAATATGCTTACTGCAGCACTAAAATCTGAGCTACTAAAATGATCATTCATGTGTTTCTGCATATATCAGTTATTTGTGTGTTTGGTTGTGTTTGTGTTTTTGTCAGGTGCGGACAGAAGCAGTCAGGAGAATCGTTGAGAAAAATAAGAATGTCTTTTATTCGAAATAGTCTCTGAACAGAATACACTGCCGCTCTCTGCGTGCAGGGAAAAAATGAAACAAAAGGTCTCTCTTCACGGG